>VXAV01001138.1:51459-68373 GCA_013399715.1 Alectura lathami
TTAATCCCCCCAAAGCCTGTGTAATTCTCTCTTAGTGAAGCTCTGTGAAACTATGACTTAAGCATGGGTAAATACAAGTATGTTTGGCTTGTTTAGGGCTTAACACAAAGACATTCAGAAACTTTTTGACAGAGTGTTTCCCCAGACTGTATCAACTATGGTTATTGCTTCAGCACAATGTTCTTCTAAGTGTTAAAGGTTTCTACGCCAGTCAGTTTGCAATTGTTCAGAGCATTGTTCCCAAAAAAACAAAGATGACCTTACCTTCAGAGACACAGAACACAATAAAGTCTCAACATTTCTGCATGCTGTTGTTACACACAGAGCAGGAAGAATGCCAAACCAGGTGAAGTCAGATTGATTAGCTGCCTTGTGCCAAACAGCTTACATTACTAAAGATAAGAGGAAGCTTGAATTCAAAGTTCATAGCAGAGGCTGAGATCTTGCCCATCATAAATCACATGGAATGTTCAGGGGACTATGAAGTCTGTAAGTTTGATCTTCACAGTCCTTACCTGTGTTTGCAGAGATCTGCCATATGTTTTCCACAAGAGCGTTTTGTTTTGATTTGTGGTTTGTTTTGTTTTGTTTTTTCCTGAAGCTATACACTTCAGCATTAGGGCACCTTTCTAGCTAGACAGGTTCAGAACAGGAACTGTAGGGCTCTCTGTGGATTGTCTGAACTATTAGAGAATGCTTGTGTGAGGTAAGACAAAGAGGCTTCTGTCCTTGCCACTCTTTCTCGTGCCACATCTTACCATAGGGAGGGAGGCAGTGAATTGTGGTGAAAGTAAAACAACATTACCTCATGGGCTGAGTCCGCAGAGCTGTCTTCAGGTCTTCAACTATTTTATTTTTCATTTCTGTTTCTTCTTCATCGAAAGCATACAGGGTCTGCATCTGTTCAGAAAAGGAGATGACAATCAGAAAAGTTTGAGCTGCCTGGAAGCTAAGAGAGAGGCCAGGAATTATGAAAAGCAACTATACCATCAAGCTGTGGAGATGTGCCCGCCGACCTCTCACCAGAAAAGCAGTGCCTCAGTTACAAAACTGAATCCAGATGAGGCTGCTCATGTGGACTGGCAGCAGCATACTGTTTCACCACAGCGGCTAAACTCGGGTTCTCAGATTACCCCCCCAAATATCACACTTGCCAGGATGCCCTCAGAAAACTGTACCTAATTTGGAACAGTGCTCCACTGTGGTGATCTATGGATATGTGAGGCAAAATTTGTAGAGAGAGGCAAGATATTATTAGACTGACATGTCTGAAGGAATTTGGGAAAACAAAAGAAAGAAAAAAAAAAAAGAAAGACAACAAACTTCTGTGTCAGGTTTCTAAGCAGAAAAGCATTTCTTCAGTTGACTAGACAGCCTGCAAGTAACCTGGATTACAGTTTGTATACCTAAAAGTTTGACTGTTTTCCCCTACCTATACTATCTTATCTGGTTTAAGATCCTGATTTTTCTATATGCTTTGCCCTTCCGAATTAGGAACATTTACTGCAAAAAGCTGGAGCATCATAAAATTCCTGTCCCTGGTTTTTGACTAGTCAGTTGAAGCACACAGAGACTAGAGCCTGTTTTCACATTTTCTTATTGGGAGCTACCTCTATCATTTTTCCCCCTGGTACACAGCCTGCAGTTCTCTGGAACTGAAGATGCTTTGGATCACTGTAAATTAGGGTGAGAGATGATGAGTGGGACGTACACAAAATATGAAGTTCTCAAAATCAGACAATGTTATTAATAAAAAAGTGGTATATCAGGAAATCAGGGCTCCAGATCTACACTCAGCACCACCACAATCTTGTGATATGAAGCAAGACTCTTCAGTGCCTATCACATGTACCATTCAGGCTCACAACTTCTATGTGTGACTTCACAAAAAGTCAAGACTTGATGCTGAAAATTCTTAGCCTACAGCTATGAATTCTTAGCCTCTTTAGCTGTAAAACAAAGAGGACAAATGCCTTTCTTATCGGCAGGATTTATGGAGGATATCACTCAGTGGTATCTGGAAAGCAGCTCAAATGAATATCCCCATTAAACTAGTGTTATCTGTCAAGGTTCAGATATTATATCTCCCTGTGGTGGAATCCGAGTACCTACAATTATGGTTCATTACAACAAAACATATAAGCTTTTACAATTTAGCAAGCACCAAAGAAAACCTTCCGCTCACTGGAACTTCCTTTAACTCTCCCACCCCACCAACCCAACACCTCACCTCCCTTGGAAATGCTCCCATGTTGCTTGCGTTTGGAAAGCATGTGGTGCCAACACATGTTGGATCCTGAGGGTGGTCATTTGGCTACATGCCTTTGCTGTCTTATGCTGAACAGCTGGCATAAGGAGATGTGTTTAACTCTAGGGGTCCTCTCTCTGATCCCTGCTGAAGTCAAATTCACTCAGTAACAGAGCGAGCTATTTCCTGCCCTAATGGAATGACAGAGCGCCACTGATGGAAAATGAGCTGATGATGTTTTATCTTTTGCCAGCATCCCCCGACAGCCAGTAACATAAATTGAAATGCTTAAGCCAAGCCATATATGATTCTCTTCTTTGAAAAATAAACAGAAATCCTGAAAAGGCATTATGGAATCTCAATGGCAGAGTCCTGGGGTGTGATTTGGGGTTTGATTTGTATTTCCTTGGGTGACAGCCCATCTGGTCACCTTTCCTTTGGCCCATAAATGCTCCTTTGAAAGGCTCCCGTTCCTACAACAGTTTACTTTCTGCTCTGAGCCATTGTGGGGAGGGAAATGAATGGATGGCAGGACGGTGCTCAACAGTATTTCGTTGAGAGTGAAAAAGGCCCATTTCCAAATGAAACAAACACAAATAATCCTGCCTTTACAACTGAGGGCGATTATAGAAAACTCCTTTTCTAAAGCTGCAGGCAGCCAAGAGCCCTTCATTTCTCACTCCCGTGCACGGCCAGGAACTCAGATCCTCATGCCCTCTCTAAAGACAGCTTGGTCATGCGTTTACATTAAGAAATAACTTTCTCAGCAAGAGTTATAGAAAACACAACTATCCCTGGGAGACAGAGGGGAGGGAATTGTCATTTTTTGAGGCTGGATTTCATTAATGTGGCTAACTGATGAATTGCCTTCCTGAACTACAAACCGCACTCTAGGACTAAAGTCTGCTGCGCTGAGGATGCAGCTAGGTACCATCAGCTAACCAGATGTACTAGGAAGAGGAAGTAAAACAGTGCCAGGTCCTTATCCAGTCCCTAAAATACAGAATACATAAGACTCTTTTTCACAAGCATGTTTTGCACATTTGATGTTTTCCAGATTAAATGCATCCCCCAGGAAAGTATGACATCTAGTTATCTGATTTGCCAATTCAAAAAAATAAAATAAAATTTGTATGTTAAAACAAATCATCTACACAGAATTATACACATGTAACTTCAAGTAATCCAAGAAATTGCTCTTGAAAAATCTTAGCACAGCGTAAATTCTTACACCTTACGCTAATGGCTAATCATTCCCCTGGGAAGGCAAATAGAGCATCAAAATGACAGTATGTATAAGAAAAAGATGCATATACAAAATCAACTAGCAGCAGAAAGGCACTATATGATTGACCTAGTTTCACTGCCAATCTCACACAAATAAAAAGTAAAATGAAATAAATAAAATAGTGAAAAAGCAACCTTTATATTCTGACTCATCATTGTAGACCTAGCTCTTTCTTTAGATCTTACCTAAAATCATAGCTAACAAAGTGTTATCATTATTGAAACCACTTCCAAAAAAATACAAGTGAAATTAAAATTAGATAACAAACTATAGTATTGCATGCCTCCTATGACATATCCGGACAACACTATCTTTAAACATTTCTTTAAAGAAAAGAGGTCAGTTGAAACTTAAGGTGCAACACATCTCTGTTACAGTTGAACTAAGAGAATAAACTACAAATCATAAGCAACAAATAAGCTATGAATAGATGTATTTTTCTTTTAAAAAATGAACTTTAAGGCAAATAAGTTTGAAGTAACATAGATGTCACCCAATCCACACAGAGGAGAGTTATTATCCACCCGCTAAATTTTGCTGGAAGAAGAATATTTTTAGTATCCTGTGAAGCTGTTCTGCCCTGAGCGAATGCTTACTGAGTCAAGGAAAAGGGCCTGGTTACAGCTGTATTTGTCATTCTTAACCCCCATCTCAAACTCTCAGCTAAGCTGTATATCCAAAAAACTGCTGTTCACCTGAAAACCTCTCTCTTGAAATGTAGGTACAGCCTAGCTCGTAAAAGTAATGCAGTGCTGCATTTTTTAAGAAAAGAATTTGTGTGTTGATGAATCAGCAGAAGATGGCAATGACCTTGATAACGGAAATAGTCTCTGACTGGGCCTGCAGCCTGCCTGCAGTCACCAGCACTACTTATAGCATGTAGATATCAGAAGATGGGCAGATTCAGGAGTTCCTCTTTCTAAATTAGATATAATTAGCAGTCATCCCTTTCTCTCATGGGCAGGTCTAGAGGACACTCTACCAAGGATCTACTTGTCCCTTTCCTCTCAGTCAGGATACCTGAAGGATGGGACATTCCCTCCAAGAGAATTATGCACTGCAGGTTAGTAAAGAGATCCAGTTCCACTATTACACACTCTTGTGAGAACTAGGATTAAAAACTAGTAACATTTAAAAAGTCATGGTGACAGAAGCAGCTGTGGGAACAAAATTGTGCCTAAAAAGCATGATTTTGTGAACTGGATTAGGATTCTGTGACCTCAAGACTACTGTGCTTCCTAACATAGTGGTCTAAGGTTACAAGTAAAGAATGCCAAACATGTCAGGAATCATCACATTGCTCTCAAGTATAATCTATGAGGGACAGATACAATGAGTAACACTGCAGCAGCTCTTCTGAGAAAATGATCACTGAGCGCAGAGGCCTTGGCCTGCTGAAATCTGCAGAAAAGTATTTATTGATATCAGTGGGATAAACGTGCCATTCTCATTTTATCAGTGAGCGCAAAGAAACTTTTTTGCCAAACTAATATATAAGATAGAACCTCATAATTAAACAAAAGGATATAGAAAAACATGTGAAAGCTGTATGTAAAATGATTCTCATGTACTTAATTCACAGGAGATGCAAAGATTAAATTTTATTAGAGAAAAAAAAAGCAGGATTTAGAACATTTTAAACTAACACTTCTGTGATTATTGCTGCCATTTCAACTCCAATATTTTTTGCCATATTTCTAATTAAAATATTGCAACACCTGACAGCAACTGAAGTAGACTATGCAGTGTCAGGAAGCAACACAAAACATGTTTTTCTTTCACAACTTCTGAGCCAATTTTACTTGGATGCAGTTAAAAAAAATATAATAAAAAAATATATAAAAAGCCCCAACATCACTAAATTTAGGACTGAAATTATAAGAGACCCAAAATAACCATTTGGACGCTAGGAATCTCAGAGGCCTAAATAATAATGAAGAGAACATGTATTTTAAAGTGTGTTGGAGCTGGTTCTCTGCTGTGTTACTCCAGTTTTCCGCTGATACAATTCCTGTGAAATTAAGTCAACTAAATATCACCTGCCTAAAACTGAAGCAAGTGGTAAATCAGAAGCAGTGGTTTAACCCCAATGCATCTTCTTAATATTGCAAGTAGTAAATTATGAGGCTTGAAACCAAGTAAGAGGTTATCAGTCATTGAGTGTTGAGCCATGCAAACAACATTACCAGGGCTGGTGTTTATTGGTGTTCCTATAATGTGTTTAAAATTAGAAACATAGGCCAAAATACAGTCTCATTCCATGGAACTGCTCCAGATTTACAACAGTGACATGTACATACATACTCACTCCAGATTTACAGACTAATCCAAAAGCCACTGAAATTAATGGAAAAACTTTGAGTAGATTCAAAAGGTCTTGGATCAAATCCAACCAGATATATTTGGCTCAGTGACATTGCAAGGTTTCATACCTATTTTTCCCTTAAAGCCCCTTGTAGAGCCATAACCATGTCACAAAAGGTACAGAAAAGGCATTAGAAATCAAACATACCAGTATAAGTAAACAAACAAAGCTTGCTACCTAAGATGCTAGGAACTAAATTGTATCATCACCACTGCACAAGTGCCAAAAAATAGGTTGAGCAAACATTGCACATAAATAACTGGAGGCAAAAATTTGAGCGTAAAACTAGTAATATCAAATTTCAAAATGTAAGGTCTACCATATCACAGGAGATCAGTGAACACTACATGGAGGTGTTCTACTTGTTCTGGTGGCCAGACCTACAGGAAGTTTCAGAGGAAGATGCACATTACTCAGCTACTGAACAAGGACAACAAAAGACAGTTTACCACAAGTAACTTGTTGGCTCGTATCTGATGTCTAAGGCATTACAGCCTTGCATTTCTCTACTAACCTCCTCATATATAAGTGGATATTATATGAACAACTACCTTTCCTCTATTTTTTCTGCTAAACTAATAATCCCCATGTTACCTTGTAGATTATTGAGAAATCAGTTTAAAACCACCCAGCAAAACCAAACTTAACCTAGTTTTCAAACGGTTTTCTCTTTCATCAGAATCCTGTTGTTCTTCTGTTCCAAAGACTAAATGGGGGCTTCAGTGCCCTTTTATCCACGATTTCATGTAACAGTCTATAGCCTCACTTACAAGCTGCCCTTCCTACTTATCTTGGAGAACCAAATAATTTCACTTTTACTTGGCACAAATTACATACAGGTCTCAAAAAAGCAGTTAAAAGTACAGTTTTGGAAAAAGGTACTTTCAATTGTCACTATTCCAGACTGGCTAGCCCTGCCAAGACCTGAGTGCAAGAGTGTGCATGTGCTGAAAGCTAGCTTTACATTAGCATTTCTCTAAACATTCAAAACAGGAGTCATAGCTGAATTACCTTTGTGCTCCACCAACATTCAAGAGCATGAAAATCTCTTCAAGATCATTATGGTCTACCACAGTTTAAAGCCAGCTGCAAGTTGTTTTGAATTGCACAGGAATTCAAAAAGGGCACAAAGACATTTTTGTCCCCTCTTTTCAGGTCCAGACACAATGAGCAGAGATCCAAGTATCAGGGCCACACTTTGTTATAGGCTTCAAAGCTGGCATGTTAATCATTTTAAATCATAAAATTCATTACTCCAGCTCTGAATTTTCATTCCAGAAAGAATTTGATTGCCTCCAGTTCTCTCTATCATTGAAATAAGAACTGGACAATGCTTATGGTGTTATCTAGTCCATTCCTCTGCTAGGGCAAGTCTCTTTCTTAAGATACATGCTCTTCTCCTTTCACAAGTCCTGTTTTAAACAAATCATGCACTTGGGCTAACCTTCTTGTTGAGAGATTTCTTCCTGAAAAAAAAACACAAAGCCCTATGATAGGAAATCTTTCCCTGTGTGCAGGAAGAAGTGACTTACTGCTGCCATGGAATTGATGCGGTCAATGTAGTAATCTGGCCAGCTGGTAGCAAGCTTATTAGGATCTTCTTGTTCCTGAAACAAAAAGTTAAACAAGGTTACACAATAAGTCTTTGCAGGATGAAGTGCCATTGTAGATCCATCTGAGATTCTTTACTGTTCCAGTCTTCACTGTAGTATCTCCTTCCAATGTTCTTGTATAAACACCACAAGCCTATGTGCATTATTACAAACATTTCTGAAAGTGTACTAGCACTGTCACCATGGTGTGACAGAGGAAAAAAAAGACCCCCCTTCAGCTACAGTTATTAAACAAAGATTTACAAAGTTTGGTGCAGACACATTATCTTTGGGATCTAAGTGTCAAACTTCAGCCCCTTAAACATACTGTCAACATTTCCAAGTAGAAGGAGATCACATTTATAGACAACAGGTTTATATTTTGTAGCTTTATACTGATATATTTTTGAAATTATTCTGCCTCACTGCTGCTGGAGTGATGTTGGGATTCACCAATAAAAAGCTTTAACATATGCTATGGAGGAAAAAAAATAAAAAAAAAAAGAGTCAAGAAATCTGAAAGGAAGCCAAAAGGCTGCCTCATTTTGACTTGATAAATCCCAAAAGTTATTCACAGCCTCAAATCACCTGAAGGAACAGAATGGCATCGCCTCAATTACAGCATTAATCTTTCCATCTCTCCTTTCCAAATGATCCACCTGAAAGATTCTTCACTAAACTAAACTCAATCAAGATCCATTTCTACCAGAAGACCTACCCCTATCCAGAACCAACTTCTTCTGGTTCCTTGGCTGCTCAATGGAAATGAGATTTCATTCTAATGGGTCTATATATTTCTACACAGGTGTAACAGTTACCAATTAAATGAGGGTTGGTTTCTAGGACCCTAATCTTCCTTACAAAGTAAAATTAACTCTTATTAAGACTCCCAGTGTATGATAAGAGACTGAACCACTTGACCTACCCCAATGATTTCCAAAGATGGATGAAGACTGTATGGATCTCTACAACACTGTCCTTGCATGAATACCTACTCATACTAGAAAATTTATTTTGTGGAAGACATATAGAACAATACTAAATGAGCAGTTCTATCAGAGTGCCTCAGCTTTTCAGAACTGTTTGGTTTCAAGATGAGAAAAGGCTATACATGCTCCCTGCTGAACCATGTTGAGAAAACACCTTGCTATCTGACAAGTTTGTATCAAGCTACATACAAACACACATGGCAACAATTCCTTGCAAAACAAAATCTTTCTAATTTGTATTAAAAGCAAAACCAAGACTGAGACTTTAATGTTTTCTTACACTCTCCTCATTCCCATGTGAACTAAAGGAATATCTCCATTCATAATGACCAAACAGCTTTGTCCCCATCCGGCAAAGAACTACAGTACAGACACATCGTAGACAGGACACAACTTTCTTAAGACTACTGCTGTATGAAAAATATGGGAGCCTGTCAAAGTAGCAAGAGATACCAATTACATCCACAGTTGTGATACATCCACCACCTCACAACAACAAATGGTGCAATTAAGAACAGGATGACATTTCTCAAATGAAGCAAGAAGTTTTGCTGCTTTTCTTCCCACTCTTGACCACAGTCAGCAGCAATCTGATGGACTCAAGTCCATGCCAAATAACACAATACAGAAATATGCAGTTCCCTCCCACTAGCCAGTTAGAGTTGCCATGCCACATAGTATTGATATACTGCCTTTCAGTGCCTGGTTTCCCTATAGTATATGTAGTGGCAATAAGAACCCTGACAACCATTTTGCACTAAGCAGACCATAACCTCTAATAGAAAAGTCAATATATGACATTGTTAACGGAAAAATAAATCATAGAATCATAGACTGGTTTGGGTTGGAAGGGACCTTAAAGATCATGTAGTTCCAACTCCCATGCCATGGGCAGGGACACCTCCCACCAGACCAGGTTGCTCAGAGCCCCATCCAGCCTGGCCTTGAACACTTCCAGGGAGGGGGCATCCACAGCCTCTCTGGGCAGCCTGTGCCAGTGCCTCTCCACCCTCACAGGAAAGAATTTCTTCCTAAGATCTAAATCCCCTCTCTTCCAGCTTAAAGGCATTACCCCTTGTCCTATCGCTCCATGCCCTTCTAAAGAGTCCCTCCCCAGCTCCCCTGTAGGCCCCCTTCAGGTACTGGAAGGCTGCTATCAGGTCCCCCCGGAGCCTTCTCTTCTCCAGGCTGAACAACCCCAGCTCTCTCAGGCTGCCTTCGTAGGGGAGGTGCTGCAGCCCTCTGATCATCTTCATGGCCCTCCTCTGGACCCCCTCCAACAGCTCGATGTCCTTCTTGTAGTGGGGGCCCCAGAACTGGACGCAGTACTCCAGGTGGGGTCTCACGAAAGCAGAGTAGAGGGGC
Source organism: Alectura lathami (assembly GCA_013399715.1). Taxonomy (NCBI): domain Eukaryota; kingdom Metazoa; phylum Chordata; class Aves; order Galliformes; family Megapodiidae; genus Alectura; species Alectura lathami. The sequence continues at coordinate 61,307 of VXAV01001138.1, forward strand.
AGAATCACCTCCCTCGCCCTGCTGGTCGCACATCTCTTGATGCAGCCCAGGATGAGGTTGGCCTTCTGGGCTGCAAGCGCACATTGTTGACTCATGTCGAGCTTTTCATCAACCGACACCCCCAAATCCTTCTCCTTAGGGCTGCTCTCCAGCCATTCTCCTCCCAACCTGTATTTGTGCTTGGGATTCCCCTGACCGAGGTGCAGGACCTTACACATGGCCTTGTTGAACTTCATGAGGTTGGCATGGGCCCACCTCTCAAGGCTGTCCAGGTCCCTCTGGATGGCAACCCTTCTCTCTAGAGTGTCAACAGCACCACTCAGCTTGGTGTCATCCGCAAACTTGCTGAGGGTGCACTCAGTCCCACTGTCCATGTTGCCAACAAAGATGTTAAACAGCGCTGGTCCCGCTGCTGATCCCTGAGAGACGCCACTCATCACCAGTCTCCATTTCAACATTGAGACATTGACCACAACTCTCTGGGTGCAACCATCCAGCCACTTCCTTATCCAGCGAGTAGTCCGTCCATCAAACCCATGTTTTTCCAATTTAGCTACTAGAATGTCATGCGGGACAGCATCAAATGCTTTGCACAAATCCAGGTAGATGATGTCAGTTGCTCTAGCTTTATCTACTGATAAAACATGCAATTGAAAAATACATCATTATTTTTAGAAGATAATTTTATCATCCCCAAAGAGAGCAATAGAAATGGGGAGCTAATCCAGAGGTAGTGAAGTAAAGGTCATTCTGCAGGGAACTAGGTTAAGCCACCAATCTGAAGTGCAACATATACTCATATGTCCTTCCTTTCTCTGCATGAAATGATAAAGGTACACATGACTGCTATAATTGTTTGCATAGTACAAGTGACAAGAAGATTGTCAGAACAGAAAATATGTACATTTCCTCTACTAATTCTGCCTCCATTCTGTGCTCTATGTAAAGAAACAGACATGTTTAGGACTGCCTGAATCCATCACTTATGTCCAACAATAAGCCACAACTCTTTTCTCCCTAAAGTGCTTTAGAGAGGGGGAAAAAAAAAGAAAAAAAAAAAAAAAAGAAAGAAATGCTGGAATGCCACAACTAATCATCCTAGTCATCTAGTTTAGACATGCTATCTGAAGAGCAAAATTCTGAGTAATTCTCTACCAGCACCCGAACCATTGGAAATTTCACAGTCAGAACCACAGATGAGAAGACTCTGATCCCTCAAATTACATCAGTATCTTTGGTTAGCTTGGTAAATAAGATGAGGTCTTTGGTGAATCTTGGTTTTGACCATTCTCTGTCCACTACAAATTGGTGCAAACCCTTAGCCCGTAAGATTTGTTTAGTTTTTGGTTTTAGTTAGAATTGGGAGAAAATTCATTTCAGTGGAACATAGCAAGTGCAAGGGCTTTTTATTTTTATTTTTATTTTTTTTTAACTAAAGTCCAGACTGAAGCTGGCAAAGTTAAAAAGTTTGATCAGATAACCCTCTTTGCAGTCCTCACTTTCTGAAGTTGTTTTGGCCCAAGAGCAGACAATCCAACATACAATGTAACAGAAAAATCTATCTAACTGTAGTGGCCCCCCACACTCTCAGTTTAGACCAGAATTTTATAGATGTCACTGTTTGCTTCACTGGAGGAAATGTAATTATGAACTTAAAACTGGCACTCTATTTCTGTTATAAAGCACCAGAAAGCTGATTATAATCTAGCTAAACATACACAATTTTCTCCAGTCCCCTTAAGACTGGACCATATCCAATTGGTGCCCACATGCTGAAAGAGGCACAATATTATTTAGAGCAGTTGCTTGGCTGATATTTTCACAAAAGACACTAGCGCACACCTGTAGCATCAGAGCCATTGGAGAAAATATTTCATTGCCCAAATTATGACGAATGCTGTCCATGGTAAGAAATTGTTGCACCGTATTTCCTCTCAGAAAGGGGAAGATAAACCCAAACTGGAAGGCAATTCTTGTTTTTACTTTTGTGTTTATTTGGTGCATTTTGAGGGGGAGGTGAAAGAGGGAAAAACATATTGGAGTTGGGGGGGGCAGGACAATGGCAGGGTGCTGTTTATTGGGTTGATTTTTTTTTTCTGCATGTTGTTGGTTTGTTTTTTCTTTTCACCTTAAATTCTTCCGGATTTTGATCCTTAAACAGAGGAAACTGCCAGGCATCTTGATAATGATAGCATAACCCTTTCCTTGCTCCAGGAGACTCGGAAAAAGAAGAAAAAGAATAGAGGTCACAATATATAAAGCCACATAGGCATCAAGAGCTGGAAACAATAACCCATCTGTGTAAGGGAAAACATCAGCTGAAGGAATCTATTAACGCAAAGACTTCTTTTAGCTCCTTGATTAATGTAAATATTACATTAAAAAACAGACGTCAGCTTGTGGACTTTATAAGGGGCCATATCATTCTTCACTGGAGTAACAACTATGTAACTGCTGTGAAAACAGGATCCTGAGACCGTACAAGCCTGCATTATAGCCAGGGTATTATATAGGCTTTGACACTAATTTGGACAGGCTCCATCCCTTGGTGGAAAGTGGAACTTATGACTTCATCTAAAATAGGATTTAATGGAGTGGGGCAAGTATTTGGACCATCTGAACCAATCAAAATGAAACAGAATATAACAAAGTATTGTCTGCATGGCTAAGCTGATCCTAAAAGTCTTTTTGAGAATCCTGGGAGACTGTATTTGTTGGACAAGCTGTTCTCTGGAAAGCAGAGGCCTTTAGTAGCTGCCATATCAGCAGAACAAGCATTTGTGATACAAAGACTGCCACCATAACAGATATGATCAAAAAGTACCAAACACTAGAGTTACACAAGTCTGTGAAAATGAAAGGCTATGCATATATGATGAGTGCTTCTCTCAAGATGGTTTGTGTCTTTAAAGAAAGAACAAAGGGAAAGTCTGGATAATAACTGCTTACATTGAACCTCTTTAGGGACAAGCACTGGGTTTCAGTTTCCAGTGAAGATGCGTTGGTATTATATGCTGCACCAAATGGACTCCAAACAATGTCATGTAGTTCTCTGGAGCATTTCCTGAAAAACTGACCGCTTCTAAGCATTAAGAAATAAATCCGTAAGATTAGCAACATTATAAGTCTTCCTTCCTGCAGATGGAGAAAGAGGAAGAGATACGGTGGTATGACAGTTAAAACTCATCTAGGAAATCACTGCCAGAGTTAGGAACAGGCACTGATCTGACACGGCCTGATCTGACACATCCAAAGTTCTCGTCTCCACAGTATTAGGTTTTTATATAACGTTGACCAATTCCGGCTCCTTGGGACCAGTCAGTGCTTGGCAACTCTGAGTGTCCAAACATTACATGGAGTTTGCTACCACTCGCACACACTCCTGCGATAAATTGCCAAGACTGATGATTCACAAAGTTTTCTAAAATACAAACTGAAATAATACTTCTTCCTTGAACAGATGCATCAAGAATGACACCATATGTTATGGATGTCATATGATAACCGTGGGTACTATAGGAATTATAACTATTCACTGGAAACATGACTTTCTCCTCAAAACTGTCTTTTCAGAACTGCAGGCAGCTGACCTTACTGCTTTGCGTTGTTCAGAACAGAACAGGAAAAAGTCGTGCATCTGATGTTGTTCAAAAGGTTTAAAACATTTTGTTGGTAAGGAACCATGATACTATTCCTTGAGTTCCTCTACATCAATGAAAACTGCATGCAAACACAGATGAAGAATGTGAGATAAGACTACTGTAATATACATTCCTGTTCCAGCTTGTTTGCTGTATCATGTCTAGAGACTTTACGCTCAGATTTATACTTGGGTCACAAGGAATTGAATTTGCCTGCAAAACCCACATGAAGGTTAATGCTGTTCTTCCCTTCAGCAGCTTGCATGCATCATCCTCGTACCTCACAGAATAGTATGACAGGTTATTTTATGTGGTGTAAAGAATAGAACAGAATAGAATAGAATACAACACAACACAACAGGTTGGAAGGGACCTACAAATATCATCAAGTTCAAATGGTCAGTATCATCACCTACAATCCAGAAAATATAAATAATCGTGCTCAAGTCTGTATAAGAAATCAAAAACTTTTAAGAAAAAATTATGTGTTACCTGTCATAATGAACAAGTCCCTGTAGCTAGGCTTTTGTTGTGTTTTTTGTTTTGTTTTTCCTCTCAAGTCCTATTAAAAAGCAATGGTAATTGGAACCTTGATTACAAATAATTGGGGATTTTGCAGATAAACTTTTTCTTTTAAGAAAAACAAAACAAAACAAACAAACAAAAAAACACCAGTTCACTGAAACTTTCAATTCTAGTCTGACTTACATCAATTGAGATGAAAGCTTTGGTGGGGAAAAATTCTCTGCTTCTGGATGAAGCCCTCCCACACTTTCCAGAACAAGAGCTTAGCGGGTAAAATGTTCATCTGAGATGTACATTATTCAGACTCATGTTCATGTTGTTTCTGTTTCAAAGTGAGGTACGTGAACCTTGTTCTCCTCATGAATATTCTGGCCACTATAAACAACATTGGGTTTTTGTTTGTTTTGGGGTTGAGAACGGCTATCATTTGTATTTCATTTCCCAAAAGAGCTACTCTGCTCCCTTCAGATGCTTTTTTAAATGACTCAACGTATTGCAACATCTGCTACTAATGCTGAATACAATAGAATTCAATAACACCTTGCACTCTACACTGTCAAAGGTCCTTAAAGAAATTCATGCACTAGGTTTTTCAGTCTCCCTTTCATTGACATCAGCAGAAATATGGAAAATGGGATGCAGACAATTGCAGAGTTCGCAGTCACACAGGAAATCTGTAGCACAGCCAAGAATCAATCGACACTGAAGTCGTACATCCTGCACTCTCATCCAAATCACCATTCTCCCTTTTTTCCTTGACTGAATTGCTGCCTTTTCTTAAAGCTCACTTCTTTGAAAGCTGTACTTCTTGAAACATTTACCTGTTCATTAACACACTGTTTATCCACTAACATCTGTCTCAGTTCAGAGCAGCCAAAGTTGCATAAATAAAAAGCACTTTCATTAAAAGACACAAAACACGTTTGATCTGCTGTGGGATGAAATACTAATTCAGGAGTGGAGCTAAAATACGTCCAAGCTTTTCAGACAGTTTACGCCTCCAAAAAGCCAGGCATGTCCCAGGAGATGCTAATTTTGAAACAGGGCAGACTGTAGGACTGAGCCATTCAGTAGACAGATGCGGTCACTGCTCCATTTCTCAGACGCCATGACTAGCATTTACACAAATATTCTCAGGCTTTGGGGGAGGGAGCTATACCCAAGTACTTTAAGCACAATTTATCCGGAGTGAGAAAAGGAAAACATTACATCTCTCCCTGAAATTAAGCTCTTGATGTGTAGATAATAACCCTTTTGCTACAAAAGCAGCCTACTGTGTAAGTTACTAAAAGAGAATGCTCATTAATTACCAGCTGGACCTGGGAACTGAGGAGTTCTAATGGCCTCTTATAAAGGTTAGGCACAGCCATACATACTTCCAATTCACTGGACTATGACACAGGAATATTTTACCTAACAGATGATAGCTTTTTTGTTTGTTTGTTTTGTTTTCTCAGTTTTTATTTTTTTCCTTTATTCGGACTGATCTTTGTGCTGCTGCCAGTAACTTGACTGGCCTGATAATGACCTGTGGTTCTGGTTACTAACTACTCTTTCAAAGGAGAGAATCAAAGGCTTAATATTATTATTTATATTTGAAAATGCCTTTTACTGCCAAACCAATTGTGGAACTCCCTGCCACAAGACAGAATAGAATCTAAAAGCATAACAGTGAAAAAGGGATACAGTTTTTGAAGAATGGAGATTCCTTTTTAAGAATTTTTCCTAATGCTGAAAGAAGATTCAGCATTATATCCACCAGTCTATAAAAATTAAAATGGATTATCAATCATTTGTGAAAGACAGTTTGTCCTACCACAGGCTGAAAAGTTTCCAATAAAGCTAAATCCATGCTCTGTTTTGAACTGCTTATGCCATCTGTCACCTTTTTCTCTTTCCAGCCATAAACACAGCAGCCCTAGAGGTTGTACACTGTACACATACAACGTGCCATTTCTACTCAAAACAACAACTTGAAGTTAATTACTTCTAATTGCATCAGTTTAATGGAGATGAAGACCATGATTTTATTTCTTATATTGCAGAAAACTTTCCAGATCATTTGCATACACACACATGCAGATACAGTTTCTCGCTGAAAATGGGCTGAAAAGCAGGAATGAAGAGGGAAAGGTTGCTGGTGCAGTGTATTGAGCCGAAGAGAAGGGTTATTTTTTTCTGAAACCAAGAAAGATCAGAAATCTCAACCACTGATCAAATAAGCTGTACAGCTATATAACTGTAGTATTTAAAACAAAATTAAGTTTTGCAATAGCCGTGTCTGGCATGTGAATTTCTGTAGATGACTGGAGGGAACCTCATTTCAAGGAACTTTATATTATAGCAAGGCTTCACAGTACACTTTCAGTTGTAAGAACCTCCTTATGTTAATTTTTTTCCTCTTCTTTTGGCTTTTTGTCATTCTCATCAATGTAGACAGATATCCTGCCTTTCCTTCATCTCTCCAGATGACCAAACTGGCTGACTGCATTTAAAAGCCACACATTAGACTGCTCTTTCCTCTTCTTCTGAGGTTTACTCCCTGTGAAGGACAAACACAATCATGGCCCGACCAGCAAGGATTTCCACAAGCCTGAANTGTTATTTATAGATTACACAAGAGTGCTTGCCCCTGTGCAAACACATATAGCCCTGCTGTAGGATGTGGATCTCACCGTTACCAAGCACTGATTTATGGGTATAGTGCAGTGACCAAGAGGACAGCTTCTCCTCATATTTACAGATCTACTTAGATATCACTAATATCACAGCTGATATCGGACTGAATTATCCAATTCCTTATATTCTTAGGATAAAGCTTTCTTGTCAAATTAAAGTCTGCCAGTAATTCATATTGGTCCCCCGGTGAAAGTTTCACCTTTCTCATGGAAGTTGTTCTCC
>VXAV01001138.1:84019-103412 GCA_013399715.1 Alectura lathami
TTTTTTTAACGTTTACTTCTGCCTACACATTCATGCAATAATTACATAATCATTAAACAATGTAAACCTTTTACTATGCCCAGAGGGAATAGCTTTGGCATAAAATCAATCATTACTATACATCACAGAATGCAACCATGAGATGTAATACATTGACATATAGGCTTCATCACTTCTGTTGTTCATACAGCTGCTGATTTTGACTGTCTGATTACAGCTGTACCACACTGTTTGGTTCTTCAGCATCAGATGAGTACTCAAGCAAAAGGACAGCCAGGTCCCAGCATCAACAAGCATCATGGGAGTCCAACTCACAGATGGCACAAAGTGGAAAAGCTCCACAGAAAAGCTGAATTTTACTCTCCATTGTTAAACCAGACCAAATGAGTCCTGCAGTTATCTGCCTTGTGATCAATACTAGGGGCTTCAGAAGGCTATGCAAAAGCCCTTCAAGTATAAAAGCTACAGGACAAACTGTGTAGGCAGTTAAACACTCCACTGCTCCCTGCCTTAAAAGGCTGGCTGATTCTGAGATGCAGGTGAGTTAATGTTCCTGTCAACATGGGGACAACATTGATGCTTGCAATGGTTTTTGTTTGTTTTTTCATTGTGTGTTTTTTTTGTTTGTTTTTGTTTTTGTTTTTTTTTGTTAGCTCCAGAAGTTTTCTCTTGCTCACTCACACCAGTATTACCCTTAATGGTTCTATTCTATCTGAATACCTAGCTTGCATACCTACCTCAAAAAATCAGGTTCAAGAGTATGTTCATTTTCATGTTATCATCCTGCACTGCATGAATTCTAGTTAAATGCACCACATATATCCTGCTTCCTGTTCACATCCCCATTCCTTCTTTTTCTTTCTCTTGCACACACATACCTCTACTTTTATCCCCCTCTCTAATTTTTTTCTCATTCCCCTTTACTGTTTTTTCCTGTCATGCACAAATGCACTCTCCCTTGCCCACCTCATCAATCATTCTCTCAGTCTCTTAACAGCATCAAACCCACCCAAGTTACTAAGTGAGGTATAATACACTGTTACCAGTATAATAAATTCCCTGTACCATATAATACCTATTGCCTTGGGTTCCAACAAGGTCATTTATATAGATGTCTGTCACCATGTCCCCAAAAGAAGGGCCATATTCCAGTTCCCAAGTAGCACGGTAGAGCTCACAGTCTTCTGCACTGGATGAATTTATTTAAATACTGCATGAAGTAAACAGCAATTGTGACACATCATGGGATCCCATCCAGCATCCGCTGCCAGGCCCTGGAGAAGGTTCCTGTTCTCTGTGCAATCACTGTGAGGGAATAGCTGCTGGTGGGTTAATCAATGCTGAAGCACAACTCAGGCTGACATGAGATAAATGGCTCTGACATCTCTGGGACTATAGAGGAAGGGAAAGCAGTGGAAAGAGATCAGGGAGGGAGTTGTCAGCAGCATGCTACAAGCCTTTACAGTAGAGGATCCAATCCAACATTACAGCTTTAACAAGTGAACTGAGTAAGATCATATTGCTAACATGTGATTTATACTGCCTGAAAGCTATGCTTTTAAATAACAGTACCTAGGAACCTCTTTCCCTTTCCCTCTCCACCCCCAAGCCAGAACATGCTGCCTGTGCCATGCTGTGCCATGCACTTTTAGTAAATAATAAATAGGTCAATGTGGTGTCTCATTTTCTAGCCATCTGCCCAGTATGGAGGGAGGCAGGGAGGAACAGAGACAGATCCTCATTACAGGAGCCAGAGGCAGTTGTCCCAAAAGCTGCTTTAGAGATAACTTCAGTGAGTAAATAAAAATCTGCCTTCAGATCTCAGTCTCTGCAAATTGCTTATAAACTCCTTTGGAAAAGATAAACCTTCCCTATTTAGTCACTGCGTTCACCTCCAGGGGACAGTAGAGGATTGTTCCCCTACAGTTTTCCTTCCATTGCTTTGTTCAGTCCAGCTCACTAGACCCATAGATGAGAGGCAGCCTGCTGGAAGAGTCCACATTTCCAATATTGAAGAGGTCGATACAGCATTCTGAAAGACTGCCTGCCCCTCAGTAAATGAGGTTCATTTGACTACACAAACTGCCTACATCCTCATACAAACTGGAGCAAAGAGCAGTGGAAAAGCACCACTCAGAAAAGCCCCTCAACAGGAGAAGCATTTCAGAGGTATGTCAACATATCCAACTACCATCTCACTGCAAACACCTGAGTGTGATTGAGACAGACATCAAAAGAGGGAATCAGATCTCTTTTTACAGCAAGTGGTTCCCACCCCTGCCTTCTCAGGGCTGTGCCCCCAGCAGTCACTGACGGCAGGTGCTCTTTCAACAGGCAGCAGCACTGCCACCCACGCAACCAACACATCTGCAACACAGCAGATTGGTTAAATGTTCCCACCTGGGCACCTGATACATCTCCCACAACCTCTGATAATCCACGGAAAAACAAAAACGAGAAGTAAACTAAACAAAAACAAAGAAACAAACAAGAGAACTCCCCAAAATAAACCCTTCTCCCCACCTACCTCTTGCACCTCATCCTAACCCCTACAGTGAAGAGCAGCCAATGTGAAGTACAAGGGAAGTACACATGACATGTGGCTGGAGAGCAACATTTTGGTCAGTTTCCCAATTAATATGAATTAGGTGGATCACTAGAAAACATCATTGAGTTTCCATGTCTTTGCATACACACACCATATATACGTGCAGATGCATATGCCACTTGCACCTTATGTACACAAGAACTATATATATACAGCACATTTAACATCTGCCCTTACCTACAATGCTTTATCAGTACATGATAAAAACACTCTGCTCACAGGAGTTTCTCACACAGCCTGCATAAGAAGAGATGTTTATGTTTCAGTTTAGATGCTACTGCCATGCATCTAACTGTAAATCAGAAAAGCAGACAAACAAGAGACTGATTCCCATTGTATTCTCCATCATTCTTGCTTTTTCAAAAAGATGCAGTTTTAAAACACCCTCTTTTAGGGGCCTGAATCTCTCGATTCTCAGTTGCAACAGCACAAATCAGAAAGCACCTGATGTTAGTGTACTGGAAGATATGTTTCTCCTCTAAGCTGCCAACACAGAAGTTATTCATTCTTATGACTCAGCTCCAGAGTAATAATTTCATCTATCAAGGGCACTGCTTTTGGCAGAGAAATTTATCAAACAAAAAGTCAATTAATTCCCCATGACCCCACCCTGCACACATCCCCACTGCTTTACTGCTTCATCTTTTCTTCCTTAATCATTAGTTAATTGTCCAGAGAAGAGCTAAATCCTGTCTCACTCCTGCTCCTCCCTGTGGCTTGACAACACACCAGGACATAAAACCAGCAAGGCCAATAGTGGCTGTCCCCTTTCATAGGCCACTAGAAACAGCTGTCTGCTGGCCACTTTTCTGCCTTTCACAGGCAAACCACGTGCATAAGACAACAAGCTGCTGGGGCAAATAGAAAGGGAAAGAATGAGGAAAACCAGTACCTACTAGTGCTACAATGCACACAGCTGTTTGGAGAGAGATCATAATTTAGATAATGCATTCTCATATACACAGGGCTATAATATGAGTAGAGCAAGAAGGAGGCTCCATGGAGACTCCTCTTGGGTGGCATATGAGGACAATAATGCAAAAAGTTGACTGTCATCACTGCTATTTGTGTTAAGATGGGCTGCATGTCCATGTCAGTGAATTGGAATGAGCCCAGTGATAGGGATGGGGACGAAAACTGAATAGTCAGGCTCATGTCTAATCTAAATCCCTGCTGCTGCAATTTAAGCCTATTACTTCCGGCCCTATCAACCACAGACATGGTGAACAGATTTTTTCCTTCCTCTTGATAACAGTTTTCAAGCCTATTAAAGGCTGTTGTAATGTCCCTCCTCAGTCTTCTTTCTTGAGGCCAAACAAGGGCAGCTCTTTCTGTCTTTCTTAGAGGTCATGTCCTCCAGACCTTTCATTCCTCTTCTAATTGGCATCCGGGCTATCCCTGGTCAAAGTACATCTTTTCTGAAGTGCACTGTTCAAAAGTGGGGACAGTGTTCCAGCTGAGGCCATACCAATACCTCATGCATCTTCCATACCATATTCCTGGCTATGTATTCCATGAAGATAATGACTTTTTTTTTCTTTTTTCTTTTTTTTTTTTTAATATAAACAAAGATACAGCATGACTTATTCACCCATGATCTCTATAATCCCTACTTTGTTTTCTAAAGAAGTGTACCAACCTGGCTGCTTCCCATCCTGCATTATCAGACTTGCTCCTAAAAGGAGTCAATTTCATCCGTCCACCCTTTTTAACACAGTTTCTCCACCTTGTTTTAAGATTGTCTTTTAACATCCACAGTGTTTACAGCTTAATGCCATATGTAAAGCTGATTGGTATATCCTGTATTCCACTATCTGCTCAATTAAATGAAAACACTGAACAGAACTGAAGTCCTTCAGTCTCAGTTTGATACATCTTTTCCCTGTGACAAGCTGCAGGTCTTCTGGGGCAAGTACATTTACCTCCACATTCTGGTTACAGACAGCATAGCAGATACCTCTCTCAAACAGAGCTCCCAGTATCACTGTCTACAACACTGAATAACAAAAAATCTGCTGTTTCAGCACACTGCCATTCCCCACCCCTCATTTCCCTTCCTTCTCCTCCCCTTACTTCCCCCTCCCTTCCCCTTCCCTGGGCCAGGGTTTGTTTTTCATGCCAAGGTCCTTCAGATGAGACCCCATACAGGAAGGCAGGTGTGGGAAAGGTTATTAAGAGATGGCCGTCCCAACTGCTACCTTTCCGGCTTCCCCACCCTCTCCTTCCCTACAAAGTCTCTTCTGTTCTGTTTTAATCCTAATGAGTTCAGGGGAGGTTCCTACGCTGGAGCAATTCACAGCTTGGACTGTGCCAAAGCACACAGGCACACACCTCTCTGATCGCTTCCTGCCCAAACACAGTCCTGCTGGCTCAACCCACAAAATGTGGGCTGGGAATCACTGCTGTGGCCCTGTGCCAGAAGCAGGCTGAATTTCCAGGGGTGCCAGTACCACCCACCTTCTCCTCCCAGCTTTACCCTCTTGTGTGCATCCTATTTGCCATATGCCCCTATGGAGGAAAACATGGGTAAGTCACAGCTTGGCTGACCTTTAAATCTCTGATAAAATATTACGTAACAGGGCAGGAGTAACTGAGAGGTCGGTTAAGAAATTCATGAGCAAAATTAACATCTTATCAAGCTTCGTTTGTGGTGCTCAGACACACATGCTCAAACTCAGCTCTTATACACAGGGGCAAACCCAAAGGAACTCCAATAAATCAACTTCATTTCTGGCATTAGATCAGGTTTAGACAGAAAGGAATGAAACTAGAACCTGGCTTTAGTTCTTCTCTTGTTCTCAGATTAATTACTCCAGATTTAGTAGCATAAATCAGAGATCAGAATGTGTCCCTAACTCCACTAAATGGAATGAAGTTACCCTGGACTTACATCAGTGCAAAGTATCAATCTCTGTCCCAATGTACCTGCTTTAAATTGTAACAAAGACTAAACCTCTTAGCTAGACAACATTTAACACAGGCTACCTACAGCCCAGACTTCAAAAATAGAACAGACTTACAAGTCTATCAGTCCTCTTTGTGCAAATGGTTAAGTTCTACTTCAAAAAATGCAGATGAGCTGTATTTACTGCTAATCTATCCAGATCAGCTGTAAGAACACCCACATATGAGGCATCTCTCATCTCCTCTGGGGTGAGGTGGAGGGCAATTCCACAATACCCTTTGCTCACAAACTGAGTACTTTCATAGCCAAATACTGAATGGAAGGCATGACAGTATATTTGGTTATTCACTCACACCCTGTCCTGTCTCATTGCTCAAATACTCTGATAACCAGAACAGCAACTACTGCACTGACATCACCGACTTAAGAAAACACCAGCCAAAGCTTTTTTTCTGTAATTATTTCTAAGTGTGAAATTATAAGAAACATTCACAAAATACAACAAAAGGAATAAGACAACAAAGAGCATTTGCCTTGCAGACCAAATTTGTCCCCTAATTGCAATTATGAATTGTTGTTACTTGGTTAAGCATCTGTCATCCAAAAGATCTCTCTTGTTGATGTAGAAGCCAACAGCTTTACACCGACCAACAAAGTCATCCAGCTGTTGCTCTCTGTACAACATGCTGAAATACAGCCATTAAAGCAATCCCAGTGGATTTTCCATGACTCAGGGATCTCCCTGGAAAACTTCCAAATTAGGAAACTGCACTCTGCTTTCCCCTTGCAATTTCCTTTGGAGAAGTTATTCTTCAAACCTCCACCTAGTAAACCATTGCATAACATTGTTTTGCACACTGCTAAATTCTTTTCAAAAGATGTTTGTGTTGTTAGTCTGGGCAGCGTCTCCCTTTATGTGGTTAACAAATGATGGGAAACTGCAAAAGGAAAAGGTGCCCTTAAGCATTTTTAATATAGAAGTGCCTAGAATATACAGATGCTGGCTAGGGCCCTTTGGCACGCAGCACTGGGTCCACGTGTGAAAGATAGGAGAGCTTGCCCAGGAAGGCTACAGATTGTCATATCAGATTCTACCTGAAAACAGCAAAAGGAGATAAGAGCAGGGTAACATCTGTGACAGGAAGCAGTAGCAGAGATTTGTTCCCAAGATCTTCAAATACAGTAAATTTTGCCACTGGAAAGTTTGTGTGCTTCCTGTGACTTCCATGTGCTTTATCTTTTCAGCACCCTGTTAATCTGGCTACAGTTCTGTACTAAAACTTGTCTAAGAAGCATTACTATTCCCAGCTTCATGCTGAGCAAGTAAACCCATGAATGCACGAAATAAGTTGTGTAAGTTTGCAGAGGGAGATAGGAAAAGGACTTTGAGAAGAGGAAAAAAAAAAAAAAGAGTAGCACTCTCAAAATAAGTTTTCTTCCCAACAAGCTTACAGACTCTTCCATGTACAGAAGACGCAGTACCTAGTATTCAAAGCTGTGGATAAGTGGTGTTCCAGTGCCAGGTGGAAGGCATCTGTCTGTACTCCATCTGGACTAAACATATCAAAGACATCAGCTGTGGATGCAGCCCGGTGCAATGAGTGACAGAAAAAGCACCTTCTGATGCCTGCCCTCTGTGCACTGCTCTCGTCTGGTGCTGAAGCAATGAGCAGAAGGGCCTCTTACTACTCATACTTAGTGACACCAAAAGCTCCCCCTCTTCAGGTGCTGAGGGCGATGCCTGGAATCTGCTGACTTGAAAACCTCATGCCCTGAAAAGGTGCTATGCTGTCCATCATCTTCACCTGTGGCACCTTGCTCTCCCCCACTCCAGAGCCTTGCAGAGCAGGCAAATGATGAGAAAAGAAGCCTATGTCCCACCCACACCGAAAGAACCATCCCATGTTGCCTTAACAGGTAATAATAACCTAATGATAAACGGCCTCGAGCACTGTTTGAAGACATAATCCACCTACAGAAAGACAGAGACAACTATGCATGGCATAATTGTAGACCTTTTCCCCCCAACTCTCCTTCAGGCTACACTACACACTATATGAGAAATCATTATATCTGATATAAATTGCTACTAGATGAGCAAATACAGAAACTAATTTGAATCAACACATTAAAGAGATAATCATTACTTATTATCTACTTCTTCATTCAGTTATCTTATTTTGCTACGTTTCTCCTATCTTCTTCAGAGAGTAAGGAATAAGGTCTTAGTTTGTAGGACATGTACTGTAGTTTTGAACAACATAAGACACTAATAAACAGAAATAAAGAAAAGACAGAAACTGTAGAAGGGCAGGAACCATGCTCAGAGAAGCCACGTCAGAGGCATGGGCCAGGACATCTCTGTCCTGCTACTCCTGACTTTATTTCCACTAGAGGACAGAACTTGTTACTTTAAGTCAACAGAGATCAAAGTGGCAAAAATTGCAAAA
Organism: Alectura lathami; assembly: GCA_013399715.1. Taxonomy (NCBI): domain Eukaryota; kingdom Metazoa; phylum Chordata; class Aves; order Galliformes; family Megapodiidae; genus Alectura; species Alectura lathami. The sequence continues at coordinate 91,983 of VXAV01001138.1, forward strand.
GAAAGCTGGTTAATTTCTGGGAGGAAGGTAGGAAATTGTCTGCTTTGTACCCATCCAAGCAGAGCTGAAAGCCCAGGAAAGTTGAAGTAAGGTTAATTTGATGCTTCCAGTTAGCAAGTATGACTCCTACTATCAGTATCATCTCAATGTTTTGTTACTTCAGCAGCCTTTAGACTCAAGCCAGGAAGTTCCCGGCTCTACATTACAGCCACAAGGAGACACAAAGCCTTTAATGTACTAATGATTTTTCAATACTAAAAAGGCTACAGCAGATCTTTACTTTTTTTTTTTTTTTTCTTTTTATGTAATGCTGCCTAACACTAAATACACTTTCAGCTGTGTCAAAACACGATAGTGTTATTAGCACAGCTGATAAGGTGTTAGAAACACTTGAGTGCAAGATGTCTGAACAGTAAACATATCCACCCTAACAATGGTTTAAGGAGATACGATATCATGACAGTTTCCAAGCATTCAGTAGAGGAAAGACATAAGATAGACTTCTTAGCATATCAGTTCTCTAGTGCCAGGATCAGTTTTTTCCTTCATTTTGCATCCTGAGCTATGTCTCTGCTGTGCTTTCAAAATCCAATATTGCTTCTCTCAAGCTATAAGCATTTTCTTAGTCAGGGAAGGTCATGGCCATCCCATTACAAACATGCAGTTCAGTAAGCAGGTCCTCCTCAGGTGTTTTCTCTACTGAAAGCAAATCATACCTAGAATACACACAAAGTGAATGTCTGAACATTCCCTTCAGACATTCCCACCATGACCACAACCTTCCCCACCTTTCAGGAAGGCAGCCAGCATGCTCTGCTTGGGATATTCAGCAGCCAGCAGTCCTAACCTAAGGCAGTGTAGAACGATGCAACTCCACTACTGTCTTCAGTGGAACTGAACTGCTTTACACCAGCTAAGAATCTGTCCATAAGTCTCACAGTAAAGCGACAAGATCTGTAAAGCAATGCATCCCTGCACAAAAGCCTTCTAACTACACAGGTACTTTAGTAACACCCCCAGCTTCTTCACACCCAAAATCCAGCACACAAGTCCATGTTCAGATCTGCATTTGTTTACACAAGCTGCAATTTTCTGGCTCCCATCTCAAGCTCCTCTCACTGCACCTGGGTCTCACACATTTGCAGCACACTGACTGCTGCTCCTCACACAGCTGCTCAGGGAGCTGTGAACTGCCAGCCAGATGTGTCTACTGCAAGGGAGCCTGGAGAGTGCGGGTGCTGCACCCAGTGCCACAAGCCTGTCCCTACCACTTCACTCCATATGTGAGTGTGAAGGGCAGAGTTACCTCTGCCACAAAACCTGAAACTTAATATACCTCCTGCATCAGGAGCTGAGTAACTCTGGAAAGCTGCTTGTCATGATGTGTGCATTAGAATCAGGGGCTTGTACACGTGTATTGCACATGGGACATCTGTAAAGCACACCTGATTTTATGAAAAGTCTTTCTTTGAAGAGCAAAAGAAAAGAGGAAAAAAGAGAGGAGGAAAGAGAAGGATCCTAGATATGTGCAATTCAAAAACCAAACCAAAAAAAAAAAAAAAAAAAAAAAAAAAAAAAGTATCAGTGTGCATAACTCAAGTCTTAGACTCCTAATAGCTTCAGAAATCTTGCACCACCTAGAACTTTTGTCATTATTATAATAGAAGACAAGTGCATCTGAATGCACAGAAAGTGTTAATCCTACAACTGCAAACTAACTCAAGAGAAAGAAAAGTTATCGTGGCCTGTTCCCTATCAGCTAGGAAAACAATCTGCTGCCTCAAAGCTTTGCTCATTTCCACCTTTGGAGACAGTGCCTTACATTCAGCTAGTGATGTTAAGCCATCTTCCTGAACATGAGTCTCTGGTTATGAAAAATCCAGCTTACTCTCATGATTAGTATTTTCTTCCTCCACTGGCACGTTCTCATTGAGTACAAGAAAGGAAGCAATAATTGGGGTGGGGAGACTCCACCGGGCCAAGGCCAGCAAAGTCTCCTGGTTTGCTGAAGTCAGAGCACATCATGTGCAAATAAAAACAAGGGGCCATCCTGATCTTGATTGCATTTGGCACTACACAACCTTCCTGACTGACTAGGTATAGTCATTGATTACAGAAAAGCACAGAAGGGATGGGCACAGGCAATAAAAGAACCTAATATCACAGGAAAGATAATGCAGAGGTACTTTTAAAATATGGTTGCAGAGTAATTTGCATTGATCAACAACTTGGAGCTATGGGCCTGTCAGAGGTACAGTCTGAAACTAAGATTTACATGCCAGGCAAGTGACACAAATTAAATTCCTGTACTAAAAAGAATCCAGAAAGAGAACAGAATGACTCAGAAGACTGATAATGTGAAACTGAAATACTCAAATCTTGGCAACATGCCTGAATTTAAATGTGATTAAATATTGTGATCAATTTATGACACATGTTTGGGGTTTGAAGGGAGGGCCTATGTACATATTCCTAAGCCACAAACTTTCAGTGAGAAACTAGGGACTAAAGCTTCAGACATGGATGTTACTTTTCTGAAAAGGCCATGCTCCACGCTGGGAGCCAAGAGCTTCCCTCAGCTTCCCTCTAACGTTTCTGGGGAACAACAGAGAATTTTGTTCTCCAGGCCTGTCAACAAAAACAGAGAATCGTAGCTGATGTCCTCTTATGCCTACATACATAGACTAGTGTCTAAGGGAATCTATATTCACAATGGAGGCAATTCTTTTACTTTTTACCCAATAAATACTCCTGCAGGTTGCAGAGCCAAAGAGGGGCCTCATGAACACTGCCACAGCTAGGACTTGGCAAGCCTGAGTGGAACTGGTGATATATGGGAGTACTTATTCAATGTGGTGAAGCCTAGTTTTCATCTGAGGTTTATGTCGTATCCATTACATTAAATGGCCTGCAAGAGAGAGCTGAGCATGAAGCAGAGTTGCTGCTTCGACGTCAGCTGTTTGCAGTGGGAATTGCTTCTGGAGTTATTTAGACTTGGATCTCATCTCCCTGTGACTCTTGATGAAGGTGTGCTTCCCAGTTTGCCACAATGATGCCTTGTTCAGAAATTGTTCTGCTTTCTCTGACAAAAATAAGTTAATTAATTCTCAGATACTTCCATGCTGTTTCTTAATCTCTTTCAAAATAAAACTCCTTTTTCTTTCCCTTCCCCTCAAATTTCTCTTCCCTGGGAAGAGAGACTATAACCACTAATTTTTACTCTCTGTGAAGGCAGAGAAGGAAGAGATGTGGACAGATGTCATAGAGTAAACACTGAGCAGAGCTTTCCCCAAACTTCTGTTGCTGCTCACTTCATCAATGCTACTGAAAATTTGTCCCCTGCAACCCCACCACTCCCTTGTCTCTGCCCTGAGATGATTAGTGAAGATATCTGGTGTGCAATGGCCTCTTGTGCTCAGAGGAAACTGACCAATTCCTTTCACACTCATGAATTTTCGAAGTCAACAAAACCTGTTATTTAGGGGCTCAGGGCGGGGGAGGGAGGGGTGGAAACGACAAAAACAACCCAAGTTTAAATGAAATGTAAGAGAAACAAACCATGACAGGAGAATCCAGTCAATGTCCTACCTGAGCTAAATACCAGAACGATTCGATGACAAAGAGGGTATAAAGGCAAACATTTCTCAAATCCTTCCCAGTGTAAGAATCTAATGTGGTACAGGTAACTCAGATAAGGGTATTATCATTCCAGTTTGCAGACTGCAGTGTTATGATCAACACCGAAACAGGCAGCTTAAAATGACAATTCTACTTTTTCCTCTCAGACCTTCCATCCTAAAATAGACAGTGCTGAACTCCACCTTATCAAGCACCATGACCATCACAACAGAGCCACTAACAAAAGAAACAAAGAGAAACATCAAAAGCACAAGCCCTTTACACTGCTTTATTCTCTGTGCTAGCATTCTTTACGTTTTTTCTGCTTTCCCTGAATTCCCAGAATTTAAGTTATCCTTTTTAGCACGGTCTGAGTTCACATTTGGGATCCAGTTGGTGGCTTAAGGGAGATTTAGATGGCAAAATCTTTACTGTCAAGTAACCTACTACCTTAACCAACAGAAAAGTTCAGGACTTGCAATATTGTACAAAAGGAATCAGAACCCACTGTGGCAAGAATACACCACACCTAACAAATTTGAACAAGGACTTGGAGAAGCTGTTTCATGATAAAAATGATTTCTTTTTGATTTGCAATAGTTCTTCCAGATTATTCTGCAGTTCCTCTTCAGTCAATAAATCTGTGCAAGGAAAAACACATGTGCTTAGCGCAGCCATTTTTGCCAGCAGGCACAAAACCAGCTTGGCACTTGCAGAATAGACCACCAACTGCAGCAGGACTTTACTACATGGCAGTGTACACACAGTGCCAGCTGAGAAGAGAGACTGAGGGAAAAAGGAGAAGTGATGCTGGCTAGAATGATGGTCAGGTAGAGCCAGTTTTACAATTTATGCGGTACAGGACCACTCCACACAACCTTCCTACTGTGTGGAGTTTCTCTTCCTGACCTGTTCATTGGGCCAGCTGTTTTTTCTTCTTTCTGTTGAGACCATGAATGTGGCCCTTTGAGGGGCAAAGCTTGTGGTCACAAGCAATTGTTTGTTTTGTTTCTTGTGCATCTGGACTTGTGCAGCAACACAAATGCCCGAGATCCATCCTAGAACTTTTTTTCTAGTTGAGCGGCATTGACAGCAGACATTTTAGCTGAGATCAGCACCAACTTGTCATTCGACAACCACTGCCTTGGTCAGAGTCCAGTTAGGCAGCTGTCAACATTCAGCTGATTGATCTGGGTGCACCCTGCAAACACAGCAGCACATATATGTGTGTCTGCCTCAGCCTGGTGCCTACACCAGCAGGTTTACAAGCTCTGGAGGGGTTTATGACGCTATCCCAATTAAAGGACCCGAACACATTCCCAATTCCTTAATCTCCTCCTTTTGCAAAATGGACAACTCCAACTTCATTTTTATGATAGTAATTTAAAGATCACAAGAACAAGACCCTCAAAATGTCCATTTTCCTCAGAAAGGCAGGAGGAAATGTATTGAATATTTACTAGACTGGAAAACTCATCACAAGGGAGGCTTTTACAGCACAGCTAGGCTTAGCTCTTCTTGTCATTAACTCTTATATAGGACAATGCCCCAGATTTTAACTGCAACAAGAGGAAAATAGGGCTTTTAAAAATTCATTTAAGCATACCAATGTGTTTCATTATACCCTTTGTAGAGCAGATGGCAAGATGAGAATATATCCTCTGGGCCTGCTTCAGGGAGCTAACACAAATGCTTTTCTCACTACAGATCTCAGATGATGTTGGTGTCATCATTTCACTTGGGGATTTGGGTCAAAAGGCTTTACACTCAAATCTGGTTTTTATATAGTACAAGTGCACCCAGACTAGACCCTGACAGATAAGCAGTGGGGAGGCTGGTACGCAGCACAGAGCCCTCTCAGGCACTTCCAGGTCGCTGACTTACAGTGGCGCATTTAAAGACTGAATCTTTCTAATCCAATTAAAATCTCATCTGAGCTGTCAATACAAATGTAGCTTGTTTTATTTTAGTGTCTCGTGGAAAATGCATTAATCTGGACTTGTGGACAAACGAGCCCTTCTGGGCGAATTCTGCATTCTGCCAGACCAGACTTTCTCTTAGATTCTACCACTCATGAAGTCCTTATTGATGTAACATTACCTACCTACACAGGAACTCCTATGCACATGCATCTCCATCCTATCTGAAAGCTTTATAAAAATTTAATACACATCATTAACCTTCTGAAAAGCAACACTCTTCTCTCTCATCACACTTCTCATGTATTGATAAGTAGGGTACTATCTTTAAATATAAGAATAAGAACAAGAATTTGATCCATTTTTATTTCAGTAGCTTCACTTTTTTGAAATATATATGCCAGTGACCGGCTGTCAGCACACTTAGTAAGTTATAGCATGACTAACAACTCACAAACTTCTGGGGCCAAATTTTTTTTTGCAGGTCATCATGTATACTTGTCATTAACTTTTGCACCAAAACCATTATAAATCTTACTGTTTAATAGACTTCCATAGGACAGCTGCTAGCTATTTTGCCACAAAGACATAGAACCGAGATACTTGCCAGGCATAAAGCAAAAAAGTTAAAGCACCCTGAATACCACCACAAACTCCTCACAGAACCTGATGCCCTTCTCAGTAAGCAGCAGTCCAGCAGCAGTCACAAACAGGTCTTTCAGTAGGACACAAAGGTGAACAAGATATAGCAAGCCAACTTCAGGAGCAAAACACTTCTGTTGGTAACATCTTCAGGAAAACTGGATTTAATGCACCAGTGGATCTTGTTATTGGATAGAGGTGAACTGTCATTTGGCAATTAAAGCTTTGTATGTGAAAATCAATTCTTAAGCAGCATCCAGAAATAAACAGACAGCAGAGCAGATTACAGATTATGCTCTTACTGAGTAGAGGTATCTAACCGAGCAGAATTCTCCACAGTCAGTCAGCTGCAGTTTCCAAGAGGAATTCAGGTAATCTCAGAAAGAAGGCAAACTGACTTAAATACAGACTGGGATTTTGTGAATCACCTCTGTAAGAGGAAATTCCCCATCTCCTAGTTAGAAAGAAGCAAACAGACTCTTTCTTCTGCTGCATGCCTTATTCCTCCTGAAACAGCTGCAAGTCCTACTGTCTCCGTCTCACACACCTGACACAGAACACTGCAAATGCTAAAGATTTCCATACGTTCTAGTAAAGACAGAATTAACAGAAAAGAAATCCATACCAATTCACTATGTACACAGAAAGCAACTTTGGCCGAGGAAATCCTTGAGCTGCAAATTATTTAGAGAGTGGCATTATTTAGAGATTATTTAGAATCTGGAAAGGGCCTCTCTACAGCTGCAGCTATATTCTTTCCTAGGATCTGCTTTCGACCACTGTTTGAAATAGCCTAGACCAGGTGGTCAGAACATTCATCTGAAAATATAACTGTCTGTAACTTTGATCTGACATACTATAGTTGTCCATATGTTCACCTCCAACCCCATACCCAAATTATATAGCCATTTTCATTGCTATAGCACTGTGAAGCCATGCTAAAACAAACAGACAAACAACAACAACAAAAAAAAGTTTTAACAGATTTTTCTTCTGGCCTTAGTAAGTTCCTTTACTCTTGCTTTCAACAGAGGAGTTTATCCGCTGTCTAATGTGTTGATTTGCCAGCAGATACTTACCACAAGTTCAGAGAACCTGGCATTGAGCTCCTCTGCTGGTGGTATTGGGACAGTGAACTCAAGGAATTGGAGGGGGTTGTTGTCCTTGAGATTGATTTCAGGGAGGTCGCTTCCCCCAAAACAACAAAGAAACCCCAACGCATGACGATTCCTCTTTCGGGGGGCCATGATCATCGTGTATGATGCTATCTTCTGATCATGTTCTGCAAAAAGAAAAAAAGAAGGGAAAAAAAAAAAAGGTAAGCAAGACTCCACTGGATCTGTATAGCTCTCTACAGTTACAGTGGCCATCACTGGTGTAGCAGCTGGAAAAGGACAGAAGGACTGGAGATACAAAGAGCAAAATAAACATTCAAGCTCTACAAGGTAGCCAAGCTTTAATGTTCTTGAGTGGCAATGTAGAATCACTTCCCCTAAAGTTTCTCAAAATGTTTTACAAACTCAGTGTGTCATTTTCCAGCAGACAGATTGATCAGTAATGCTCAGCAGCCAAGGTTGAATGCCACCACTGAACACAGGTTTCAGCCTTTCACTCACTACTGTAGTAGAGGAATCAAAGTATATGCTGGAGTATTTACCCAGAAGAAATGGAAGAATCTTCCAAAGACACACCATTCGATCAAAATATCAGGCAAACAAAGAAACAAAGAAACAAACAAAAAAGAAACAGAACTAATTTTTTCACCACTCTGGAGGCAGACAGCCAAACACTCACTTATCCCTTTACGGCCAGGACTATTGCAGTAGGACCATTCAGTCTATCATGTTTTCAAACATACGTAACTAGTTTGGGCTGCCTTATGTATTCAAGAGAGAAATTGCACAGTGCTAATGCACACTTTCAGATTTACATTTGAGCTGCCAGATCCAATCTTGACAGGACCCAGACGTGAGAGGCTTTGGTATCAGAAGCATAAAGGAAGGCAAAAGGAGGCCTGAAGGAGGAGTTGGAAAGTGACTGATTTCACCACACAACACCGTTTGTGAGCAGCCCATCCAAACAGGAAGCCTCCTGCCAGCAGTTTGAAAGGAGGGATCTGTGCAGTCCACAGAGAGCTGCATATTTTGCCCTTTTAAGGGACTTGTTGTTTGACAACTCAGGGGCTTATTTGTGTTTTATTTTTTAAGGACTTCACTTTTTCACTTAATCTGCAGAATAAGCCATATCCTTAGAGAGTAAATAATTAAAGCCTTTTTCAAAGTCTGGCTCCCTGGGCACTAAGCAGGGGAACGAGGAAGGTGGCAGGTGAACTGAACCACAGGATGCTGGATGCTGTAGCAGCAGCAACACAGCTGAGCTTTGTCATCGGAGCAGCTGCTGCCCTAACCTGCCCCACAATGCCTTGGCCTGTTTGCTCACCAGAACAAGGCTGCTTTGAGCTCTCACAGAGACTAAGTGGCTATGCTAAGAAAAGCACCTTTAGGTCAGCAGTTGCATCGTGGGACTTAACATACTGCATTCAGCCAGAAGCTCTCCAGGGAAAATTTGTGAAGAAATCTTAGCATTCTTGCTTAAGAAAAAATAAACAAACAAGCAAACAGAAAATAATCCCAAATCACTCAAACCTCCACCCTTGTGGCCCCCTATGTGTTTAGCAGGAATCACACACCCCACTTTGTGCTGGAACTAATTCATTTAGTGCCTCTTTTTATGCACCAAAGAGCGCTAGTGGCAACTGTCATGTACCTGAACTCTGCATGAGCTGGCATCAAACACTGTTCTCTAGCATGCAAACTTTCCATTGCTCTCCCTGCCAGCTTTGAAATGGGTGGTGTATCTCAGTAGGACTCTATAGGGCAGTGTGATGCCAGCTTCAAAAACACATCCATAAAATCATTGGATTCTCACTAGGAGAGGCCAAATGTCAGCTAACCCTGGAACCTGGTCTCTGACACTGATACTCAGAAAAAGCTAAGTGTCCTCAGTTATAGCACAATGATGTAAATATTTCCTCTCAGAGGAACAGATTATAGAGACTAAGATCTTAAAAGATTTCACAAGAGAACCTCAGAAGTTGTTGATCTTCTCCACGGTAGACCATCTTATCTGGGACTACTCTGGGTGCAGTGTCCTTTATGGTAGCCTGGTCACGAGGCCAGAACCCATCATTTTGACACACCATTATTTTGGAAGGAGCTCCTATTCATGAATTAGGCCTGATTTACATCCTCTATAAATACATTTACATCGATTCAGTTGGAACCAAATTCTGGTCTATTGTCAAGAGACTTCTTCACCAATCATCAAAGGATCAGAATTCTCTGAGGCATGGAGAATGAATCCTCCTTGAAAAATAAGGCTTAGACATTGAAATAGTAGGACCATAACGTCTTCCCTTATGATCACAGGTCAAGACTTTGGTAAGCTCTCCTCCGAAAGAGGCACCTTACTATGAAATAAGTACTATATGGACGGACATGAAGACAAACATTTGCTGCAGGGTAAGTACTGCCTTGGTCAGGGAACCACAGGTTGCCTTGAACGGACATTTCATCATCTAGCTTTCATTTTAAACAGTTCCCCAAAGAGAAGGATGGTCAGTCTCTAGGTTTTATTAATCCATAATGCTGAAAAACACATGAGCTTGTGCTTGTTCGTGCAGTGTTTTTATGAAATCAGCACCACTTCTTGGAGATTTATGCTTAAGCCAATCAACAAAGCTACTCAACGTTTATTACTTTGCAAAAAGCATGCAAAGCTAACACAAAGAGAAACCTTGTAGTGCCTCACTTTCACAGAGCACCACTCCATTGCACAATCTGTACTCTAATGCTGGCATTTTCCAGGTCCATCTCTAAGAGGCATGCAGGAAATTCATACTGACACAGAGGAGTAACATAGTCCATCTGCATTGCTACAACACTATAATTCTGTACAGGTGAGGTGCCTATAAAGGTTTGAAATACAAAGGATTGAGGATTGCTAGAAAGGAATAGCTACTTTTGAACTGAAACACTTTAAAAAATGAATGAATGAATATATATTTCTAGGTGGGAGGACTGTCCTAAAGATTAAGCCCGTCGATCGCAATATGCTGAAAAGTGTTTGCTTAAGTAACTGGTTATGCTATTTAAATTAAGAAATATTTATTATGTTATTTACTGTTTATACTGTTTCAGAACTAATAACTTCTCCTTGAGTTTTGTTTGTGGGCATAGTTTTGAACAACATTAACATTTCCAATAGCCTCCAAATGAATTTTTTTTCTCCTTTTTTTCCTTTTTCTTTTGTTTTTATTTTTTCAAGAATCAAATCTGGGGAAGGAAAAAGTGCTTCAAAAGCTGGAGGGGTGGTGGAGAAAGAAGAAGAGAATGGTAACAGAAACAAATATGTTTCGTTTTTCAGGGTAGTAAATGATAACAAAGGAATGATAAAAATTCTTTTTAGAACTCACAAAAACAACAGAATTTTTCATATTTTTGTTTGACTAGAGAAAGATCTATTACCTTTCAACTTCTTACAAGTAAGGCAATTGTAAAAATGAAACAAACGTGTAATTATCTATGCCTAAACACCTCCTGTGACAATTAATGGGAAATCTCTCTCTGAAGGGAATCCCACTATTAAACATAACTCCCTCCCAGAGCTCTTCTTGCTTGCCCTGTCTTACCCTTTTGCACAACACAAAGAACTTGCTGTCATTTCAACAGCTAACCGCACATCCTCGCCTCGTAGTGAGCCCCCTCCTGCTTCCCAGCCCCATTTGTGGTTCGACTCAGGTCAGGAGTCATGGTCTGGAACTTTGCCCAAGGTCTAATTATAACAACGTCCTCTTCCCCTGACAGAGTGTGCGTGTTCATTTCTAAACCATTTGGCCCAGCGACCAAACATAATTAAGCTAATGCAATTTTTTCAAGTCTTATCAGAAGGTTTAGCCACATGGGATGGGATCTCTGCTGACTGCATGCAAGGATCCTCTTTCAATTGCAGATTCTGAATTGTTTCTTCAGTCTCATTCCTTTCTTCATTTTTTCTCAGAAATTACCTTTTTCACACAAAAATATCCTAAACAGGCACGTTCCAAAAGGGGTAAGACACCTGGAATGACTGTTGTGCCAGCAGCTCTTTTGTGAAAGAGAGCTGATTACCATTGTTTTTAGCTCACCGTCCTCCCTGTCCTTCCCCACACAGAAGGTTACAACTATAACCAAAATAGAGAAAGTGATTTTCA
>VXAV01001138.1:144797-161353 GCA_013399715.1 Alectura lathami
GAAAAAAAAAAAAAAAAAAGTATGCTTTTATGACCAAGAGCTCTTCAGATAAATCTTCTTCTCTTTCTTCCCCACCTCCACCTCTAGAGAATATGATTAAAGGGCAATTACTGTTTAAAGTTCAGGGCAAAAAAAGGGAACAAGACACATATACACATGAAAATATGTTTATGTAATGTTTTCAAACAGTAACCTTTTTTTTAACACAACATCCTCCCAGAAGTTTAGTCTGCACAAGAGTTATTACACATCCTTCTAGGTACTACCACAGCCTCTGTGCCACTGTCATATGCAGTCCCTCTATCCTACCTTCAAGTCTGAAAGAAAATGATTACAGTTCGCATTCTTTGACTTCTAGATGATGTAAATGCAAAAGCCCACATGCGTCTTTCCAAAGGGCCTTTGGATTGGGCAAAGAAGACAGAGCCTAAAAGCATGGGATTTGTGTAATACAAGTGGAGTACTGAATAACTGCGCAGGATGACTGAGTGATTCAGAAGGCTGGCAATGGAATACAGTATGTCCTTCCACCCGGTCCCTAGCCTGAGCCCAATCTGGATAACAAACAAAAGCCATTCCCATTTGATGGATGCTCTTGTGAAACTAATTGATCAAGACTTTCCTGATTAATGAGCAAGTTTGCCATGGTATTATTTATCACTTGGAACAAAACGATCCCAAGGACGTCTGTTGGCATAACCTAAAGAGGTTACAGAGGAAGCCATCAAAAATGACTAGACAGTTCCTTGTGGGCCAAAAGAAAATGAAGCTGAACAGAAAGATGCTGAACATCAGTTTGGATCCTCTGTGGACCAAAACACACAGCTAGAGAGCAGCACTGGGGAAGCTGACTCAGCCACAAGGCATCGCTTGTTCTGTGACTGAACTAAGCATTTGTGGCCATTCAGGTTGCCAGTTTAGCACCTTTCAGCAAAACTAAATCAATTTTCTCTTCTTAGAATTAAAACAATAGAAATATAAATCACCAGTGAAGCTATCAAGACTTTTTGAATTGATCCTTCATCTCACTGGGATATGTGCTTAACAGGTCAATGTGGGTGCCAAAAGCTAGTTATCCACAGCTCCCAGTGCACCTTTCTACTCAAGTAAACCCAGGTTTCTGCTTTCTAGCACATACAAATTGGACACATTTCATCTAGTTACTGTTCATTTTACTAAAGTATCAAATTACCAGAAAAGTTTTGTTTACCTACCAGTAGATAAAATTAAGACTTTAGAATGTTTTCTGCAAAAACAGATAAATGATCACAGTTTTGATGCAAACACTGAAGCTTCTATTTTATTTGGGTCTGTTTCAGCTACAGTAAAATAAAAATCCTCCAGTCCTCCCTGCATCACTAAGTGCGGTACCTGAAACTGTATGATAATGCACAAATTGCTGCCAAAGGCAGAAGCTGTCAATGCAAGCATGAAGCACTAGTTCATGCATGCACACCAACATGCACAGTATTTATAAAATCACTGCTGCAAGGGATTTGGGGTTTATTTTTTTAATTAACTGAAAATGATAACAGAGGAGCTTTTCATCTGGCATGAACTTTGGTTTCATCAGCTGCTGGAAAAGATCCTCTTTGAGAAATGAAATTACAGTGTTTCTCCATGTACTTTCAGTGGATTTCAAAATAAACAGAGCTATATCATCATGCCAGTTAATAGACAGATGTAGGTAAAGTTACAGGCCCTAATGCGTTTATAAAGAGGCTGCAGAACTGAACACACAATCTGGGTAGTACATCATATTGGCTAAACCACTGAATGCCCAGTTAAAATAACAGCTCCACACAAATGAGAAGCACTGCGAAGGGCAGTTGCAAAGACTGCCATTGTCCTCTCTGCTGCACCTTGATACTGCATTATACACCGCACGGCACAGAGGACAATTCATTAATTGCTGATCCTTCTGTCCACCCACATTTCTCCCGCTGCCAAGGATCTCAAGTGGAGCAATGCCTGAGAGCAGGAATCTAAAAGTGATGTCAATGAAGACTTCAGAATAAACTGATCTCACCCTGTGCTCCACTTTAAAAGGCAGCAGTTCCAATTTAAACCAGTTTAACCCCTCACCCCCCTCCCCAAAGAACAATTTGACAAGAGGATAAGCTATACTTCCTGAATACATAACATGCTTTCCAGTGAAGACAGTGAAAAGCACAGCACATGCTCAATAACAGCACTGCCAGCTTCCACTTTGTCTTCTCTGCTCATATGGCACCTTTATAATCCATGCTCTTTTGAAATTATCTGATTATAAAAAAGGAAGGAGGATCTCAGCAGGGCCTTTTCTGGTCCCTAGGAGTCTAGAAATTCCCAACTCTTTTCACCATTTCATGCTCCAAAACACATCAGCTTGATACATACTTTTGCTAAGTGCTCAGAAGATTATTTCATGGCTTTCAGGGTGTAACAAAGAGAACAAAAGGGATTTCACCACTGCTTTGATTTACTGGTTGGCAAGGTCAGTGCAGTGTTTAAATGTGATTATTTAATGATATATTAGGTCACTACCATGTTTTTGTAAGCATAATTAAACTGGAAGAGGGCCTAGAAGTTTTTGAAAGTCTTCTTGTTCATTATTTTTGACATTTAAGAAACCATCTCTCAATAATGGATTGAGATGGTTTAACCTAGCAGGCAGCTGCACATCATACAGCCATTTGCTCAACTCCTTCACCAACTGGGATTTTGGGAGAGAATCGGAAAGAGGTGAAACTCATGGGCTGCGATAAAGACAGTTTAACAGGACAGAAAAGGTAGGGAAAACAACAATTACATACACACAGAGAGAGAACAAGTGACACACAACACAATTGCTCACCACCCACCAACTGACATCCAGCCAGTCCTCAAGTAGTGGCCGCTCCTGCACCCCAGCCAACTCCCACCAGTTTTATTGTTCAGCATATCACATAGTATGGGATATTCCTTTTGATAAGTCTGGGTCAGATGTCCTGGCTGTATCCCCTCCCAGGTTCTTGTGCACCCCCAGGAGAAAAGTCCTTGACTTAGTGTAAGCACTGCTCAGCAACAACTAAAACATCAGTGCGTTATCAACACTGTTTTTGTCCTCAATCTAAAACACAGCATTATACCAGGCACTATTAAGAAAATTACCCCTATCTCATCTGAAATCAGGATATGGATTGAGATAGAGGAGAAAGTGAAATTTTCCAAGAATTTTGACAATCTGGTTAAGAAGGACTTTGGAACTACAGGAAAAAAAAATAAAATAAAATAAAATAAAGGAACAACTCAGTCATCAACAGTTTCAGATACAAGATGACATCCATACACATGTGAAAATGGAAATAAATTTCTCAGAAAATGCTTATGTACATGCACATTGCAGAACTGATGGAGTCTGAAAGTCTATAGGGAACCAGAAACACTCTTAGAGAAAGAATTGTAGAGTAGGCTTCATTAATTACACTATGACAACGTGCTCAATGCTGAGTTAACAAGAATGCTAAGATCTGCTAAACAATGACCAAAACTAGAAATATTAGAAATCAAACTGTCAGCAGTTTGTTGACTAACCATGAGTCTTGCCCTGGCTAGACTCACTCAGCACAGTACTGTCAACGTAAGCAAGTAGTAGACAAGCGCTCCAATGGCAGACACGGAATTCATAGCACTGCCAACATTGTAAGAATCTACTGGTGGGCAAAAAGAGCAGGCTGTAATAAGAAAAAAAAAAATAAAAATAAAGGCTATTAAAGGAATCTCTGATTCTTTAATTTGGCATAGATATAGATGGAGGTTTTCATCACATTTTACATATCACACACATACGTCATATTAAGCTAATATTTTGAAGACTCTGGAGGAGTTAATCATCTGACCCCAGCACTAGCCATTGACAGACTTACAGTGTGGGCTCTCAGGTACAAAGTAACTCAAAGAAAAGCGCTTGGGAGCAAAACAAATACATCCTGAAGTGAATTTCCAAAGTGCACAGTAAAAATAGGAGCAGTTACATCAAATTGCCTCTTCCATGCATAAAATAGAGATTGCAGCTGGAAATACGGGCAAGTAGGAAAGCTATACTTCAGAACTGAAATAAGTTCAAGTACCATATCTTATAACAAGCCATCTATCTGCATACTCAATAAACACGCTCCACTGCCAAGGAGTGTGGCATGTCCTTCACAATACAAGGGGGACGGCTGACTAATCCCATCAAGGAGTCTACATGAAGGAAAGCAAAATAAGAAAAGGTTCCTCAATACATCACTGAAGCGGCAGCCAGACATCTCACTAGTGCCTACTAGTTCAGAGATAAGCTGAAGAAGAAAATCTTTCCTTGATCCAGCATATCCTTTCAAAGAACTATTCACACCTGGGTGTTTAATGAACAATGGGGAGTATAATGAAATTGCTTATTTCCCGTGATGGACTATTAATATCTCAAGGATCTACTACCTCATAATAACTGTTTAACAGCCTCCTGCAGTTAAGAAAGCTGACTTCGCTTACTTACTCTACTGATTCAGTAGATATAGTAGAAGACTAAACTCTTCAATGAGGTGTAATACTTGGGAGCCTGAATGACTGGAATCCATATGGTCATTCAGTTCTTTTAATCTGCTTTGCCCAGCATGCCTCACATTAGGGACTCAAACCTGCAAATCTTTCCATTCCACTGCTAGTGGAATAAAGCCAGACAGAAACATCTTGTTGTTCAAGGCACAACCAAAGCCCCAGGTCATCATAGAAATATCAGGTTCAAATAGATGTTGCACGAGACAGGAACTTGATATCTCTGATCCTTCTCTATCCACAACAGAACTGCATTGGTTAAAACAATACCTTAATTCCTTTTGTAGCCTTTGATTCAAGGAAACCCAAATTTCCTATTCCAGAGGAGCAGGATATTATACTCACCTACGTATGCATATGCAAGTATGATACACACAAGTAAGGGCAGTCTATTACTGTATTATCCAACTCTTCCCTATATATGGAGAGAATATAGCACAATTACCTGCCTCTTGTCCCAGTAGCAGTGCTGAGATATCTATGAAGAACGCTGTATGCTGGCCTGAATATGTGCCTCCACCGTTCCCTAAACTACGTGACAATACGAGGCTCAGTGATTAGGGTTCAAAGGTCTTAATGTTGAGCTCATAGACCTCCAGCTTCTGCAACACATCTGCAATCCCATACCACTACTGAAATAACATTCCCTTCAAGAGATTCTGTACTTTTCCTCCCCTTCTTTAACTAGGCTGACCCCACAACACCTTCCAGAAAAGATGACAGGAGAATAATCAGGCTCTAACTTCTGATAAGCATCTGTGCTGATCATCAGAATCTATGCTTTTCTTTTAAGGAATTTCATCACTTTAAAAACAAACAAACAAAACACAAACTCTTAAGGAAACAAAATTAAAAGAACCGTCTGATCTGACTGGATATTATATGCCGTGGTTTTCTCCATCTGTGAACAATTTTTTGTTTTAATTGTTCAAAACTTCTCTCCACTCGATTTTTCACTGGACTCTTCACCAGCGCTCAGCAGCTCCAGGGGGGATCACGCCAGACGCAGCAGCAGCGCCCTCTGTCCAGCGCTGAGACAATTGCATTTAAAGCTTCTGCTTTAAAGCTTCCAGAGCTGCCAATGTATTTGGTTAAACTTAAACATGCATATGCAACATTTGCTCAGTAGTACTTTTGCATCCAGATTTCCACCGATAACATGGTTTTAAAAAGATTCTTACTGCCGCAGCACACATCTGACTGCATTTTAGAACTGCTTAAGACAAGATTTGCTTTTACTCTGGAAAAGTAAAGGACAAGTCACTTCAAGCTTCGTGAAAGCCTTTTTTTTTTTTTTTTTTTTTTTTTTTTTTTTTTCAAATCTCCGTCTTTAATCATATCCATGAGAAAAGCCAGTTACAACTCTTACCAGCTTTCTCCCCTCACCTCCGCAAAAACACTTGCTGTTTTCCCCTTCCCCACTCCTGCAGCAAAGCATCAATGTGAAAAGAGGATTTCCAAACAGGAACGCAAACACTGACAAATACTAAAAGATTTTTTACACTTTTATTTTGCCTCCATGTTTTCCCAGCTGCTCTGCTAAGAAAACGATAATAAAATAAGAAATGAAAGCGGCCTGCAAAAAGCATTACAAATCAAGAGACTGGAAAACTGCAGCCCGAGGAGGAGGATGTGCCTTTCGTTTGACTTACCAATTTCATCCAGCTGTATGTTTTCCTACTCGCTTTTTACAGCGGCTGAGCTCAGTGCTCAGGAACGTCCATCCCGCGGCAGGCGCAGCGCCGCTCTCCCCCGCGCTGGATGCTGCCGAGTGAGCGGAGCTGGGGCTGTGCGAGCGCTTCTCCGGCCCCAGCCTAGGAACTGCTTCCCATTCCCAGCCCAGCTCCAGCGCCGGGGCTCCGGGAGGCAGGGCCGGCCCCTGCTGCCGTGCTGCACTTTCTTAAAGGGACAAGCTCCGGCCTGGCAGGAGCTGCGCAGCCTTCAGTCAAGGCTTTCAGGTGCCGCGGAGATTTGCGTGTCGCTTGCTTGTGGCTGGGGGGGTTGTTTCCTTTACACTTCTCGCAACTCAGGTGGGCATCCCCAGAGCCCAGGGGCAGATGCTGTGTGTTTCTGCAGCCCGTGGGGAGCCCAGCTTGGTGCAATGCCTCCCTTCAGCCCCACAGCTCTGCACTGCACACCCCAGTGCACCTTCCCCAGACCTGGCATCAGCTCAGCTCGTTTTGGCTGTAAGAGATTTTATTCTGTATAATGGAGAGGATATGACTTAACTGAACAAAAAGCCTTAATTTACTAGCTTTTCCTCCTTAGTCATTCTTCAGATAGCTTTAATCCAGTGTAAACCGCTGTTTCTAGCCCATTTTCTGCATTCTGACTACAATTTCAACTCTATCTGATATTAATAGCTAGATGAATGTGGGGGAGTGTCTGCCTAGTGTGTCTTGCTGTCTGCAGTGGAAGAAACCACATTCCCTGTTAAACAGTAACACTGAATTTCAGAGATAGTAACACCATCTGCAAAATCTCTCCCTCTGTCTTTGTAACTCAGTGAAATATCTGATTTGCTCTCTGTGTGCATGAGTCGTTTGTTTTCGTTACAGTAACTGAACTCTCATGATGACAACACAAATCAACACATATCACAAGACAAAGTAATATATACACAAATATGTTTATATGTAATGACATAACCAGAGAAAGCGAGTTACGCAGCAAAAATATCACCTTCAAATCAGCAGGCCAAAACAAATGAGATGAAGTCAAATCAACCACTGTCCTGCCCCCTCTGCCCTCACATATGCTAAGGTGCCACAGGCACAGGGCAGGCAGATGCTGCTAACATCTCAATGCCATGTCTTTCTCTTTCTTTGATTCTGTGGTGAAAGGAGGTGGGTACAAAACAGAAGGAGAATTCAGCCCTTTCAGTACTAATGGTCCTTCACATACAGGCGCAGTAGGTATCTGCTAACTGCTGGCACACAGACCTTCTACACAGCAAGTAAAGCCATGCTACTAAATTATAATCTGCTGCATTAATAACCTTGTATTAAACCACAGGGACCCATCAAAGTTCCTCTAGCATGAGCTGTACTGTGCTTCTGCCTTCTCAGCATAAAGCCTGGGAAGGTTTTATACTATTTACACATGTAAATCACATGTGATACACAGCAAATGGGACCTTATGATTGTCAGAGCCCCCTTCAATTCATGTTTCCATTGGTCTATTAATCGTCAATTCCCATTCTCGTCTCCGTCCACTAATTCTTTAATTTCATCGTCCAAGTCCTTGCCCTTTTACTCCCGCTCTCCCCCTTCCACACACCACAGGTACTTCTGTAGCTGGTCTCCACCTTTCCCCTTCCCTTGCCAGCTTTGCCTGGTTGGCTTGGTCCCCCCCTTTTCTCCTCTGTCCCCTCAGTTTCTCATTGGAAAGAGGGAAGGATTGCTGAGATGAGAGGCAGAAATTATTATCTGATTCCTTCCCTTGCTTTCCCCATATCCTCCACTTCCAACAGCCAAGGATCTGGCACCAGAGACTGTACCCAGCTCTGGAAACTAAGGTGCAGCAGCAGGCCAAGGGACAAAGTTTAGGAAGGCTTACGTTACCAACACAATCTCCCTTTTCACCTTAGCGCACTCTAACATTTATTATTATACAGTGTAACTAATATAAATGGCCTTGTCTTGCTCATTGGTTAAAAGTTAACAGAACACTCATTTTAAGGCAAAGCTCATCATCCAGCTGATGTCTCAGCTAAGGTTGGTCTGATATGCTCAGAGGAGTTAGGCTGAGTCTGCCTAGGAGAAGGTCGAGTAAGGTGCTGCAGCAGATGTGGATCTGAATGGCAAAGACGAATGACGGAGAGAAAGTGGGGCTTGTGGGGAGCTAAAGTGGTTCTCCACCACTCTGCAAACATGAAACAGGAACGTGCAAAACACCTGAACACATCCAGCAGGAAACAGGCTTGTGCCATTGGGTCAGAATGATCAAACCACTATAAATGTTGAGATGAATTAAGAATATCTGCTCTTCCTTATATATGTTGTTCCTTAGAGTCCTTATAAACCCATGTGAAAGCCGTCCCCCTTCTCCCTGCAGCATCTGGATGTTCCATTGACAGAGGATTGTCTAATGGTTACAGCACAACTCCTGGTTTCTATTACTGGCTGCAGGAGAAACGTGTGGTATATTAAATAAAATGAAGACAGCATTCAAGTTCTGCTGCGCACTTCGATAGTTAGTCAGTAGTACATTAAACTAGATAAATCATTGATTCTTTCTGTGCCTGTTTCCCCAACAACACAACAGTACATTAAACTGGGGTGTTATGCAATTCAATGCTTGTATTAATAACAGCCTGGGATGAAATCTGCCAGAGAAGCCAGCTTTTTATTAGTACATACTGAACTGCAGATACCTCAGTGAAACCTGAAAAGTGTTGCAGTTTGCAATAATGTTTGATTCTGCAGAGTAATCCTCTGGTTTAAGAGGTGACCTTTGACAGGAACTATATGTTGGCGTGTTCAGCTTATAGGGGACAACAAGACCGGAAGCTACCAGAAAAGAAAAAGTTATGTTTCTCTTTCTGAACATCCCAGGACTGCACAAACATACTTACCACAGGCAGCTCCTTAGGAATTTAGGAATAAGACCATCAAAGACAACACCTGCTTAGTTCCACAAACATTTTTAGGCTCTGACTACCAAGGTCAAACACAAAAGCTGTAGTATTATCTATGTAACTGTGGAATAATAAACTCCATGGATGAAGTCCATGAAGTCCTGGCCCCACTGACAACACCAAACCAAAGACTTCTCCACAGTTTCTTTCTTTCCCATACTTTTTCATTGCTCTCTACTGTGAAGGAAATCGCTCTCAAACTGAAGATCTACACACCCTCAAAAAGTCACATCTAATTGCTATGAAATGGAAGAAGTAAATGTGTCAAACATTTATATATATTTAAACAGAGCTCCTTTAGCTCCCTACAAGGAGTGAAAAGACAAGGAGAAAGAGACATACTAACCAGAATAGATTATGTGCTGCTCAAAAACAGATTCCTTATAGAATACAGAAGCAAAAGCTTCTGTGTCATGTTGCTCCACCTCTGGAGATCTAAACTGTTTGTTTGATCCATTGTCAAAACAAAGGGACATGGGTATCTTAATCTAAGAACAAAAGTGCCCATTGTGAGCAGAGACCCAGTGCCAGGCTGCCTGCCTCACAATGAGATTAAACACCACTGCTCTGTGAGCTCGGCAGCATTCCATGCCTGCCACCACCACCCAGTGCAGATACAGGCTCAAAGACTTCTTCTACTCGGTCACCACAGGCTACAGAATTAGTAAGATTTCATACGCTCCCTACAAAAATTATTTCTTCATGTCCTTCAGTCTCTGAAATACCACGTAATATTCTGAACATCTCTGTATTGTGGCATGCAGGGCAATATTATTATTATGCAGTGAGGTAAGAGGTAGTATGGGTGACCACTGGAAACTTGTCTCCTACCATGAGGGGCTGAAAATAGACATGTATAGTCAGTACAATACAGGCATGCACATACATTCTTCTAGATGATATAATTCTTCTAAAATTATTTTTATCTTTAGGCTCAAACCAAAGCTCAGTGACCTCCATGAAAATCAAAGCAAAGCAAAGTAAAGGAAGAGGAAGCTGGAAGTGTGCATGATATGAAAGTGAAGTGTAGAGAAGCACAGGAAATGGAAGTAAAGAGAAAGGAAAGGATAAGAGTCTATTTCCTCTTTCCTTTCCTTTCCTTTCCTTTCCTTTCCTTTCCTTTCCTTTCCTTTCCTTTCCTTTCCTTTCCTTTCCTTTCCTTTCCTTTCCTTTCCATGGCAGGATCTAGGCCAGATCTTTTACTTCAGTTGACTTCTGGTTAGCACAAAACCAGAATAAGGAAGTAACAGCTGTCTTTGAACTGCCCCTGTGACTTTGTGGTCTATAAATGATCAAGGTATATTAAGACTCTGGTGCCAACTTAGAACAGCCTTGGGGTTTTGTAAATGACAGTTAGCTAACAGCTGTTTAGTAGACAGGGAGCTCTAGCTAAATATCCTGTTCTCTGCAGTACTGGTGATGGAGCTATTACACTGCTCCTATTCCACCTAAGAAACTCACTCTCTTCAAAAGCGACTTCAAGGTTCCCAGTTCTGCATGCTTCTGAGAGCTTTGCAGCATCTCAGTGGCAAAAAGCAGCTGGAACAACAAGTCCTGGCTCCGCCTATGATACCAGCCAGGGGACAACATTTGCTTACTGTATTCTTGCAGAAGAGCTAGAAGGGTTAGCTATGGTCACTGTGACTTGCTAAACTCTGATTATTCATATTCTCTGAAGTTTACATGCAAACTAATTGTCAGCACTGATCCCTTCGTAAGAAGCTGAAATCAATTAGGAAGTCAGCTGACCATATTACAGCAATTAATTGCAAATGACATTTAGTCTCAGTACTCTATGGCTAAGCTCTTTATTCTGGCATTTGGGGTTCTGGGTGTTTGTTTTATTTTCCCCTGTATTGCACCACTGTTAACCCACCCTGATTTTCCTGGACATAACTTCCATCACAGAGAATCTGCCCTAATTTGTGACACACACTTTCCTGGAAAATAGTTGGCTTTCTTTACAGGAATTCCTGTACACTTAGTAGTCCTGGAAATGGGACAAAGTTCCTACGGAAATGTGGCTTCTTCCTTTTAGGCAAAGGATGCTGAACTGCTCCCTTGGAAATCTGCTTGATTGTAATGGGTGAGGGCTAAGAAGAAGACAGGTGTAAGCCTTCTTTGTTGCACTTGGCAAAACAGTGCAGTTCACTGGGAACATGGGGCACCCACACACTAGTGGGATGCTGAGGGGTACATATGTGATACCAGTAAGATTGAGTTGCTCTGGAGACAAAAACTGCACTGCATTCTATGTGAAGTGGTTGACTGGGATATAAAGAGGGGCACACCCAGATTCTGCAAGGTTTATTTCCATCAGTGGCAGTCTGAGTCACAAGGCAACTTGGCATATACCAAGAAAGCAGCCCATATTTAAGTAGGTAGTGGCCCTGATTATTTGTAAGAGGTACACGCACAGACTGGGCTCCTAAAATCCTTGTTTGTTCCTGAATCCCTGCACATGTCAGAAAATAAACTAGTAACCTTGAGGGATGTAGCTAATCAAAAACGAATAAGTTTTTCCAGAAGACTTCAAAGACATAAAATGCTATTATTTAAAAATTATGTGAAGCAAACATGTTCCTTTTCAATGCATATTCGTATGCAACTAGGAAACTGAAGCTGTGAGCAAAACATCATACTTTGTTTTAGGTAACAGAATCTGAAGTTTAGCATATGTAATTTTGTGTATCAGCCGTCCCTGTGGTCATTTTTTTTCTCCTCATTAAGAAGGGCAGGATCATACCTCTGGAGACAATTGCAGGAGTCTTATTGCTCAATTTAGCAGAAGTATGATTGAGTTTGAGCCCTGACAACTGATTCACCACTGCTCTGCTACTTGGTATGCTCATTTACATCCACCTGAAGCATACACCATCTTAACAGTGCTTTACACTTACATTGCACTGATAGAAACAGCACTGCAGATTGTGCAGACTGAGAACTAAGTCACATGACTTCACAGCATTTCAGATCCCATACAATGGAAATATGCAAACAAAGGTTTCACACTATTTTTTCTCTGTGATTGCTGCAAGCACTCTGAGAAAAACAGAAAGCATACTGAAAATGATGAAGCTCTTCTTAATAGGCTGAAGCCCTGAAGCATTCTAAATTGAATGCAGGAGGAAGATCTTGACCCTAAGTTTTCTTCTAATTGGTGGCCACTGTGGAAGAATACAGGACTGAATAAGGAAGGAAAGGGGAAAATTAGAGCATAAAATCAAGAAGGTTACTAGATTATCATTTCTAATATGCCTCTAGTTTAGATTGTAATCAAAATCAAGTTATGCTGACCTTCAAACTGGATGACAACATGACTAACACTTGTAGCATAGCCTGGATACAAGTTCTGTTCTATTTTGTTTAAGAAGTGACAGGGTAAAGACAGCAGAAGGAGTAGGAGCTTACACCTTCAATCTCATCAGGAGTTATGTTTCTTCCAAACACACTTGGATTATCTGTAATTAGGGACCATAAAGCCCTGCTTATTGTAACCTTGCTCTATGTTGAAGACCACCTTGCAATATGTGGAAGATTCCACATATTGCATATGTTCCATATGGTTACCGTAGGTAACGTCATGAAAGCTTAAGAGAAGACAAAGTAATAGATAAAATCCTGTTACCAGGATTTTCAGGCTTTCCTCTCCCATTCCCCACATGCAAATCTGAACTAACCTGGAAGATCTGTGTAGTTTCTGCTTTGCTCTTCTCTCAGTGCTTATTTCTCTGTGTTCAGTTCAGGTCCTCATCATGTAGGAAAAGCCCACCTTCAGAAAACTTATCACAGCTGATGTGACAGTAGAGATGGTTTTCTGGAGAAACAGTTACAAAAAATGGTTCTTTTTAGCTTTCTATTGATATAAAAGGCACGTATTATGTCTCAGTGATTTTCAAAAAAGATTACAGAAGAAATCTGTTTGCAAGTTTCTGCATGGCTTCTGTTAACATTAGTACAGGTCTTCCAGTGTTTTGATGAAATCATTTTGAAACCAGAATGATTTTAAACACATGCTGGACACTAAGCATAAGGACAATAAGCATGCAGGCAGTGGGTATTATTTGTGCATATAAAGGCGAAAAAGGACTTATATGCTTATTTACTGAAGGTCTCAAAAGTACATGCAGTGTGCTGCAGAATCTAAACCCATATGAGTATCCCACATGTATCATTATATCTTCAGCATTGATCGCATCTGCATTGTAGAGAAATTGTTGATTGGTTACTCTACCTATTAATTTTGTGTATGGGGAAATGATCATAAGTGATCATTGTTTGAGACAAAAATATTGTCTGTGCAGAGTGTGATAGCATACACAAAAATGGTTTTCAGCTGATACAGAACAATTGGCTCCAACCTCTTTGTATCAGCTGCTCTACAGAAGTGACTTCCAGGATTTACAAGCAGATCTGTTATAAATAATTTACTTCTATCAGTCAGCTAATTTTCTTGTTACTGGTGTTGGGTTTTTGTTGTTGTTGTTGTTGTTTTCTTTTTAAATTAAAGCCAAATGATTGTGCTCCAGAACATTCCACAAATGCTCTTGTACTGTCGTTTTAGGAAATACCATTAAAGCAGCCCCGTCCTTGCTTGCTTCCCATGGCATTTAACTAAGCTGTTTTAAGAGAAACATCATTAAAATTGTCAGTTACTTCATGGGTGCATAATGATTATTCATAGAAAATGTAAACTTTTGGGGGTAACAGAAACACAGGGCCTTGTTTTCATTTCATTTAACCCCATTTTCCGTTGAAGGAACATCGGTTTTAACATAGATCTATCAACACTGGGCAAACTTGGAATTTGGTTCCTTCTGTATTTGCTTATTTCTTTATTTATTTACTTTCTGTGAGAATTGGTTACTAATGAAACATGTCACATTAGAAACTCTAGTGAGTGAAGTCCTATACTCAACCTCAAATTATATACAGCACAGGATGTAATTCTACCCACCCTCCAGAAACCTCAGCTTTCACCACAATTCCTTATTTTTGCCCTGGAATAATTTACTTTAAGAGTATTTAGGACAGCACAACCCAAATAGTACTTGGCCCTTCAATAAGTGCCACTTGTGATCTCAGTTACTGAGTTGTTTTGACTCAGTCAGGAGAAAAAAAAAAGAGTCACAGAGCAGTTAAGGTTGGAATAGACCTCTGGCAAACATCTACTCCAATAACCCTGCTCGAAGGGGAGGCAACTAGAGCAGGTTGCTTAGGGCAAAATACGGTCAAGTTTTGAGCATCTCCGTGCACGAAGCCTTCACAACCTCTCCGGGCAACCTGTTTCAGTATTTGATTAACCTTGCAGTAAGAAGTGTGTGTTTGTTGTTTTTTATTTGTTTCTGTTTGTATTAATGTTTGAATGGGATTTCCTGTATTTCAGTTAGTGCCCATTAACTCCTGTCCTGTCTCCAGGCTCCATTGAGAAGCACCTGACTACATCTTCTTTACTCTCCCTCCGTCAGCTTTTTATACACATGGATAGGACCTCCTTAAGCCTTTCCTTCTCCAGGATAAACAGTCCTGTATCTCTCAGTCTCTCCTCGTATGTTAGATGTTCCAGGCTCTTAATCGTCTTCATGGCCCTTTGTTGGACTCTCTGTAGTATGTCTGTGTCTCTCTTGTACCAAGGAACCCAGACTGGATGCAGCACTTCACATTTGTCCCACCAATGCTGAGCAGTAAAGGATCATCTCTTTGATTTGCTGCCATTGCTCTTCCTAATCCAGCCCTGTTGGCATTTACCACGAGGACACATTTCAAACTCATGTTCAACATGTTTCCCACCATGACTCCAGATCCTTTTCCACAAAGTTGCTTTTCAGCCTGTCAGACACATCTTGTATTGGTGCACAACGTTATTACACCCCAGGAGAAGGACATGGCATTTAATTGCTTCTTTTTGCCTTGCTCCCTCTTCTCAGAATCGTGAGCTCTACTCTCCCATGGTCACTGCAGCCAAGGCTACCCTCAACCTTCACATCTGCATATTATTCTTACTTGTTTGTAACTACCAGGTCCATTAGAGTACCTCCCCTCTTCAGCTCATCCATTACCTGTGTCAGAAAGTTGTCAATAACACATTCCAGAATCCCCTCAAATTACTTGTGCCCCTCTGTGTTGCCTTTCCAGTAGATACTGAGGTGGTTAAAATCCCTATGCGTGTTAGGGTTTTTGAACACAAGACTTGCATTTGCCTGAAGAATGTCTCCTTTACTTGTTTTTCTTATCAGGTGGTCTGAAACAGACATCCACCACAGCATTGCTCTTGTTGTATTGTCCACTAATCCTGACCAACAAGCTCTCGTCTGGCTCATCATCCATCCATATGACGAGGTACTTTCAGACAGATGCTAGCACAGACTGAAGAACCATTTAATGCTAACATCATTCTCTTCCTCTGCTGCAGTTTGTCCTTCCTATGCTTCCAGGAAGCACTCGCAACTTCAAGGATATCCCTTTCTGGGAGACCTCATGCACATTGACAACACCACCACAGTTCAGGGTCAACTTAAATCAGTTTTCCCACGAGCCACAGTTTCTTCCTACTTTGCTTATGTTGATATTTCTTTCTTAGTCTTGCTGCCTGGGACTCCATCACATTGTTATATTACACCATGTTTTAAGATTTCTGACCTTCCCACCCACAGAAAGATGTTTAAATGAAACATTTCTATCTGATAAAGGTAAAGAAAACCTCACTTGATCCTGGTCACACTAAGCCTAAGGTCATCTCCACTCATTCTCTATATAACCACTTCATGAGTCAGTCTATCCTTATATTCCCTAAAAAGATACCTTTAGACATGCAATTCACAAGGCCTTGTATCTTCTTATCCCTCATTCTGAATGTAGGGTAGCCTTGTAACTGTAACCGTTTTTCATTCTGATCCACTGAATCTCAATTTGAGCAGCTGACCAAATCTCTGTTTTTCAACATGTAATAACTACAACCTTATTTATTAAGAAGACCCACTTATATCTATAGCACTGCTTTTGATATGGCACACTGGCTGTTTGATTCAGCATTCCTATTTCGCATGCTAGTACCACAGCATCTCACTATCCAACCACACGATCCTTACACATTTTTCAAAAGCCTTCTGTGCACATTTTAGCCATAGAATCATGTCAACATGTGGCCATATAACTAAATCCTGTCCTGACCAGAGACTGTTTTCACATGCCAATATCACCTAAAATAGGAAAAAGCAAAGAAAACCTGAATAAATACATCAATCACAGAATCACAGAATCACAGAATGTTAGAGATTGGAAGGGACCTCGAAAGACCATCTAGTCCAATCCCCCTGCCGAAGCAGGAACACCTAGAGCAGATCGCACAGGAACGCATCC
>VXAV01001138.1:171277-184626 GCA_013399715.1 Alectura lathami
TCACAGCCTTCCGGATATTTGAAAGAAAACAGATGACAGTGTAGGACCAAGAGCATGCAAACAGATTAATGATTATTCAAGACCAGCCTGAAACATCCAAAAATAGCCTTAAACTTTTTTTAAAAGCCCTGAGCTTTCATGGAAAATGTAAGCACTCAAAATATTTGTCAATTATGAAAATAACAGCAGCAATCATACAGTTGATGAACACACTTTCTGAAATGTTAAGATTTACGGAAATATTTAAACTCAAAAGAAAATGCAAAACACTTCTAAAAATAACTGGAAGAATGTTTAGCAAATGAAACCCTTTCTGAAAAAAAATGCCAAAGTTTGCAGTCCAGTTTTTAACAAGGGAACAGAGAGAGCTACCAGTCACTTTCTTTCACTGACAAGGAGATTCAGACAGCACTGAAAATGAAGGTATAGGTTCTCCATATTCATTCTTGACTTTTCAAGGGCTCAAATATTTTAAAGAGTTTCTGAAGGTTTATATGCACCTTGTCAGGTTCCTCAGCCCACATCTTAGGGATATGACTACTTCTCTTAGAATAGCTGAAATGTTAGAGGATCTTCACAGTGTTTTGTCTCTTGGAGACCACAGGAATATAAAAATTGACTACAAGGACCCAGGTCAGAAGTCCATCTAAACCAGTACCTTGTCTCCAAGTAATGGTCAGCTGCAAATGGTTAGGGAAAACAAGCAAAAATACCATATATACTCTGAGCCTAGCCCCACTCAATTCTTTTAGTTGTTTAGGACTAGAAGATGGGAATACAGCCAGATTACCATGTTTAATAGCTACCACTGGACCTATCCCCTAATATTTGTCATCTCTTCCCACAGTTTTGTCTTGGGAGAAGGGAGTCTTGCCACACGATATTAAAGCCTTAAAATGTAATGTTGCATGACTTCTTTGCAATCAAATCCAACCAATTGTATTAATTGGCAGAAATGTTCCTTTACCCTATTGTCAGTGTATGTGTATTTGTGTATTTAATTTATAGAAATTCCCTGGGAATACATCTTCAGATCAGACCTTAAAAGATGAAGTTGGACCTGACAGCTTTCTTCTGAGATGAACATTTTCCTGCAGGGTACTGTGTAAATTCAGTCTCTTAAGACTTCATGGCTCATTAATTCAATCATTTAAGCAACTAAAAGCATTGTCTCTCCAAACAGCAAACAAAATACAGAGCACCTCAAATCAGGCTTGTTTAGTACCTTGAATATTAAAAGCCATACAAGTAAAAATGCCTCCTTGCTTATATCTTCATATATACATATACATATGCATACATATATATATATACGAAGGAGACAGAGGAGAGCTTTTGTGTCCCACAGATCAGCTTTGTCTTCAATTCAAAGAATAGCTGGGCTGGCACATATATTGCCCGCATTTAAGTCATCTTGGGACACAGTGAAGAGGAAAATACTCTGAACAAAAACAAATATGAACTTCAAAACTTACGAGCAGAAATATCAACAGAAATATAACTGTGATTATTACTATGAAGGCAGCAAAACTGGGAAGTGAGCAAGCACTTGTTATCCAGGGAGGGAGCCTATTCCTCCCTTGCTGCCAAGTTTTTCCCAGTTCCTCAAGGTTACCTCTCTTTCCATTTTCCTGCAGTCTTAACACATCATTCTGATCTCTAGCTCCCACTCCTTAAATTCCATCTCCTCCCATTCTTATCTACTTCCCTCTTTCCACCTCCAGTCTCTCTAACTCCCAACTCCAGAGAAACCTTATCACTGGTATAAGCCTGCAATACTCTCAGAATAACTTTTCTACTAAATCCAAAACCACATGAGATGCTCCTGGTCAGATTTGTTACCCTATGTTGTCCCAAGTCTAGAGAACTCCTAGAAGACATTATCTGATACCATAGAGATCGCTGAAGAAACCAATATCTCAAGTGTTGAAATACCATGTGGAAAACAAATTGAAAACATAAATCTAATATGCAACATGAAATCTGAGCAGCATATAAACAGTACGCAAAACCCAAGGGAAATACTTTGTAGGAAAAAGCCTGTTCAACCATTATCAAGCACAGATTTCGCACATAGCCCTAAGAATTCCTGAGGCTGCACTGTCAACAGCACCACTTAGTGTGTGCTGCGTTCATGGTCATGTGGCTACATGGTTCTCAGCAAATCAAAGCAGGGCACATCCTGGATGTTTCAAGAAAAACAAAACATGAGTACAGGACTGACATACCAAAGCTCATGGGAGCTTCTGGCAACATGGGACACATTCCTCTGTGACTCCTACTGCTGTGAAACAGCAGTAACTCCACTGACTTTCACAGAGTTACACTGCTGTTAAAAGCACGTGAGAAGAATCAAACCCACTGTGTAGATTTGCCCAAGTCAGCCAGCCAGCATTTCAAAAGCAGCTTATAATTTTGGCTGTCTCAGTTTTCAAGTGCCTTGGTGCCTTAACAAGACACTAAAAATAAAGAGCCAAAATTACAGGTTACTTTGCACAACTTGGGCCTCAGTTTCTCTGGACCAAACTGATGCTATTTGAACTTACTTATAATTGAAGCCTGGAATAAGTTTCTTGAACAATATGGGGTTACTAAAAACTTTAACGAGCACAAATGACAGCAGATTTGCACTGTCTGTGCCTCAGGTCACTCATTACCAGTCTGAAGATACTGGGCCAAATCCTCAGCTGGAATACATTTGTCCTAGCTGCATGAGAGCCCCCAGACCTATTTACATTGGCTGAGAATCCACCCTAATAAATCTCATGTAACTAATTTACACAGCACTATGAAATTTAATACCTGCACAGAGCTTGGAAGATAAGTCCTCAGCCTCATACACACAGAGTAGTACCAAACAGAAGTAACTCCACTGCTAAGTGGAATTTCAGAAAGATGAAAAATGAATCAGATCTACTGCATGTTAGTATACATTCTGAGTCCTACCACTACCATTTTTCTGTAAATGCATCAGTTCAAAGGACTGTGATATTAGGAAGCACATCTGGTGGAACAGAAAAGCCATAAGAGACACAATCAACAACACAATGAAAAGCACAGGAACATACGCAAGAATTCGTTCATCCAATGAAAATTAGAGCAGCCAGTTTTAATGGAGGAACATGCTGTGCTTGCCTGGGGGCTGCAGGGGCAGGGAAGAGAGAGAGGGTCAGATCTCCATGGGATTGACCCAGGTTTGAAAATTCACAGCAGTTAAAGCACTGAGAGCCAAACCTCCCACATATCCTTCCCTTAAGTGTCAGGAAATGCTGTCCCCTGATTGCTCAACAGCTAGGCCTGCAGTGACTAGATGGGTTTCCGGAATTCCGTTGGACCTTGAGGGAGTTTTATGGCAACTATGGCAGATGGAGCAAAACCAGAACTATCTGAGAGATGCCTTAGAGATGCTCTGGTTCGGCTCTAGCAGTGCCTCTCTGCCAATAAAATACAGTCAGTGCATGCCATGTCTGGACTTTGTATGAAAATTTTTGTGACTGATTTCAGGAATTGAATGATCTCTGTTATATGTGAGGAGCACAATCAAAATAACCAGCAGAAATAGCAGCAGACAAGTGATACAGTGTGATAAGACCACTAAGATATCCAGAGAATTTGCTTAGCCAGCTCTGTGAAAATATGAGACAGCAGTTTGGAACACATAATATAGACCTTTAAAACCTCATGGTTGCACTGTAACTGTCTTAAACTGTAATAGGGAACTGCTTTCTACTTCATAAAGCAAAACTGAAAAGACATCTGCCCTGTCTCTACTGCATTTATTTCACTTAGTTCTAGGGTCAGTGTCACCAGTGGAAGAACTAACAATTCCCTGGCAGACACAACTTCATCCAAACTCAGGGACGCTGAGTGACAGCCCATGCATGAAACACTAAATTGATCTCCTGCCAAATCAGTAGCTCCTTTCCCAGTCCTCTTCCCATCTTTCCCCTCAGAATGTAACTTTTCCCCTGAACAACTACTAACAGCCCACAAGAAACTTCCAGACTCCCAAACCCCTGCAGGTAGCGTCTCTCCTTAGTGGGATGCCAAGGTGGAGGGCAGAGAAAGGAACTGTGAAACAGAAAGGAAGCCGTCATCTTAATACACTCTTAATCTGGAATTTTCTCCTCCTTAATCCCTCTTTCCATCCACTCAGTTTTCATCAGTTCTGTATATATTACTTCTATATTGCCCAATACACTTGAAATAGATTAACTGCTGAATCAAGCAGAAGTGTCCTTTGCTCCCAGACACTTGTCTTGGCTGTGACAGCTCTAAAGCTTTTATTGGGGCAAACTGGTTCCTAAGAAATTACTACATTTTTTAAGGGTTTGTATTCCTTCACATTGCCAGCCAATGTGATTAGGCTGTTGTTAAGAAAATAAATCAGCTTCTTGGAAAGTGAGATGCTAGGCTACTGCAAGAAAAGTTAATAAGAAATAAATAGGGGAGAGGAAAGGGATTCTGGTACATCAGAGTAAGGCAACTCAAATCCCAAACCAACTCCTTCTAAGCCTGGAGGCTTCACTTCTCCGTAGAACCTAGTTCTGAGAGCACATGCTCCCTTATGCATGCGATCAGTACAATTGCTTTTTCTGCAGCTCAGTCTAGCTTACTTTGCAAAGCACGGCATCCCTCAGTGGAGACAAGACCTAGAACATCTCCTAGTAAAGGCTACTCCATCACATTAGCCAGTAGAGTGGCTACACTGACCACTCAGTCATGGAAACGGACATTCCTGCACTCACTTTCAGCACATCTGATTAGTTCTGCCCAATTTCATTTTGCAGGGGTGGTACTTGCAAAACTCCCTCCTCCCCATCCTCACCTTTCCTTGTTTAATTCCCCCTGCAACCTACTCTGACACTCTTAGGAGCAAAAGTAGTTGCAGACCTATTCCATTACCAAAACAGCAGAGCTTTGGGAGCAGTGACTTGCAATAGCCTTTCTTGTGACTGCTTCTTGGCTGAAGCCAGTTATTAGCAGCACGGCACACTATATTGTGCAGCTCACATAGCTCCTGCTTCTCAGCCCAGCTTCATGTTTGTGTTCAAGGGCATCATCTCTCCTTCCAGCACCTGCACAGGCTAAGCAGCCTCTAGCTGGCAAAGAGCTTTCTAGAGTTACAAGTACTAGATAAGACAGCTTCACAGAGGAGGCATCAAACTCTTCCATCCACCTCGGGAAATGAGCTGTTTCTGTCAAGGGTTTGATTACAGAGGATGCCACTGAGGAGAACAGCTGCTTCCAGGGCTGTTCCCAGAACTGCTCCCACCTCTGCTGGGAAGGTGAACAAGGGGCACCCAAGTGGGCAAAGGTCAGGGGGAGGTAATGTTAATTACAGGAACACAGCACAGAATTTTAATCGTAAATAAATATAGCTCAGTGCCACCACTGAAAACAGCTTCTCCCTATGGAGAGAGCTTGGGAATCTCTGGGATGCTGAGGTAAAAACAACAAAAAAGTAACACTAGAAAAAAAAATACAAACCTCTAGCACGATGCGTCTGTAATACCTCTGCAGGTTTTTCACAGGGATGCTCTAATTCCAGTAGCTACCTCCTTCATGCATGACTGTTACAGCAATATCCTCATGTGAGAGATGTCTCTTTCCTCTGCAGAAGCAGTGGGTTCTTTGGAAAGCCCTTAGCATCAAGCTAGTACAGTCTCAAGGCATTAAGTTTGTCAGACTTCGTGCGCAATAACATACTCAAGTTAGGATCTGTTACCATCAGGAGCCTGGCAAATAGAAGCGGGACAGGACTGCATTGTCTAGAAGCCAGGAAATATCCTGTCCTCTGCATAAGGCAAGAGCAACTACTGGCTGTATAATATGGCAAGGGATTAAAGAGTTAAAAAACAGATTCTGCATTGTGAAATGGCCTAAGGAAGTTGGGTTTTGCCTAGGGATTATCTGGGATTTTACTGTCCTGCTACCAGAACTTGAATGAGCTGGATTTTGGTTAATTTTGTAGTCTTCCAAAGACACATCCTTCCCCCTCTCTCCTTTCCAACCTCCTTCATCTCCCATCCCCCCTGTCCATTTGCAGACTCGTGCAATAGCCTGCATGGTCAGCCCCTCTGCATACCTTCAGGAGAAGCAGTCAAGCCAAACCTGAATCCTGTGTGCTGCCAAGCTGGCTTCAGGACCTTTCAGAGGAGAACAAAAGAAAAGAAAAAAAAAAAAAAAAAAAAAAAAAAAAAAAAAAAAAAAAAAAAAAAAAAAAAAAAAAAAAAAAAAAAAAAAAAAAAAAAAAAAAAAAAAAAGAAAAGAAAAGAAAAGAAAAGAAAAGAAAAGAAAAGAAAAGAAAAGAAAAAGAAAGGCAAGAAGTGCTTGCAGGGATTTGTTCTTGAATACAAGCAAAAACATGGAAAGGGTTGCTGCAGCAGCTGCACTTACACTGTAATGCCTGTCTCTCTGTGCAGTTCCTCCTTGTTCTGCAGTCCTATAATCCACATAGAGAATGCCTGTGCCACTCCTCTCACTGGCTGTACTGTTGCAGTGAGACTGGAACTGCTGCTGTTTTCAGTTTCAGCCCAGCCTCTCTCTCCAAATCCTCTGACGTCAGACAGCCTCTAAGAGATATTTATGGCATGAACAGTCTAAAAGTTTCTCTAGGTAGAGCCTAGACTACAGTTCTTTAGGATTTGTAATTTTTACACTTTTGGATAGAAAACCCCTCCAAGAGGGCGAGGGAGGAAATGATGGGTAACTATAGATGTGGTTGCATAAGTCTCTGGCAAAAGAAAATTCCTGTACTTCTCTGCCTATGGTATATTATATCCACACCCAGGATGTAACTATCTGCCATGTAAGTCCCCATTTGGAAAGCAGTATTTTCCAGTCTCAGCTGTGCCTGAACAGTGTTTGCTTCAAGCCTGGCAAAGAGGCTTCCCTCCCACCCACTCACTCCTAGCCCACAGCCCTTTGCCATGTCCAGGCTTTGACTGGATTTAACTATAAGGGGAGTGAAACAGTCCTTTCAAGCATCTTGTCCACATCCTCTTTCAGTTTTGCGCTAAACCCTTCCAGCTGGAACAATCTTTCAGGCGTGTGGGCCAGCTTCACTCCTAACTTCAAAACACCTTCTGGAAGTGTCTCATTCTAGATAAACACCAGCTCAGAAAATTCATCTGATCTTTGATCACTATTATGCTCTGTCTGTTTGCATCTCTAGTTCTGTTATTTCCTTGGTACATGTCACTAACCGTATAGTACGATAGTTTCACCTGCTGTGAAAGCCACTTACAGCATTATGTAGAGGAGAAGAGATGCTAGAGCAAAAACTGAAGCAGAAGTGTTTGCACTGATGTAAAAGCAGCATTGAAGAGCAAAGTGCTCTCATGGTATAATCCTGCTGAGGCAAGCAGTGACAAATTCGGACCGACAAGACCTCTTTGTTTCTCATTTAGGAGCTGAGCTTGGCTATAAGCCTGTAAGTATCAGCAGTCCCATCTGAGAGATGAGGAAACCGAGGCTTGAAGGTGAAGTGATGTATGCCAAAAGTCCTTGAGTGAACCTTGTCTGATTGCAGACAGACTTCTTTAAGAAATTCAAATCTTATTCAACATCTTCTGGAGGAGTCTACAAACATGCTGCTATTATAAGCAACTGTTATTTTTTTTTATACCCCATCATTTCCATTTGTAAACTGTTATAAGAAGTACGTGTCTTGGTACCACTTTTGGAGATGTGAATGCTATTTCAAAATGCAAAGCCAAAGCTCTTTTCTGTGCAGCTTACTGGCAGAGTAAATTTACCATCTGGGGCTGTGTGGATTAGTTTTTTCATAACCATATGCTTTCTTTCTTCTGCTCTATCATCATCATCTTTGGGCATGAGCCAGGGCTTTTTCAAATCAATAAAAATCATCTGATCAACTTCAAAAGGCTTCAAATCAAGCTTGCTCTGATAGTTTTCTGACGGCAGCTAGCCCCATACTTTGCCATATCATCACTATGACCAAAAGCCTTGAGATAAAATCCAGAAGAAAATGGTGTCTCTCTGAAAAGACGTCCTCCTTTGTATATAAGATGTGTTGGAGAAATTGCCAGATTCAGGAATAAGAAAATGTTCTCAGCCCCAGAGCAGTATTTCGCTGAGCAGAGGAAGAAAAATGTTTTCATGTAAATGAAGAGAACCCATTTTGGACTATGAAATCCAAACACTGCACAAGTAAAGTTTCTGTCCCCTCTGGCTATCAGATCTGCCACTTTTCTTCTTAACATCAGCAAGGATAACTCAGGATGTGACTCCCCACCCTGCCATGCTGCACACTCTTGAAGATTGGCCCTGGAGTTCAGTTGCTGCCTAGTGGCAGCCTGGCCCATGACTATCTGCAGGGAATTCTAAAGGGCCAAATGTTTCAGGGCTTTCCTGTAAAATACCAGAGCTGCTCCTGGGCGGTTCCACCTCCGAGCAGCTTTCACTGACTCACCTGCTGTGGTTAATAAACTTTCTAAAGCACAGTAAACCCTCCTGTTGTTTGTTGAAGATAAATGGTTATCCATGATTCATGCCTTCTCTGTTGAGTTTGTAGGATTATAATCCACTTCCTGCAGAGTGGAAAAGGAGGAACAGTGGAAATCCCGACTATCATACAGAAGTAAATCATTCGCAACTACAGCCTGTCTTACATTGTGACCCAATCTCAAGTGGCATTTCTTTATTTCAAAAGAATAAAATGCTACGAGATTGAAATACTCAGTGTACTTGTGATATGGACAATGACAGGGAAGGCTGTCCTGCCTCTTAACATGCAGTTGACTCACAGGCACATAGTGAAATGTTGAGTGAGTTGGGATTGTTCAGCTTGGAAAAGAGAAGGCTCTGGGGAGACCTCGTTGCGGCCTTCCAATACTTGAAAGGAGCTTATGGGCAGGAGGGGGACCGACTCTTTGAACAGGTGGATAATGGTAGGACAAGGGGGAATGGGCTAAAACTGAAAGAGGGGAGGTTTAGGTTGGGCATCAGGAAGAAACTCTTCACTGAGAGAGTGGTGAGGCGCTGGCACAGGCTGCCCAGAGAAGCTGTGGATGCCCCATCCCTGGCTGTGTTCAGGGCCAGGCTGGATGGGTTCCTGGGCAGTTTGATCTAGTGAGCTGGTGGTTGGCAGCCCTGTCCACGGCAGGGGGGTTGGAACTGGATGATCTCTGAGGTCCCTTCCAACCCAAGCCATTCTGTGATTCTATGATTCTATGATATAACAGAACGTTCATCCCCAGTCAGAAGTGCTAC
Organism: Alectura lathami; assembly: GCA_013399715.1. NCBI lineage: Eukaryota > Metazoa > Chordata > Aves > Galliformes > Megapodiidae > Alectura > Alectura lathami. The sequence continues at coordinate 180,515 of VXAV01001138.1, forward strand.
AGCATTCTATTTACTGCAGATTAAGACAATATCTTCATGAATCTGTTTTATTTCTTTCTGGAAATGAAAAGGAAGTATAGCCAGTTGTGTATGGTTGCATATTCATGACCTGCACACAGATCACATAAGACTTTCACAAGATGCAACAGGAGCCCTTTGGAGAACACTCCACCACATGAAGAGCATGAGGATCCCACCTGTGGGCAATATGTAGTTTTGTTTCCTATACAGGAGACCCGGGACCTTCTCCATTGGATTTGGAGTGTGTGTTTGTAAGCATAATTTGCTCGATTTTAAGCATAATTTATTTGAAACAGTATTTCTCCCAAAAGATACTAGAGGTACTTGCTTTTGGAGGGTAAAAATCAACTTTGTGCACAGGACAAACACAAGCACATTACTCAGCCCTAAAAAACAGAGAACAGAGAGGGACTCTCTGCATCATTAGCACATGACTGACAAAACAAGAGAGCATGTGTTCCCTGAATCCAAAACAGTCTCAATATATATTCACAGGAGTAACTACAGCAATCTAGTTGTTACTCCCTTAGTGCTACGTAACAAGATAATAAACCAAAGGAAATGAAACCATATTCAAATACCATTCTTGCTGCTGCAGTGGAACAGATTCTTCAGCTCTCTGGGCCTGTACACTGCCAGGTTGGATACCTGATAATTCAGAGCATGAGGAATGAAAAACACAGTACACCCACCCAGCTGTGGACTGTAACATTACATAAGAACTAGGGGGGTTAAAGAAGGAAGAGAAATACTTTCTTGAACCCACAGTTGATCAGTATACACCCTGAAGCATCAGGTTCATTCAGATGCTGGTTGTTTTTGTTTTGTTTTTTTCCTGGCACTGCATTGTTATGTATGCTATTTCTGCATTTATTTCATTTTTTGGCAACCAGCCAGGTTTTTTTCCAATCCACTGAAGTCAGGAAATGCAAAGTTATGGCACATGTTCAAACGAATACTGCACACCAAAGAATGCAGAGAGCTCTATCTTTGTCCTCAGATGCACACAGCCTTGGCTATAGTTTTTAAATCCACCCGGTGATTTTCCTTTCATTTTGCATGACAGAATCCTATCCTGTGTGTACTTTGGCATCCAGATTTAACTCACTACTGCATTGACCAGGGTGAAACCATTTACAGATCTCCTAGGTGTCTTCACTTCTGAGGCATGAAACAGCACCATGGCTTACAGGTGCCCGTAACCAGGTTAAGCGGTGGGACAGGAAGCTGGTGCTCTGTTGCGAATAGGCATGTGCCAGCAAGAAGGATCATTTTAAGACACTGACACAGTTTGCTATGTTCTGAGCAAGGGACTGTAATTTGCATATCAGATAAGGGGGAAGGAGGCACATTCTGGTGCTGTACTACAGTGTACAAGAGATGTTCCCTTAGCCACACATGATCGTGCAGAGGAGGGTGTCTGAGTATTATAATCTATGCATGACACTGGACAAACCTGTATTTATAGCCAGGCAACAACAAGACAGTACTTTTCTTCAGTATCAAAGTCAACAAAAAGTGAGAATCTGGAGAGAAGGCTCACAAAACTAAAGGAGGTCTTCCAATTGAAAGAGGTGCAGATTTAGAGCAATACTTACAAAACCAGCATCTTGCAGCACACTGCAGACTGAACTCAGAAACTGAGGGACAGACTGAGCTCCTAAAACTAAATTTAGCAACAATTTTAACCTTCATGGAGTGTACTCATACATGGAAGTAGACAGAAGGCAGCAAGTGCTGAGCACAACCTGCCTCCACCACTGGCAGAACAGAAGGCAGAAAAGAGTGAGCTCTGTCTCGTGCAGGGAGTTGTGGCTCAGCTCTGACTCCTTTGCTCCAGTCAAGTAGGCCAAGTTATTTGGACTGTTGCAAACTAAAATTGTGCTGCTGATATATAATAACAGAATTAAATGACATTTTGTAATATATCACAGCCCAAATACCTATTCCCAGAGCTAACTTGGATTTATTTCATTTTCCACCAAAAACTATATAGTGAATTCAGGTTAACCAAGGTCCTTTGAGAGCTTTGTGGGACAACAGTTTCTTGGCTTCTTTTTCACACGTGTATGTGTGTATTCTATCGAGTGGATAGAGCACGGCTGGAGCACAGATGCTTCAAGGAAGCTGGAGATATAAGCTGAGCGGAAAAAAACACACACACAGAAGACAACCATGCAGACAGAAGTACCACTAATGATATACCATATTAACAGTGATCACCATGTGTTACAAAACATCACGGGAGTCTGCATGGGAAGGAGAGTTAAATTATGTGAACTGTATCAAATTTATGTGTCTTGACTGGCATCATGTGTTTCTTTTCTTTCCTAGACATTCTCTCTTCTAGCAAAGGATTTATATTTAAGAGACTCCAGGAAACCAAGAGAGCCTATTAGACCAGCAATTATCCTGAGTCACTTCCTACAATGGTTTAAAACAAATTTTCAGAAAATCTCTTCTGTGGGGGTGGATGCGAGTACATCTGTGGCCCACAGAGTCAAACCAGCAAACCTGAAAGGAGTAATGGACTATAGCTAACCACACCACATTTTTAACACCATTAAAAGATTACTAAGGCTGGAAGATCAAATGTTGGAAAGTGATAGATATAAAAACTAAAGAAACCCATGAGAACTTATCTAAAACACATTATGATGTGGATGTGTTTATTCATTCATTACCCATGTAGAACAGCAATGGCAGAATGTGGGATGGGACCTGGCTCCCTGCATGTTAGCTCAAAACATTTAGCTCAAGACAATTCTGTTTCTCCTTGAAGATCTTGCCACAGCTGATGTGTGCCTAATGCATGGGATGAAGCAAGTATCTAGAAAATGTGAGTAATGCAAGCAGAGCTTGTGCTGTAACTTTGGCACTTCCACACTTTTAGGCACTTTGGTTTACCAGTGCTTAAACTCTTTACCATTTTGCACGTGATCCTACTGAATTTATGACTTATCTGCATAACCTCTGAAACCACTCAAATACAAGTTTTGCTCTACTGCTCTCATGTGACTACACTGCTCTCCTCTTGCAGAGTTGCCATTTCATGTGATGTAGTTTGACCGTGACATACATACATGCCTTTTGGGCCATTAAAACTTAAATTCTTGAGTTCTGCTTCTGAAACATGGTATAGTCTTACAGACACAGGCATAAAGACTTGGCATAGATATTCTTCAAACTGTAGGAAATGCCTTGCTCAAGCCCCAGATTTTATCATCAGACCAGCCAAAAGTGACCTTGTGTATCCTTGACTACCTCACCTGTGGAAGGGGAAATTAAGAAAACCTACATTTAGGATGCTGACTGATAATATTAAAAAGCATTCCATATCCTTTTAAAATGTAAGAAATGAAACAACAAACAGAACAAAATAAAACCATAACATTTAGGTATCTGCCTCCTTTGCACTTATTAAATACCACAAAATGAAGAAGAAATTCTCATGTGAGAATTCTCATGCAGTTGGCCTCCTGGGCTGCAAGTGCACCCTCTCAGCTCATGTTGAGGTTCTCATCAACCAACATCCCCAAGTCCTTCTCCTCAGGGCTGNCCGTAGAATTGACAAACTTCATAGATAGATACACCTAATTTAATTCATATTTTATTAAAGAATTAAGATGCTAAAATGGAAGGATTCCAGAGACTCAAATATAAGTAGTACTACCTGTGATCTGAGTCTGGCCATAAGCAGCACTTTAAGAGTATCAGATTCAGGATTAAGAGGATTAAAGTTAGAAGCTACACTGGATATTGTCAGGGACTTCAAACTACAAATTACAGTAGGGAGCAAAGAAAAGGTAGAGCTAGAAACAGTTCAGGTGGTACATAAAAGGGGCCCTGGCTGAGCAGGCAGAAACACAGTTTGGGGGAAGGCTCTTGGACAAAGTTATGAAGCAAAAAGTACTTCTTCTAGGATTCTGCTTGCACTGTATTTTGTTCATTTATGAAAACAGAAGTTGCTCATAGTAGAAATGCTCAAAGAATGTGAATATTCAGTGGTCTACATGTGACATAATCACACTATATATGTTATATATTAATATATATGTTAAAGCTACTTTAAAAATAATGTTATAAAATAT
>VXAV01001138.1:193283-212822 GCA_013399715.1 Alectura lathami
AAGAAGCAGATTGTAAGAGTAGCCTAAAAGAAGCACCCCTGTTCTTCTCAAAGGGCTGGACTATCAAGAGCCGAACAACGCAATTTACCTGAAAGCATTAACAATCTCAGTACTGAACACACAAACAAAAAAAACCAACATTTATAGGACTTGGAGATGATACCTGAAATATACATTAAAAAGCCATTTTTTTCTTATTCCATTCCGATAAGAGATATACATATATATACATACTTCTATATTACTACATCTCTTATAAAGATTGTACTGTTCCTGGCAGAGCTAATATAACATACTCAAGTGATATTATACATAAATTTAGGCCAAGATTCAGATCTTAAATTCTGGTCATTTAAGNAATGTTTGTAGGAGTTGGATGATGAGACAAACTCAGACTTTGGCAAGAGTTCTGGCCCTTCATCCATTCCACTTGATCTATGGAAAGATTTTAATGTTGTAGCTTCTAATCATAACCTCAGCCAAACAGCATAATAGTTGCCAAGAATGAGTCCATGAAAAGTAAAACTTTGGAAAAAAAAAAAAGAAAGGACTTACAAGTTTTGGCTATTAAAAAACTTACAAGGCTGTTTATTTGGAAGTTTTAAGTTGCTAGGTGACATAATGGAACACAAGTCCTTGAACTGCCAGCTCCAGCATATAATATCATAGATTATTTGATTGAAAGCTAAAATGTTATTATCAGTGCTCTGCAAAGCATTTTCTGCTGGAATTCTAGAAGTGCATATCAGTGCCTGTGGTCTCTTTGGCTCTAATGCCCNAATGGCTAAGTTGTTTAAAATGTGCAATTGCCAGATCTGGTAACTCTAATCTTAGACCGCTTCACATAATTGTTTCAAGTGCACAGGTTGCTCATGTTCTGTTGTACGCTTTCTCAAATACAGTAACTGAAGAAAAGTTGACACTTGTCTTTGAGGTATAAATTCAAACGCTGAAAATTCTTTGAGTACCAGGTGACTTCCCACAGGAGACATCAAGCAGATCTTAAACATGGTAAATTCAAAGGAAACCAAGGCCTTTCAGGCCTCCGGCATACGACGCAATCTCTAGACCAGTATTCAATCTGAACCAGTTTGCCGTCATCTTCGGGTTCCATTTTCCAAGACTTCCTTCAAAGTTGCAGGAAATAGAAATGCTGATAACAACTCTTTCTGTTTTGAAATAACAGGAAGATGTCCCACAATTCCTGTATCTTTGTAATCAGCTCTTTACTGTTGTCTCTAATAACAAGCTATTTTCCAAATATTTGGAAAATTTTGAGTCAATTTAGTTCCTTAGCTAAGCCTCAACAGAAGATTCCTGTAATTATGGCTAAAAAAAATGATGGCTTCTCTTCATATTTGTCTTGTATCATTCTACTGGTTTTCTCTTAGAGGTGAGAAATCTGCTTTTCCCATTCCTAAAGCAGCATAAAATTTTCTTTGCTGGAGCTGCCACACTGTTTTGAACTTTGGTCTTAAATTTAGGTCCAGAGCTCCATAAGAAAATGAAAATGATGGTGACTTACAAGCACTGTGTTCAGTTTCTTACTATCTTCTGTACTGGACAAGCTGAAGAAGAGAAAGATTTTAGAGCCTAGGAAAATGACATTCAGTAACTCGAGAAGGGTTGACTACCTACAGATGAAATGAAGACCTAAAGATGCACAATAAGATAAATAATTGTTCAGTGGAAGTTCTTGGATGTGGAGTTTTTTGTTGTTGTTGTTTTTTGTTTGTTTGTTTGTTTGTTTTTTTCTGGAAATGTGCAACTGTTGACTGATCTAATTAGGAGCAACGTACACCTTGTAGCTTTTTCAGTTCTGAAGTTCTGTGTGTGTGTGTGTGTGTGTGTGTGTTGACTGAAGGTCCCTTACAGCATAAAAATTACAACTGTCTTGCAGGTAGAACACATTCTTTTTTACAAACTCCACATTATCCATGGACAGTGACTTTACACAGAAGACAGACACACATTAGTCCCAGATGTGGGGATACTAGCGTGATTAGGATAAACTAAGGAGGCTAACTTCCATCAAGTGGCTTGGGGGAAGAGAAAGTACTCAAACTGCCTTTGCCTGCTCATTCCTAGTATGCTTTTCCAATAGAGACTTTTTCGAACACACGTTCTTGATTTCACCTTCTGAGTCAAACCTCTGCTAATGGAAGTGATCACGTAGTACTCTTTCACATTCATATCATGCTTTCTTCAGTATCTGAAAGGACCAGTTGAGCCACTACAACATTTAATTTTCTTCCAATTTAAATCTCAGTTATTTCCATTTGTTCTTATGTCTATCTTAGAAGATTCTTTTGTTTCCACAGCAATCTCCCATAGTGTATTTATACACATATACAGCCTCTCCACTTTTCCTTTGATAAATAAATCAAGTCCTCCTGGTCTTTTCTCTTACAGAATGTTCTCCATCAGCCTAATCATTATAGTAGCCCTTGTATTCAAACATTTGAAGAAATAAAAAGAACTATAGTTCCCAAGATCATTCATTTTTTCCTAGCTATCTTAGTCCTCCTAGGCATGTATGACTCTCAATCTTGTGTTATCAGAGTTTATTTTTTGTGACAAAAATATTAATTAAAATATTATGTCTCCTTTTAAAAGTCCACTAATAATTTTCTTACAGTCCAAGAATATTCCTTTTCTTAAAAAAACTACGATAGATCAACCTTTAATGAGTTTCTCAACTATATTACAATCTTTCCACTGATCTCCAGTTTTCTGCATTCAGCACACCACATTCTCCACTCAAGAAGAAAAGCTGAATAATTTTGAAGCTCAAATAAATGAGGCAGCTTTTTTATTACAGAAAGGCCAGTAGGTCTAGGGAGTACAAATTGTGTTGATCAGTGGGTGCCACTGATCTAAAAAGCTGTTCTTGAAATCAATGTATTGAGGAGCCCAATATACTGAAGCAATCTACCATTTCTGCAGGAGCAGCTTTGTAACCAAAGGGCTATTTTTAAAACAGAATTGTCAGTTCCTTCTGCTATCTTTGCTCCCTCGGCACACAAGTGACCATTCTATAGGGGGCCCAGGATTCCTTCTTCCCTTTCAGAAATTCGGCTTGTGTTTTTATGCTGGAACCAGCTTGAGTTTGAGAAGTCTCATTGGCTTCCCTGTTTAGCCACATAATATTCAGACTAGTTCTATGTAATCCGAGTTGAGTGTCTCTGCACTGCACCACGAGTTCCCAGTTTACAGCTCAGACTCTGGGTTAAAGAAGAGCACCTAAGCTCTTTACAGATCAGACTTTGTCCTGAGAGCAATATAGTCTCATTCACTTGACTCGGTATTTCAGCTACTGAACACCACCAGACACAAACTGGCTTTCCATATAGGTAATTGCAGTGTTTCTATGTCCACTGCTCAGTTAATTTGCAATCCAGCTAAGCTGTTAAATAATGCCGTTGACTAGCCCATTTGCTGTTTTCTAACAACTCTGTACTCTCCCTTATTCACTTCAACACTAAATTAAATAAATAAATGCAAAACCAGTTCCTGGACCTACAGCTAAACTTGTCAATACTTTCAGAATTCTGGGACTGACATTATTTCCTCCCTCCTCCCAAACCCCCTTCCCAGCCTGAATTCATCAAACCCTGTGGGTTCATCTTCCCACTTGGCTGCAGTGACTTCCCTCTCGTACCTTTGCCCTCTTAGTCACTGCTGACTCTATTACCACCTTCAGGATCCCCACCTATACTGACAAGGGGCAATATTTTTTTGTGGTTTTGGAGCAACACTGAGATGATACTCAGTATTTATTCCATTATCCCATTCCAATGTCCCGATTTCCCTCTGCTCTGTATTTAGTCACCATGTAATATTTTCCATTTGTTTTCATTTTTACCCTTTTGACTTTTGCGCTTGAGTTCAGTTGGTGATTAGTCCTTTTCCATTTTCCATTTCATTCCCTGAAGGCGTGCTACTTATTCCTCATATGCTTTTTGAGATAGCGATTTATTCACTTGGGACAGGAAACCTTTCCCCTACTGTTCTTATCTGGAATAGAAGTTCAACATATTTTTACCATATCTCTGTTAAAGAAATTTCTATCCTCTTCCAGAATTACATCCCTGCTCTCTCACCTAATTTAGATCACTGGACTTGCAATCACTGCAATCTGTTCCTTACCACCATGTCCCACCAAAACCAAGGCCAAAACAGCATCAACTCCTGCTGCTTGTTCAACGTTTTGGTAACCACTTCACAGAATAACTAGGTCCTACTATCACCTCTTCAAAAGTTAAGCTCCCATAACACACCTACACCCTCTATTTCTCTAATCAAACCTTTAGTCCAAGTCTATTTAAAGAAGATGTAAAAGCCTTCATCGCATGTGGATGCATGCATTCCCCAGTTGGCTTTGCAGGCATTTCAAGTGTTTGATAACACGCCCTTCTCTCAGAGCAGGTGATCCTGGACAGGTGGTGTCAGCTGGCAGAGGGGTCACCTGCAAGTGCAGGCGATACCCCAGACGCACAGCTTTGCGTGGAAACGGCAGGCGTCCCAACAGCGCGACAGGCCCACGGCGCGAGCATCGCGCCTCTCGGCTGAACGGTGCTTGCGAGCTCCGCTTTCTCACAGCCATGGCACCTCTGGGAAAACAAACTACAGAGAACACCGCAGCCTGAGGCACTTTGCCCCCTCCTCCTGCAGTCCCCGCCGGGGAACCACCTGGGCGTGACGGCTGCCAGCGGGCGCCCGGCCCGCCCCGCAGGGGCCAGCCGCTCNCCCGGGCGGCGATGGTGAAGGAAACCATCCGGGTGTACGCGCGGGTGAAGCCGTTAGGCAGGCGGCAGCAGGCGGGGGTAGGAGGGGGAACAGGCTGCGGTACCGCCGGGGGTGCCCGGTGGGGCGGCGGGAGGCGGCTGAGGCGAGCCCGTGGGGCTGCGTGCGGTGGGAGCGGGGCTGAGGGTGGGTGCGGCGGGGGCAGGAGAGTCAGCGTGGGAGCTAGCGAGAAAACTTGAGGCATGGCAGGGTTTGTGCAATTAAAAGTTGTTCTGAACGTGTGGCTCCTGGTGTTTAGCTGCCTTTGCAAGGAATGTGCAGCTCCCAGTATTCAACTGTCATTGCATGTGAAAATAAAAATGATCTTGTGTATTCCTCAGAAATAGTGCATTTAGGTCTCTTCCTAGTCTTCTCTTTTGAAACAAGCTCCATTCGCTGCCATAGTCGTTCCTAACTGATTCCTCCATTCTATCTATTTATTTATTTTGAGTGGATTGCACTGGGTGCTGTGCTTTGTTAATTAACAGTGATTTATTAAGCAAGTTATTGAAATGCTACATTTCTATTTCAAATCTTACTGTAGTGTTTATGTGATACCAAACAGAGCAGTGTTAGTATGGGCTTCTTTTGTTGAATAATCGCTGAGGATATGAAGAAGGATATGCTCAAGTGTTAAGGTCTCCTGAATTAGGCAGAACTATTCTGCTTTGTTATGTTATTTTGCAATACTCATTAGTCATGGTCTATCTAAGGGCCATGCTGTTATGTTGCTAAAATTACTTTGTTAATTCATATCCATGCTTGTTAGATTTATTCAGTTGATGACGATGAGAACTCTGTGTCCAGTCTGGAGATCATTGTGCCACGTGATTTAGCAGATGGGTTTGTCAATAACAAACGAGAGAACTACAGGTTCAAGTAAGTAAAAGCCTCGTCTCTGTGTAGTGATACAGATCTATAGAACCACAGAGGAAAAACCTATTCCTAAAATTGTTTTGGTATAGGTAGCTTTATACTTACATGGTTCCCTTAAGAGGAGGAATACACCAGCATATTATGCTTTGCAGCTGAATGATTTTGATAGTGTTTGATCAACACTGAAGTTGTTTGTGTTTGTTTGTTTTTTTTTTTGCCTATCCACTGCATACCATTGTACATTTGAGTCTCATCTCAAAGATTGCATCTTCAATTATCAATTCTTCCCCTCTTACAGCTTGTTTTCAATTTGCTGATGAAAAGTGAGTGCAGGCCTCTGTGTTGTCTTCTTGTGACCTAATGAGTTGGCATAGGCTGGCTAAAGATTGTCTTCATGTAAAACACTCTGTTTAGAAACAGTGTTTCAAACATAACCAAATCAGAGTTTAAAAAAAAAAGTGTTGAAAGAAACAGAAACATCACACCACAGTATAAGGTAAATATTTTTTAGAAACTGAAGTAAGTACTTGTACAATCAATCAAATATGTATTTTTTAATCTTTTCAACAGAAATGATAAAGGCAACATTTTAAAGTTTTGGTGATGAACAGTAGATGTGTAACTACTTCTAATGACTAGGTTGCAAATGTCTTCTTCCATGTTGAATTTTCTTTAGTTTTTACAATTCCAAATCAAGTAAATTAGTTGTTCTATGCTGTTAAAAAGAGAGCCGCAGATAAACATCTTCAGTTTAGCCTGATGTCATTTTACATTAGCTAAGGAAAACTGTTCTGCTTGGAAAGTGAAGAGCTGACGCCTTCAAATAGATTTATATGCAAAAATAACTTCAGTTGCAGATGCCCAAGCCAGATGTAACGAATGCTGATAATTTTTTGCTGACTTTATCATTTATAAAAATGTCTGTAGAGAGTAATTTTGTGAAATACTATAACATACTACCCTTAAAGCAATACAAAAATAATGCTATGGATTAAGCATTTTTTTCCTCTATAAGGCTTATACTTGCATGCAGTCTGTCTATCTTGGCCAACTCTAGCATTATTCTCCTTTTTTCTTTTTTCAGTGGGAATAAAACACAATTGTTTGAATGACTTGACTAATTAAGGGTTAGCAGAATAAAGTGTATGCTTCTGTATGTTATATATTGCATTTGTTTGAGATGTACACTCTGCATAATCCCTTGCAGTCCATGCTACCTGTCTGTATACTTAGCGTTCTTAGGACCTTTCTATGTACCCTGTGAGGTTCTTTCTATGTGAACATGCAGTTCCAGATAGAATGGACAACACAGCAGGGCGTGAGCAATCCAAAAGGTTTCTGGAGTATATTGATTCCTGAACTTCCTAAAGCTTGGTTAAAGAGCCAGTGAGGGGAAGAGGGTCTGCTGCACCTCATATTTACAATTATAGAACTGATCAGGGATGTGAAAATGAGGGCAGCCTTGGCTGCAGAGGCTGTGGAATAGTGGAATTTAGGAGCCTGAGAAGAGGGAGCAAGGAAAAAGCAAGATCACAACATGACATTACGAGAACGAACTTTGGCCTGTTCAGAGATGTGCTTGAAAAAATCCTGTGAGACACAGTCCTAGATCAAAGAGAGGTCCAGGAGAGCTGGCTGGTTTTTAAGGATCACCTCATTCAAGCTCAAGAACAATCTGTCTTGCTGAGCAAGAAATGAAGCAGAGGCAGCAGAGGGCCTGCAAGGGTGAGCAAGGAGCTCCAGACTAAACTCAGCCTTAAAAAGGAACTGTACAAGAGGTGGGAGTGGGGATGTCTGAGGGGTGGTGTTTGGAAAGCCTGTTTAAGTGCACAGTGAGGGGAACTGAAAATGAGCTGCTGGGCTCAGAGGGTTATCATAGGAGTACAAAATCCTGCTGGAGGCCAGTCACTAGTGGTGTGATTAATGCTGGGGTCCAGTGCTATCTGACATCTGTGTTAATGACCTGGATGATGGGACCAAGTACACCTTCAGCAAGTTTGCAGACAACACAGGACCGAAATGGGTGGTTGACAAACCAGATGGTTGTGCTGCCATTCGGAGGGACATCGAGAGGCTGGAGAAATGAGCCAGTAGGAATCTCATGATGCTCAACAAATGCCAAGTCCTGCTCCTGGAGAGGAAGAACCACATGCACCAGTACAGGCTTGGAACTGACTGGATGAAAATCAGGTTTGCAGTAGCTGCAGTGCTGTGTCCACTGCTGGGCTCCAGTAAAGGCACACAAAGATAATTAAGGGACTGGAGCATGTGACATGTTAGGAGAGGCTGAGTGAGCTAGGACTCTTTATCTATAGAAGCAGCAGCTCAAGGGGATCCTCTCAATGTGTATAAACACCTCATCAGGGAGAGTAAAGGAGGCAGAGCTGCAAGCTTCTCAGCAGTGCCTGGTGACACAGCAAGAGTTAATGGGCACAAACTGAAATACACCAAATGCCATTCATTCAAACCTAAGAGCTTTTTTACTGTGCAAGTGAGCAAATACTGCAATGGCTTGCCCAGAGATCTTGTGGAGGCTCCATACATGGAAATAATCAAACCTCACAAGGCAGAACCCTGCTCTAGTTGACCCTTCTTTGAGCAGGAGAATTGTGGCAGGTTGTCCCTTCCAACTTCAAATATTGTGATTCTGTAAGACAACTGCAGTTGTTTTATACCAGAAGTGAAAAAAATTAGATTGAGTTAAATATTTTCCTGTGATGATTACGGTAACTGTGCAATAGAATGAAGCAGCAAGTTATTAAAAAAAAAAANAGGAAAAGAAAAAAAATATTAAAAAAAAAAAAAAAAAAAAAAAAGTGAGCCTGTCTGTACTGGTGGGATGCTGTATTTGGTTGCAGTGTAATCTATTTATCCAGGTTTCAGTGTGGTGCCAGTTACAAACACTGATTCTCTTGATAGATCTAAAATGTGGATTATTTTTCTCTAAGCCACATCATTTTATCAGAGGAATTTATTGTGAGATCTTGTCAATGCAGCACTGTGTACAGCCTATTTATACACAAAAGCACAACAGCATGCTGTGGGTAGGACTACAGGGAAAACATTGTACTAAGTTATGTAAGCATAATGATGTAAACATTGACTATTACAAACACAAAAATGTATGAATCAAGTAGTGTTTTAGGATTCTGAGCGATTATTATTTGTTTAATATTTTCAGATTTCAGAAAATTTTTGATCAAGAGGCAAAACAAGATGTCGTTTTTGACAACATTGCCAAACCAGTGGCAGAATGGTACGTTGTTGTTCTTGTGAGTAATCAGGGTAACACAGGATCAGAAATAGCTTTCATTGTATTACTTGGAGGAGAGCTGCCAAGTGTTTGTCTCACTGTTGTATAAGTGTATTGATGTTTTGATTTTCTAAATACTGATATGTCTGAATCTGGGAGATATACAACAATCCCCTGAGAATTCTTTTGCTGGTAAGGTTCCATCATTAGCTCCTAAAATTGCACTGCTGCTGTTGTCACTTCTGTTGCACAGGCATAGAAATCCATGTCTAGTTATTTTTTTTTGTCTCTAACTTAAGCTCATTTCATTGCATTAGAAAAGTATTTCCTATATAGTTCCATAAATCACAAAATGGTTAGTGTTGGAAGAGGACCTCTGGAGGTGATCCGGTCCAATTCACAAAAGGGGTAAACCTAACAAAAATCTTATTTCCCTGTTTAACTTTTATTAATTAGGTATACTCAAAAATTAGTATCTGTGGAGATACTCTCAAATTTTGCTCATTATTGTTGTCTTAGTGTACAGGGGAGTGATTTTTTTGCAATATATATTTTTTTTCTCCTCCATACAATAATCAAACGATGCTTGTATTTGAGGCTTTGCAAAGGCAAGTCTTTAAGATTGATGTAGAAGGCGTCCTTTATTCATTGTGGGGATTGAGTGCCACTCTCAGCCAGGTGCATTTTCTAACATGCCATTGGCTTTGTTCAACTTACGCCCATACTGCTGAAGGTAGTACTAGTTTTAGGTGGGGAGAAACTCCTATACTGGAGAAAGCAAAATTTCTCAATAATGTTTGTTTCTTTATCAAGCTTACTACTCAGAATCCAAACTTCTAGTGAATTTGAAAGTATTACTTCAGGTATCACATTCTTTCTCACTCTTTTTTCCTGACCCATCCATTGGCTTAAACTATGCTTCTGCAAGCATTTCTTCAGCCTGTTGCATTGTCATGTGTTTTCCACTGTAGGAAAATGGATATCCTTGATTTGATTCTTTCTTGAATTGTTACTTCCATGTAAAAATATACCTAGCTCTTCATAATTCTATTTTTCTGATTTCTGAAAAGCTTGATTTTCCATCAATTTTCTTCTTAAAAGTCCCACACAAAACAGAAAGGGAATTGACAGTGAAAATGAACAGCCAGTGAATTTGAACCTTCACTAGAATAAGTATTCTTTAAAAGTATGTTTTTTAAAATTCTTTCAATCAAAATGGATTTCTTTTCCTACCTGACTATAGCTACAGGTTAACTCATTTACTTAAAATATTTTTGGTTTTAAAGGTGACTGCAGATAAAAACTTTGATATCCTACATAACTGTGCTTGGAAAGAGAAGGGTTAAAACTCTGTTACATGATGTGGATTTAATTATCCTCATTAAAGCTAATTAGCAACAGACAGATTTTTTTGTTTGTTTGTTTGTTTGTTTGTTTGTTTTTTACCTTTGGAGTGCTTCAGTAGAACATGCATGAGTTTTCCAGTTGAAAAATTCACCTATGCAGTGCTCCAACAAATGTGAATTGGTATCGTTTTCCTTTATTTTTTTGTTGGCTGATAAGAGATTTTTATACATCAATTTGATCCATTATGTAGACTTTAGTTTTGATTTTTATATATATTTTTAATGACCTAAATACTATTGAAAGCAAGGGGTTTTGGGCATACAGTTATCTCCAAATAACTGTCTTTTCTTTGGTGCTAAAGTTGTTTTATAAAATAATTTGCACTGATTCAAGAAGATTTTCAGTTCTCTGATTGTTAAGGTGTTAAAGCTTGTATTCAAATTAATGTTCTTGTTGTTACTGATGATACTGAAGGAAACTTTCATTAGGGTTTTTAGGTAATACCTGAAGTGTATTCTTCTCATACTTTTCCTTCACTTTTTGCCTTAGGCAAAATATACGTATTTTGAAATGTCTTCATATTCATGGGGTTCCTTAACTAATGGAGTCCTTAACTGTTACTGAAATGTATGTCATTCCATAATATCTCATTTTTTCTTTCCATTGTGGGACAATAAGAATGGCAGTTATTTTGAAAGACCACAGTCTTTCATAGCAAAATTGTCATTTTTACTTGTTTCTAAGCTGAAATTCTCTACCAGCGAAAAACTGTTGAAAGTGCAATCATGTTGGATGTTGGAGTTAGACAAAAACATTTTCACTTTACGTGTGTATTGCCAGGGAAAGGAAAGCAGCGGGAAAATGTCCATGAAATAGCTCAGTGACGTTTGGAGGCTCTTTGCCATGCACATTTACGGTGATGAGAAAATTCATTTGCAGACTTGAATGCTCAGAAATCTTGGCCATTGTTTAAACTAACAGCAGCAATGCAGTGTTCAGGACTCTAAAATCTTTCTAGCTTGTTTTTGAATGCAGGAAAATTGCTTGCAACTTTTTTGTCTTTTTCCTTTTTAAATGTGCTTGCTTTGATGTTGGGCCACTGCTTTTCTCTCTAAATCCAGTTACATTGTCATCCTGTCTGTGGTTTCAGAGGCACCAGACATTAGATCATTTAATTTACTTCTTCAGCCAAAAGTGCCAGTCTCTGTAAACCATTATAAGCATGTGATTTGCTTGACTCTTTTATTATTATTACTAGATTTTGTTAATACTTGAGTCATCACTTGTTTTCTTGTTTTTCCCTTGCTCTTGTTTCCTTTTCATTTTTAAATGTATACTCATGATGACTTCTTTTTTTTTGTGCAGAGCCTACTTGATCTTTAAGAGGCAGCACTACCTCTTTGACTATCAAAAATAGAGGAAATAAATAACATCCTTCGATAGTTTGCTTGCAGTTAAGCATAGCTCTGTTTTAACAACAGAACAATGTTCCTGATAGTGCTTCAGATATCAGTGTTATGATGATGAATACAATCAGAAATTACGTAGAAAATCATAGTGCTTTTGTTTTCAATTCTAATATGGCCAATATATTGTGTTGGCTTATTAAAGAATAACATCAAAATATTTTCACTTAAGCTATAATCATACAAATTAGAAACAGCCAAACTATTTCTAGCCTAATGGTAGTCACTGACATTTTTTTTATTTTTTATTTTTTTAAATTTGATAGCCTCCAGGATACTGCTGCAGATCTAAGTTTCTTCTGAGGTGCTGTGTTTATCTTAGGAATTAGTATCGATACTACTCCCCTTCACTCTTTTTTTTTTTTTTGCTGCTTATTTATACAGAAAATGTAGTAAAATATTTTGCATAAAAGCATCATTGTGATGTTGACTGTGTTTGTAATGTCCCTCTTTTCAGTTTTAGAAAATATTTTACCAATAGTTTACAAAACGATTTAAAAACAAAGCCACAGGATGTAATCTAAACATCATAATGGAAAATTTCTAGCTCTACTAACCATGCTTATAGAAATTCAGTGATCCTGCTTTGCTTTTCTACTATTATAATTTTTCTTCTTGTTTAAGTCTGTGAATAAGCATGTGGATTTTTTTTTTCCCCTCTTTAACTAATCAGGGATTTATATTTTTCTGGATAATCAAGGAAAATAATATATCTACAATTTTCTTCAAAGTAATGAAGTTTCAGTGAGTAAAAAGGGTGCTAATTTCTCTCAATCTCTTCATTCCATTTGACTGACTAATTTAGTCTAATTTAGACTTGTACTGAATGTGTTTCACTGACTTCAGGAGGGTTGTGTATTAACAATCACTCTGAAATTTGAACTGTTAGATGAGAAACTCCTTGAAACATTAAATCTAACTGAATTTTCAAGGTTCCACAATATATAATTTAATTTATTTCAAGCAAAATTTTGCATATAATTTGTGATTTCTTTTTCTGAATGTTGTAGAAGACAGGAAATTGAGGGATTCTTGAATATTGTAAGTTTTTATTTCTGAATGTTTATGATTCCTCATTAATTTTAAAGCTAGTTAGTTGGGTCGGGTGAAGTCATATCTTTACATCTTTTTACAGCAATGGGAACATTTTATTTTTGATTCTATTAAAAGCCTTTTTCATTTACAATGCCTTAATATGAATTTCAGCTAACAAAGAAAATGTGGAATTAGTGGGGATATTACTTTGACAGTCTGTAGTCTGCAGACTTTGTCATGCTTCCGAATTTTATACAAGTTGTATTTTTCTTATAATGTAGAACTTGCATTGTGGGGGAAAAAAAAATAACAGTACAATTATATATGTGCAAGATATCAGATGTTTACAATAGTTGCAATAACAGTAGCTGTGTGAGTATAAACTGTCTTTAGGAAAAATTCAAAATATAAAAACAAAATACGTGACAGGAGAACAGAAAATATCTGATTATTTAGTATTTCATAGCCATATTCATTGATTTTCATCCCAGATAACTTAGTAAGTTATATTTTCCACTGAATAAATTAAATCTTAAAAAGTATATAGAACTCATCCTTTTGAGGGGTCAAATATTGCACCTTTTTGAATGAGACTTGAATAGATACGAATTCTTTGCCTGTGTCTCTCAATGCCTCACTGGGCATATAATCTGAATTGAGTTCCTTAGGAGATCATAGAATCATAGGATCATCTGAGTTGGAAGGGACCTTTTAAGGCCATCTAGTCCAACTGCCCTGCAGTGGACAGGGACACCTACAGCTGCATCAGGTTGCCCAGAGCCCTGTCCAGCCTGACCTTGAAGGTCTCCAGGGACGGGGCATCCACCACTTCTTTGGGCAACCTGTGCCAGTGCTTCACCACCCTTATTGTGAAAAAACGTTTTCCTTATATCTAGTCTAATTCTCCTCTCTCTCAATTTGAGACCATTTCCCCTAGTCCTATCACAACAGAACCCGCTAAAGAGTCTGTCCCCTTCTTTCTTGCAGCCCCCCTTTGGATACTGAAAGGCCGCTACCAGGTCTCCCTGGAGCCTTCTCTTCTCCAGGCTGAACAGCCCCAGCTCTCTCAGGCTGTCCCCACATGGGAGGTGTTCCATCCCTCAGATGATTTTTGTGGCCCTCCTCTGGACATGCTCCAACAGCTCCATGTCCCTCCTGTGCTGAGGACTCCCCATCTGGACGCAGCACTCCAGATGGGGTCTCACCAGCGCAGAGCAGAGGGGCAGGATCACCTCCCTTGCCCTGCTGGCCACGCTGCTTTGGATGCAGCCCAGGATGCGGTTGGCTTTTTGAGCTGCGAGGGCACACTGCTGGCTCATGTCCAGCTTGTCATCCACCAGTACCCCCATGTCCCTTTCAGCAGGGATCTGTTCAATCCTATTGTCCTCCAGCTTGTATTGATAGCTGGGGTTGCCGTGACCTCGGTGCAAGACCTTGTGTTTTGTTTTGTTGAAGCTCATGAGGTTCTCCTGGGCCCACTCAAGCTTGTCAGATATCCAGATAGCATATAAGAAATGTGCCCCTGGTGACTCCTCAAAAAAAAAAAAAAAAAAAAAAAAAAAAAGTGTTATTAATTGGCTACCTTATTAATCTGGTATAGGGGAACAAAATTGAGCTACTGTCCCTATGGAAATAAAAGAAAAAAGATTTCAGTGGTGTTAGGGAATAGGAAGTACCTGGTGTGTATTCCATCTAAAACTTTTTTTTTTTTTTTTAATATTATCTTATAAAAAGTATAAGCACAACAGGATTTTCATCTAAAAATGAGAAATTTCTCTTAAAACAAATGTCAGATCTTCAAGGGCTCATGCTAATTTAAGTGTTCTCATACAAATGAATTTCTAAGTATTTTCCACAAGTCTGTGGATCTATGTAACATATAGGAAGCGGTTTCTTCTCCATTTTTACCCACATTCCTTCTCCCCTCTGTTCTTCCCTGTCTTTTTAGGTTTGTTTTGTGCTAGCCCAGTGTGTTACCTCTTCACTTCTGCTGTTACTGGCTGGTACAGCATGTTGCTGAGTGCCATAACTGGAATAAAATTCTTTCCAACACACCGAGCTCACAATGACTTGCGCAGTTGCATTGAGATGTCAGTGTAACATCAGCTCATTTAAGCTGTAATACAAAAGGATAGAATAATTAAATTTTATAAGACCCTTGTGATAGAAGTCATTTCTTTGCTCTTATGGCCTGCACAATGACTTCCTAACCAGGTTAAAATCACTTGCCATCATTAGTGTGATACAATAGCTGTTAATAGGTTCAAAGCAGGCATTTTTATAAAGACTTTTTAAATCTTCATGATAATACGAACAAAATGAAGAATGCCTAGGAAAATAACTGTGCTTCAGTAGTGGTTTTTGTTGTTGTTTTGCTTTCCTATGTCTGTTATTTTTGTTTGTGGTTTGTTTGTTTGTATTATTGTGGTTTTGGGGTTTTTTGTTTGTTTGTTTTTTAATTATTATTCTGGAATTTTGGTAAGATGTAAGCATCAGGCCTTGTTATTTGTGGACATTGTGGAAGATTTTCACTGCTTACTAACTAAATGGCAGGCTTGTATGATCAGTTGGTTATTCTGACCTGGATATATTTGTGACGTAAGTGTGGGATTTAGTGGCTTGGTTCACCTGCAGGCAAACATGCATGACAGCTGTATTATTGCTGATGTGTGTGGCTTAGGTAGAAGAAAATCTGTAGAATTTACATACAGTGAAAGGACGCTTATTTTTTTTATGTCAGTTTGAAACAATGTAACTTAAATTATCCCCTAAATTGAGAAATTAGACCAAGAATGATTATAAATCTTGAAAGGATTTACAATTATGAGGTGATAAAAAGTGAAAAACTTCATTAAGCTTTCATCTCAAACAGCTGTTAGTTGTGTTTATTTTGACTTAAATTGAAGTTTAGAATTGTTCAAGAATGGTGCTTATAATAAGTGACAGTTTGATAGGTTAGTATCTTTGTGTCACTTATCTTCTGCAGTGCTTAAGGTGAAATTTGGAATATATTTGATAATTTTGGTTAGAAATAGGAAATTATATTACAGCTCCATTTTAGGAAAGCTCTTTTGAAATTTCCGAGGAAATTTGCACAAAGATCTCAGAAGTCAGTTACATGCACATTTGGAAATTGGTGTTATTTTTGAAATATGAGGCATTACCAAATTAGATTAGTTCCATAAATCTGGCAAAAGCATAAAGAAAAAATGTCATGCTGAGACACTTTGTTTATTTTAATCAAAAGGAAATTTAATCTGAGCTCCAAATGATAGAGGATACCTAACTACTAAGTATTTGTAAAGACAAATCCTCCCTGATAAGTCCTTTTCCAGATCCTGCAAATTTAGCTCGTTCTTCTTTATATCATGAAGATCATGTCTGGGAGCTGTTTTTGCCAGGATCATACCAATGTACTTATCCATTTTTTTTGTCGGTTTTATAAAATGACTGTGAACTAAGGTTTTCTGAGATAGAGGGAAAGAGAGAGACACTGATATAATATTTCAAGTCAGCAAGGACTGAGGTGAGGAGAGGGCTTGCAAGATTTAAAGATCAAAGTGTTTTCTGCTTTTTTCAGTGGCAAAGTCATTAATTTTTAAAGCCGAAATTTGTTTCTGATTTCCAGACATTACTTTAATCTACATATAAACACTCACAGAATGTAGTTCTTATTTAGTACAGCCTTTTTCATTTAAGCATTTAGACATGTTTTATCTATTTGCGTAATAAAAACCTTTCAATTTGAACATTATTATTGTTTTGTTTTAAAAAAAAAAAAAAAAAGATGTCTTAAATGCATCTGCAGAAATGATCTATTTAATTCTTTTGAAGACTGAGAAGTATGTCTTGCAATAAGAAATTAAGTGTCAGAGCTAGCAAATCTTCTTGCTTAGGCAGGGCTAGCTTCAGAGTTCGATCAGGTTGCTCAAGCCCAGCAGAGCTTTAAAAAAGTCCAAAGCTGGGGATCCCACAGCTCATTTGGGCACCAGTTCCAGGGCTTAACTGCTCTCACTGTGAAGAGCATTTTCAATGCACTTTGAATTTCTTCTCTTGCAACTTGCGAGCACTGCCTCATGTTGTAGCTCTTCTTGAAATGATCCCTTATGTAGGAGAAGGTGGTAACTGGCTACATGTATATGTAGCCTTCTCATCTCCAGGCTGACAAAAAGCAGCTCCTTTGACTTCCCCTTGTGTGATGTGCTCCAGCTTGAAACAACTTGCTTCTGTCAGGCTCACTCTTGTTTCTTTCTAGCATCCTCCTTGGACTGGGAAGTCCAAAAGTGAACACAGAACTCATGTAGAGTTCATTTTATTTTATTTTATTTTACAGATTTTGTTGTTTGATGGTGACGGTTTTGCTTGTCTCAACAAAACATATCCAGAGTAATAGTGGAGAAAAAAGAGTTCTTTATTATACTTAGGCACAAGCCTTCCTGCAGTCTCATTAACAATAAGCATAAAAACAAATGAAAAGTTATGTGTTTATAAACTTTAAATAGAACAAGTGATCATCATGGTAAATTAAAACAAAATGTACTCAGAAAAAAACAGCCACATCAAAACAACCTCAGTCTGCTTTCAACCACTGTCTACTGTCACAGTTTTATGCTGCTCTTTATATTGTCTCAGATACTCAAGAACAAAGTACTGAATGCTATTTTGAACTGTAGTAACTACCCATAAATTGTCTGGCTTCCACTTGAGGAATTTCTCGCTTTAAGAATGTTAACCAGTTGTAAGAATAGTGGATCTACCAATTTAAGTGTAATTGCTTGTATGAGTTAAAGATCTGTATCATGCTTTTATTTAGGAATTTCATCTTTTAGGCACAAGGTAGGTCTGCTGAGTGACTGAAATTTTCAATACATAACTGTAGCAGCCATTTATTTAAATAAGGGTCAAAATTGAGCTTTTTAAACGAAAGATTAATTTTTCACTGTGCATGTTTTTTTAATTGCCATTAATTATGAGTAAGTTAGAAAGTGCAAGTTAGCTGTTAACAAAGAAGAAAATTTGAGGAAAAAGAAACAGTGTGGTCTTGCTCCCTTTTAATTACATTCGTAGATGAGTCCATGCTAGAAAGAAGAGTGCTGTGGCTCATAATTGATACAGAGTTTTACAGACAAATTATGCTTAGTAAGATTGTAAGGGAAGAGGCAGGGTCTTTTTAATGTAACAATAGTTTACTGAAGCCCTGAGTCTAGTCCTGTATTCACACAATTGTATCAGCTAGTCTAACATAAGATACTACCTTTTTTAAAAACTTTTTCTTTTTTAAAAAGCTTTTTCTTCTATTGTTAGACCACCCCAGTTGCAGATACAGTTACAGCATCAATTTAATCTTCAGTCTTACTGGCTGACTTATGACAGGGCAGAAGAGAAAGCATGTTATAATTCAATTTCCATAAAGCTAAAATTTCTCTTTTCTTGAGAAGGCATCATTACATAAGATTTTGTATAGCAGTTTTAAGATTTTAGAATAACATTAAGGTTGTGCAGAAAATAAAATAACTTAGGAACATTGCTTCAGCTTGCTGCTTTCTTTTTTTGTATGTCTTCTCCAATAATAGAGAAATATTAAAGACTATTCAAATTAGTGGGAAAAAAGTATTCAAAAACTTTATGGAATGGGAGTTCTTAAAGTATCAGAAGTATTTTTGATGCATGCAGGTATGTGTAAACACTGTAGTAGGTTTAAGTATTTACACCAGCAAAAAACAGTCTGGATCAAATTGTCTCATAGATTGGCCCTCACTTGAAACACAATGAAATTATTGGGAACGTGGTCATTGAGCAGAATGAGCTTTGGATCATGGCCTTGCAATATACCACTTCGGAGAATTCTTTCTTAGTATGCTTTCTGAACCTCTGCTGGTTATTTCAATATTCTGGTTTGAAAAATTTGAAGTATTGCAATTTCTGTCTCAAAAATTGTCAGTGTGGGAAAATTTCTTGGTTGTGCATGTCATGGGTTGCTGGTAGAACTTGGAGATGTTTGGTTTGTTCTATCACAGTGTACTAAACTGTGTTGCTGTGGTAATACATCGCTAAGCATATATAGCAGTGTGATCGAGTTAATCTCCTTAGTCAGTGGTGTGCACAAGCTACCTCTCATTTGGAAAATGTAATTTCAATTGTATGCAATAAAGAGGACATCTTTGTGTTAAAAATGTTACCGATTAACACTGTAAGGTCAAGCACAAGATCTGTAATTATAAAAACCAGCAGTAATTTTTCACTACTTAACTAGAAAAAGAGCATTCAGTCCTTGGAGTAAAATGTAAGAAGAGTTCTAACCTTTTTCCATGTTCAAAACATCTTGAAGTGGACATGGAATTACATTAGGAAATTATATTTCAGAATGACAGGATAAATAAAATTTAGGACTGTAATAAAATAGTGTTCATGTAAACATTAGGAGTTGCTTACCTGCAATTTATGCCTTTTATTTCATTAAATTTGGTGTTAGTTGATACTATCAGCCATTTTCTTGTTGGTTCATTAATATTTCCTTTTTTTTTTTTTCTTTTTCTTTTTTTCCTTCTTTAGTACTCTCTTTCAGTAGTAAAGGCTAAATCCATCAAAGTGTTACAAATACATGCTTGAGTGTTCTAGCATGTAAGGCAACGAACTGTCTGAATTTGCTAACACAGTGAAGCAGAATTTGGACAAGTATTAATCATCATATTTTAAGATTTACTCTTCTCTGTAGTAGGCTTTACAGTTCTGAGCTTGGTATTTATTTAAAAAAAAAAAAAAAAAAAAAAACAACCC
>VXAV01001143.1:0-27284 GCA_013399715.1 Alectura lathami
CTGTAGGAACACTGCGACTATGAACAACAGCATCTGCGTAAACTAATTCCCCAGCAGCCAAAAAGCAGCTGCTTTGTAAGAGAGACAGCTGGCAAGGGTAGGTGAAGGCTGGAGAGAGGGAGAAATCTTTGCTCCTCTGGACTTTTTTTGGGGAAAAAAAAAAAAAAAGCCTTAATGTGGAAGGTCTCAAGTTGAAATCAATCAATAAGAAAAATAAATGGCTTTAGCTTTTGCTGCTGGCATCTTTATTGCTTGTTGCTGGTCTTGGCAGAAAAATTCTTGGTTTGATTTCTGCTGTGTGCTGTGCAGAGTCATCGCTGCAGCCTGGCAGCGTGGAGTAATTGTGTGCTGCCTTTTCTCCCAGAGGGTCCCCAAATCCCTCACAAACTGTGCTGAGCTTCCCTCGCGTGTGTGGCCTTTCCGAAAGGATCGGGTGGGCGCACAGCTGGCGTGCGTGGTGCTGCACAGCAGTGCAGAGGGAGCCGGGCACTGAAGTCGGACTGGCAAAGGTCACGAAATCCACGCTAGGGCCTGAGACCTGGAGGGCTGAGTTGGCTGCCATGCCCTGAAGCTGCTTTCCACAGAGCGCAGCCTGCCCCGGGTGCCAGCTGCAGGGGCGGGGGCACGCGTTCAGTCCTGGCCCACGGGGAGAGCTCCCTCCTGCTGCTTGGCCCCACGGAGCTGTGGGGGCAGCTGATGTCTCCCCTCTTCCCTTTCCAGTTCCTCTGCCACGTCAGGTCGGTCCGAGACCAGTCGTGCATCCCCTGCGAGGAGATGGTAAGTAGCCTGGCTTCCGGAGGAACTTGCTGCTGGGGGCAGATGGCAGTGGTGTTCAGAAGCTAGTTCTAGCTCACACATTTTGTTTCCTTGCACCTGAGTGGGAGGAAGTGACTGCTGGATAATATCTGAGGTGTATTCTGTTGCTTTTTTTCCCCCCTTCTCTCCTGTGCCCGGTTTGGGTATGGTGTTGGGCAGAGAGAAGTGAAATCCTGAGTGAGGAGTGATGAAGTAGCAGGTGCTCGCAATTTCTTTTTCAAACACTTTGCGTTGCAGCTTTAATGTTTTCAGCTTTGCTAAAACTTTGCAGAAATTACAGAGGAGTTGTGAGATTGCCAAGTTCACTGTGGTTGCACGGTGCTGTAGCTCTCACGTAGCCTTTTTTTCGCTTGTTAGTCACCTTGTAGCTGTTAAACATCCCATGAGCTGCTTATTTTCGAGCTCTCCCTCTGTGTCATTAACACCTGTTTCCATAGAAATGTTGAAAGCTGTTGACTTGTAATTGCTGAGTGCATTCATGGGGGAATTGTTGCACCGTGATGTAGTTGCTCCTTTGGGTTGTAAATTCCTTGGTGGAGGGTTTTTTTAGCATAGTGCTCTACTAGTAGAGTACTTGGTGGAGTTTCGGTGCTATAAAAAAAAAAAAAATGGAGAGTGTATGTGGTGGGAAAAGGGTTCTGTGGCAACTACCATGTGTTCCATAAACTCCTGCTTTGCTGATCTTGGGTTTTGTTTTCTTTTCAGTCTGCAGATTTCAAAATTCTGCCCAGCAGCTATGGGCATGCAAGGGATGCCTACGCCTTTGGAACGATGGTTGAAAACCTCCTGACAGCCCTAACTGATCAGGGTGAGGAACGCTGTGTGTGTTTGCAGCGTACAGACCCATGCAGCTTATTCCTTAGACGCGCCAGCTGATGCATTTATCTTTTGTTGCAGCTGACGTGCGCTACAGGTTTGGTGGCCATCACTGTTGTTCGTGTTTGGTAGCTTAAAATCCAGATTTCCGTGTTTCCTTTATTCCCATCTTCCCGCATTTGAATGCAGTCAGATGTGGCTGCAGGCCGCCAGCCCGTGCAACACGACTGCTCCCAGCTCTGCTCTGCAGCAGGCAGAGATTTGCATGGTTCTGCCCCATCAGAAACTTCCTGGAGGGTTAGGGACACGGAGGCGCAGCACGTGGATGTTGTGCATCTCAGCTGAGCAGGGCCTGCTGCCTTCTAGCAGAGGAGGAGCAGGAAGCTTCTGGGAGGACAGTAACGGCCCCTGGTCCCCTAACAGCCGAGCAGTGCAGGGAGAGAGGTGGAGGTGCTGTTCTCTCTTGCTTTGGGAGCAAATAGGAGCCATTTTGCTGTCAAACAGAGCTTCTAAAAGTAAGTTTTCAGGAGGCGTGGAGGACTCCTGAGCGTAGCTTGTCCAGTGGCGAGAGAGAAATCTAATCGTAGGTGCTCTGGCTTTCAGTTTCAGCAGATATTCTCTCCAGCTTTCAGCAAACCTTGCACTGTACACTGCTGAATCCAGATCCGAAGTGTCGTCTGCCCCTGTCCAGCCTGTTGTCTCACGAGTTCTTCAGGTAAGGAGTTCCTTGGCTCCCTCGGGATGTCTCGATGCTGCTTATTCCTGCATTATCAGCCTTCCTGCTGCGGTGCTGAGTTAGCACTGGTGACAGAAGTGTGTCCCTTTGTCACACACTGCCAGCTGGATTTCCCTGAGCTCACAGGAGGTGGTGTGCAATGCTTTAGCAGATAAATCATTTCAGGTACAGCTTGAGCAAAGCAGGCTCATCTAGACAGAGCTGTCTGCTGACACCTGCATGCTGTCTGGGTGGTGGCACTTCCTTCTGCTTGTAGCCCTGGCAGGGTGCTCTCCCTCTGCACTGCTGACTTCGGAGCGTGAGCGTGGCTGTCGGGATGCTGCTCAGGCCGCCACGCTGACGTTCTGGGTCCACCAGCATTTGCCTTCTGGCCCCCTTTCTACTGCTGGCTGCCGAAGGAAGAGCAGGGATCTGCAGGCTCTTAGTTGTGGGTGGATTAAGCTTCAAGGATCATGGCTGACAGCCTGTTCTTATTTACTTTGTGCTTAGGAATGATTTTCTGGAAGTTGTGAACTTTCTGAAGACCTTAACACTAAAATCTGAGGAGGAGAAAACGGAATTTTTTAAGTAAGTGAAGGAACTGTAATCTGGGAGCTGCTTATCTCAGAAATGCTTCTGTCAGGTGGGTATCAGGGGAGCTGGGAAGACTGGTGGCCAGGAGGAGGCAGTTCCGCGGGCACCAGATCTTGATTGCTGTGGCAGAACAGAGTTTCAGCATTATTCGTGTTTCCTGTCACTCCCTTTAGCAGCACTGTCCCATCTGCCACTCACTGTGGCTAAGCAGGAATCATGTGAAAAGCACATCCGTCTGCTGTAGCGTGGTGTGACAGCCTCGTGTGGCAAACCGCGGTCAGCCTGTCCTCCGGTGCCTCGCTGGAGCTGTCCCGAGGTCCTGCTCCTGCACACAGAGGCTACCTGCCTGCTGTCACATATCAGAGAACTTCTTTCAGACAAGAATCTGAGCTCAAGCTCATAAGTAGCTTTGTTAGAGTACACGCACAGGGAGAAGCTGTGGTAGGAGTCTCTCTAAGGAGACTCGGCAGACCCAAAACGAGGGGAAGGCAATATAAAGGGAGGCAGTTGTAAACGCGTGGGAGGCTGCCTTGCTACTAATTGCTGTTTCCTGGAACGCAGATTCCTGCTGGACAGGGTGGCTGGCTTGTCAGAGGAGCTGATAGCATCACGGCTGGTGCCTCTTCTACTCAATCAGCTTGTGTTTGCAGAACCTGTAGCTGTCAAGAGTTTTCTTCCTCATCTGCTGGGGCCAAAGAAAGGTGATCTTTAAATACTTTCTTCAGAATTAGTACATTTGGATTCAGAGCGGTCATTCCACTGAATCGAGGAAATAGTGTTGTTTGTTTAACCAGAACAAACACAATGTACCGAACTGGAGTTATGTGAGCTTCCCCATTTGCAGTGCTTTCCACTGCTGTGCTGATGCTGAGCGAGAATTAGGTGGCCTGGGCTTTTTCCCTTCTCCCTTTTCCCCTACCCCTCCTTGCCCTTTATTTCTGTCTCTGCACTCATTGCCCGGTAAGGGTGCTCAGTCCCCTCTCCTGCCCTATCTAAGGGGGGTGTTCAGCACATCTTGCTGCATCCCCAGCAACCTGTCCCTGCTTGCTTCCCCTCTCACACAGTGTTACCCAATAACTGCTGCTGTTTGAGGCAAGCAGGACATCTTGTGACTGATATTCAGCATTCAGAGCCACTGTCATCAAGGAACGGATGCTGGTACCGCTGCCTCTCTTCCCTCTTATCTCTGACATCCCAAGCAAGTGGTGTTGGCAAGCTGACTGAGAATCGGACCTGGCAGTGGGGTGACACTGTAGATCACAGCAGTGACAGTGTCTCACTGAACAGTGTGAGAGACTTTGGGGTGAGCTGTCTCTGGTTTGCAGAGCAGTCTTTTCCCATCTCCGCCTCTCTTCCCTAGAGCAAACTGGAGAAAGCCAGACCAGCTGCCTCCTGTCGCCAGCCTTGTTCCAGACTCACGTGATTCCTGTGCTGCTGAAGCTCTTTGAGGTTCACGAGGAGCACGTTCGAATGGTGTTGCTGTCTCACATTCATGCCTATGCAGAACTGTTCTCTCAGGAAGAGTTGAAAAACATCATATTGCCACAGGTTAAGGACAGGAAAGCAATACACAGTGTATACCCAAGGATATGGGATTTCTGCTGCTAGGGTTGGCTCTCAGCTCAGAGCTAAGCTCTCTTAGTGCTGGCAACAAATGCAGTTTCCAGCCTCCTTTTACACAAGCCCCAGCGCTCAGCCCCACCCTGATCTGGCGTATTGTTCCTGTTAAACCCGATGCCCTCTGTCAGACGTACTGCTTGTGCTGATTAACGCCTGTCAGCCTGGGCTGGCAGTGTTTCTGTTTCACACCACTCCACAGCTGTCAGAAGTGGAGAAGGGATCAGTCTAAGCTCATGGAGCACTATGAGCAGCCCCCTTCTTAAGCTTCCATGCGAAATGGGAGGCTGATTTTCTGGTATAATGTCCAAAATCCACCAAGAGCTGTGGGAGATCTTAGAAGTGACATGTGCTGCAAATATGACATGCATAGAGAGGGAAAAAAAGTGAAAAATCAGAATTGTCCATTCTTGGTAACGTTGTCCTGTTCTTGTTGTGTAGGTATTGTTGGGCCTTCGGGACACAAGTGACTCCATTGTGGCAATAACGCTGCACAGCTTGGCGGTTCTCGTCTCCCTGCTGGGACCCGAAGTAGTTGTAGGTGGTGAAAGAACGAAGATTTTCAAAAGCTCTGCACCAAGTTTCATGAAAACTGCTGATCTTTCCCCAGAAGGTAGGTGAACGGTTCGAGCGCTCTTGGGATCCTTGCCTGTTCCGTCTGAGCAATGCAGGCACAATTCCTTGGTTGGATAATCTTCTTCTGTTGGCAGGCTAATTGAAGAAAAGCTGACTTGCCCCTAAACTTTAATCCCAAATTAGGTGCTGACTGTTTGCAGATACAGAATTGGTACCATAAAAACATATCTACAAGTATTTTAAATGCAGGAAATGCATGGAAAACACTCTTCTCTTCATTTAAGAATCTCCGTGCAAAGGAGGTTGTGTTAAGCTGCATCTGTCTCTGGTGGAAGAGCTGTACTGCCCTTCCGCAGGACTTACAGCCAGGTTGTTACTTAATATTTCCTCTGTCCTTCATGGTTTTATCAACAGTAAATCTCATCCTTTTCCCCCCAATTTCTGTTTGTAGATTGGAAAAGGAATACGAACTTCCCTATTTTCTCAGCTCTCAGGAGGCTTTTCAGCTAATCCCAGTGAAGACAGTAGTCCCTGCAGCTGCTAGATAACTTGGAACCAGGTGCACTAAGGGAAAGCTTTTCTGGATATGGAAACTAAGAATGCTTGTAACTGGAGGGAAGAATCAGCATTTGCTCTGCTTTAGACATGAAGTATAGATTCCAAGCGAAATGCATGACAGGGATCACTTTTGGTGTAAATGTTTTCATCCTGGTTGTGTGTACTGCTGACTACCACCCTTCATTAAACTCCGTGGATGGTTCGTTGGATTACTTTTCTTTATTTTAGTAGGCTGCAGTAAATAAAAACCTTCATCTTGCACACTAAGAACAGGTTTATTTTTCACAATATATTTAAAATTAGACCTGATTTGAACAATTGATGGAGGGGAAAAAACAAACAAACAAACCCCTTTGTCCTCAAGTGAGTGACAGCCTGCGAAAACCAGTACTAGAGGCTGAACACCTACCTGAGACTTACTGAGATGCTTGCTTAAGCCCCAGAAGGATGTACCCTTTTTGGAGGGCACTCTGGGAGGGGCTGTGTTCTGGCACCAGTCCTTTCCAGTGCTGCAGACTGTGTTGGTGGTGCCCAGCTGGCTGGGACCACAGGTGGCCAGGAGGAGGCCGATGCAGGGGGCTCGGAGCTGGGGATTACACAGCTGAAGGCCATGCTGGTGAGCGACTGCTGTCAGTGACAACATGCTACAGGTCCCAGAATGAACTGGAACCAGATGCTTGCTGAGCTGTTGGCACTGGCCAGGGAAACAAGCCTGCCTTGTGCAGCCTTTAACTGCTAGCCCCTCACCTCACCTCGGGTATGACAAGAATGAGGCTGTCATACAGCCTTTGGGGCAGAGCCTCTTGTTCCTGCTTTGCTCACATTCAAGCATAAAAGAGGGCTTGTGCATAGCATGGCTCTACTTATGTTTAGAATGGTTGTGGCTGTCACTGCTGTGCTTTTGTGCAGGGCAGGCCATGAGATGGGTGTCACCATGCATCCAAATGGATCCAGTCAGGTGGCAGACAGCATTTTTTTTAAAAAAGTTTCTTCACTGATTCTTCAACATTATACTGACCACTTACAGTTGCCTAAACTTAGTACCGGCAGGGGCTGTAGGAACGGGGTAGGATTGCTATGTACAGACCAGGAGGCATAGCTGTGGCACTGCAACGCCAGTCTTCATTTGGCATTGCTCATCTCTGTAGTAAATAACATTCCAGTGCTGTGGGCAGTTTCCGCCAAGGCTGACAATACACTTTACGGACTTGGTGGCCTTTCTTTTCTTCTGTCCCTGCAGACTCACCCACCCATGCTGGGAGCAATCAGAGAAATCAAACCTGTTGGCCCCTGAAGAACAATTCCAGTGTGCTCCCCATCTCTGGAAATGCACTCGTCAAGAAGCATTCTGTGCAGCAAGACAAACCCCTGGCTTTAAAGACAGGTAAAACTTTGATCTCTCTCTTCTTTTTTAGAAATCAAGTGTCCTACAAATGAAAAATTGCTTGAAAAATGATGATTTTCCCCATATGCTGTTCTGAAAAAGATTCAGAGATCTAAGGAAAGTAACAGTGAAGGAAATAGTGTGACCTTTGACTTCCTAGGGAATAGTTGCCTGGGAATCTGATACATACATGGAGGTGTCTGGGCAGCCTTCAGCTTGTGTGGTTCCTTACCCCAGGATCCCTGCTGTGCTTTTTCACCCTTCCCCAAGGCAGATAGCCTAGTGCAAACCATTGTCTCTGTGGTTAGTTGTAGCTCAGCTCATTCTCCGACCTCAGAAGCTGACTCAGTTTACTTCCATGGCCTTTCCTCAAGCACCTAGTGCCTGTTAGCTGTCAGCTTTTATTGCCCCTGTGCTCTGAGATTAATTTACCCCTCCTTTGCAAACAGGAAGATGGCTGTGCTTTCTAATTTTCAGAGCACGGCACTGAAACACCACTACTTTCTGAACTGCGAACTGGCCTAGTGATGTCAGCTTGGTCTCCACACTTGCCTTTCTGAAATGAGTAACACCTTTATCCTCCACAGGTGAGCAAGCCACTCAGCTCCCCCTGAATGGAGTTCCTGGCAGCACCAGTGTGCTAGGGAGCAGCCGGAGCTCTTTGACTACCTCCGAAAAGCCAGCAGAGGAGTGGCCGGACTGGAGTGAGCCAGAGGAGACGGACACTGAGAAAACTGTGAACATCCAAATTCAGCCCCGAGAGCCACAGGGCAGCGTGGGCCCTTACTTGGTTGGCCACGATGTAGAGGAGAAGCCTTGGGATGACCTTGAGCCCAGCAGCCCTCGTACTGAACAGTCCTCAGGAAACTGCCTCACTGTGACCCGAGCTGCTGCAGCTGAAGCGCGGAGGCCTCTACCAGGTACCCATCAACTGAGCAAAGAACTCCAAAGCCTCAAAGTGAGTGCCCCCACAAAGCCCTGCCCTGGAAATAGCTGGAACAATGACAAATGGGACCACCAGGAACAACTGGGACAAACTGCGCTGCCAAAAACGACCTTCCAGGAAAGGCTGAAGCCTTCACTGGAACCTGGCCTGGGAGAAGAATTCACAATCAAAGTGAAGAGGAAACCAGTGCAAGACCCTGAGCTGGACTGGTTTGCTGATATGATACCAGACATTAAACCTTCTTCAGCAGTCTTGATTTTACCTGAAGTGGGGACAGAGGCAGTTGTTTCCCATCACTCCGCTGCAGTATCCAGCAGAGAAGGTGCCTCCCAGAATGTACTGTTCTCATCCAAATTTGCAGCAGTAGATGTTGTTGAGGTAAGAGCCTACAGGTAGTGGGGCTGAAATGAGTGCACAGTTGAGAGGATTCTAAAGCATGCGGATTGTATGTAAAACCAGCTGGGTTACAGAGTAAAGCTTTTTGGATGCCTTGTTTTCATGAAGGAGCAGGTGAGACATTTCTCCATTTCGCAGAACGATGAGGGTTAGTAAAATGCCTGTTAGCATGAGCAGATAAATCCATCTGTCCCCATCTCTGCCTCCGGAGACTGCTGCTCTTTGCCATGGGGGAGGCACTCCAGCACTGCCACCTGAGCACATAGCTCCATGAGGGAATAGGTGTTGATTTCAAGTTGTTTTGCTAATTTAGCCTCAAGGGAGCTACTGCAGTGGTAGAAGGGGGAGAGGAGCCTTGGATCCAAATTGAGGTTGTTTACAGCATTTGGAAGTGGGACACTTGCTTTTTAAGATGCACTGTTGTGGTATCTGCCTCATGTTATGGGGTCCGCTGACTGTAGTGCAGTGCTCTTGAGTAGCCAAAGAGCTAGATCAAAGGAAAAGTGTTACGAAACAGCTGTTGTCCTGCTGTATTCTAGGAGGAGGGGAAAGAAACCTATTTCATAGCATCCTGTTCTTAATGGAAAGTGGTTTTGTTAGAAACAAAGCTTGCTTTAATTTTGGGAAGGAAGGATAAGAAATACCCTGTTTCCTCTTTGTCTTTTAAGTGTTTCCTTTTACAGTTAAAAGTTCTTTAAGACAGAAAGCTGTAAATGCCATTGTTTTGTTTTTATGAGGAGCTTTCTGTGTAAGCCCAGGTGCTCAAATGGGCAAGGAAGAGGCTGCCTTTCTCTTAAGGCACTGTGAAAAACACCTTGCTCTGCTACCCCATGGTCTAGCGCCTGGCTCCTGTGGCTGCATCAAAAACAAGAGTACAGTATGTGTGCCTTAACATTGATCATTTTACATGATTCCAGGCTGAAGCTGCAGGCTGGGGTGAAGACGAAGAGTTGAACTGGGAAGATGATACTAACTGGTAATGGGAGTGAAAGACAAAGGCAACTGGTGCTGTGTTGGATTCTGTAGGAGAAGTCACTGCTCCCACACTGTCACGGATAAGTACCTCAGTGCTGCTTCTGGGAGAAGGCAGGCAGCTGCTGCATCAGCCAGCAAGATCCCAGAGGCCTGATCCCTTGCACTGGATGCTCCTTTCCAGTCTGTGCCAAAAACTGCAGGGGTGAGGCCTGCACTCAGCAATACACCCAGCTGTGGGGTGTGCCGCTGCTACTGGAGAGAGGAACAGCATGAGCTGTGCTGTTGGGCTGATGTGCTGGAGGCCGAGCAGTGTAAGCAAAACTCATCCCTGCTCTGAAAAACTGATGACAATAAATGACAGTTAGTCTGAGTTGGTTGGTGGGCCTGTTTCTTTTCTGGGGAAAAAAAAAAAAAGGCCTTGGGAATGGCTTCTAACATTTTAGCTGTATGATGATTTTAAGATGACTGTGTAATCTACTCAACATATTTATTTCTGTTGGTAAAGTCTTGGCAGTGGATTGCATACAGGGTGCTAGGAGCTGCACCGTGAAGGACCATGGAACACAAATGATTCGAGTACTCCCTTCATTCTGCTTTTAACTGTGACCAATAAAAAATATTTTTTAAGAGATGACCCTAGTCTGGAGCAGAGCCAACAGTGAGGTATGTTCAGAGAGCAGTATAGAGCCTTAAGGTGTTACTCTTATGTGTATTTTAAAATTAGTATAAAAACACCTCCTGTATGTGACAGGAGGGACTGTAACTGTTACTTTGACAACAGATTCAAACATATCAAAACTCAAAATACAATTTCATTGAACATTTATCATCATAGAGGAGCTTAAAATGAGTTAGCTGCACAGTGGCAACATACAAACTGACCGCCCAGGTGCACAGCAGTGTCCGTTAAAGCATACCACTCATCCAGGCAGACAGGCTGCAGTTCATTTAACCAAGGCTTAGCAGTACAGCAGAGCATCACCCCATGTCACCGCTTTTTCTTCTCCAGCAGTCATGGTACCAAGGCATCATTCCCCTCACAGCAGGGAGCTGAAGTGTTTTAGCATCCAGAAAATCACTTTGCACCTTACCGTATCCTGTCCCTGAGGTCGGCTATGGCTGTGTGCAACGCTTCCAGTTTCACCCCCAGCCACGCAGGGGGCGACCCTTTCTGAAGCAGCAGCTTCACAGCCTCCACTGCGCCCTCCATTGTGCCTACTGCTGACTTGTACTGCTCCTCAGATGGGGGGTGACATGCTCTTTTTGCCAGAGGCTGCAGATTTAAGTAAACAGACATCATTTGTAATCCCCAACATAAGAGATAAGTCCCCATCCAAGCGCAACAAAACACCCGCAGAGGGCAAAAAGCAGCAAGAAACTCCCTTGTGAAACCCCCTTGTCTTGTGAGAGCTTTCTGGCTGACAGACAGAGCAGAGCATTCAGCTGTAACATTAAGGTCCAGGACTGCACACAACCTTCTTTCCTAGAACATGGAGGGCTGCAAAGGCTGTCCTGAACCTCTAGGTACTTCCCCAGAACAGCACAAACCTACAACAGAGCTGAGGCAGTGAAGTAGTACACTTACCTCTCCTGTTGACTCCACTTCCCCAGCCATCTTCACAAAATGCGCACTGCAGGTCATCCTTTCCTGTTTCAGGCGTTCTGTACGTGCTTCTGTTGTCTCTTCGCCTTGCCTTACCTGGGGAGAAGGCCACAGGAGAGGTAACAAACACAAAGTCACTACCAGCCCTCAGACTGTGCATATAGCAGAACAGTGGGGGAAAAAAATCTGAACGTGCAGTTCAAACTGAATCCAGTTTCTCACACATTCTTCTGAGCAGCAGACTGAAGCTCTCTACTGCAACCTTGGTGCAGCATCAGTGGCTACCAGTTCTTTTGCTAATTATCTGCTTTCCAACAGTGCTCATCCAGATAGCCCTCCCTTGGGTTTACAGCCAGGTAACAACCAGCTCTTCCCAGTCATCTGTGTTCTGCAGCAATAGCTGCCTGCCCTCAAGAGACATTTTTGTAATATACAAAAAGGACTAAGATGTTTCGTACATGTTCATTGAGCTTACAGAAACTGACCCAAGAAAAAGAGGGAAATGACACAAACGGTATGATGAAATCATGGTCTTTTTTTTCACAGAAACTTTATCTGCCTACAACAATAACTGCAATTTAAATTTCTTTTTTCCTGCTCAAGGAGGTAAAAGCAAAGCATTTTAAATCAAATTTGAGAAGTACTGGAAGAGCACTGTGCATAGAAATAACATCTGCAAATCCTGATGATTTAAGCAAATAGAAAAGTTCAGCCAGATCCCACTTTAAGAGAACAATGGAACTCAGCAATTTAATCTGCATGGGGATGATGGTGTAGACAGACACAGCCAATCCTACATGAGTGTGGCAGCGAAGCCAAGCTCGTAAATCCTGCTCATTATGGACGTGCACAACAACAACTAAGAAAGCAATAAAATGGTTCAACAACATACCTTAGCCATAAAATTAACAACTTTGTTCTTAATTTCTTCAGAATTAAGGCACTGAGGAACAACATCTTCATGGATTGTTTCCTGTCAGAAACGTTGGTAACATTAACAAAGAAATTGACAAAATGTTTCAAACAACCTTCCTTGTGGCAACCCCTCTAAGCAGCCAATGCTTAAAATTTTCATTCACTTCTAGCTCCTGAAATCACATCTAACTGCACTAGCCCTTGGTACTTTTATTCATGTGCAACAGCATCTGTAGTATTCACATTTAAACTGTTCAGTGAAGAGCAGCAGACATTTAAGACGGAATAATTCCTCTGTGGCCAAAGCTAACTGAGCCAAGTATGCGCCCCCAGAGTTGTGCTGTGCTTACCTCCGCAAAGCATCTGAACGCTTCCAGTGCGTGCTGATGGATCAGCCAGGTCTGGTCGGCCAGCAGAGTGCCAAACAAACACGACAACTGGGGTACAACCTGCCTCTGGAAAGGAACAAGTATCTGTCAGTTACCAAGAGTTAGTGGTGCATATCGTACCATCATGATTTACTGTTAAAGAACTGCTCTAAGGTCAAGGGACAGGTTTGTGAAATGTGTGCATGCTACTGCCCTGTCTGGCAACAAAACGCTGTGAGGGAGGTGATGTGTTCTGTTCTTTCTTCCTGGAGGTTCTAACATCAGCCCTTTCTAACTGGTCAGAGGCAACAAGCAAACGGGTAAACCAAGCATCTCACACACATTGTGTGTGCCTCGATGAAAAGTAAGCCTCCAAGATGATTAAGTCATGGCACTTCTGTATGTATTTAACTCAATCCTTTAACTTTAAATAGAATATCTTTTCATCAGAAGACCAGAGATTAAATAAAGCTACTATCATTACCTGTGCTTCCTGTGGTATGAACACCTTTCCCATAGAAGAGAGAAAATCCAGCATTGCAAGGCGAACGTGGTCTGGGGGATCCAAGCGGAAAAGTGAAGCCTGCAGTGCAAACACCTGCAGGAAACAAACCCCAGCAAAGCACAGATGAAAACTGCTCCATCTGATCATTAGATCTGAGGACATTGATTTTAGAAAGCGGGACTGAAAACAGAAGGAGGTATGCTACTGCTTGAATACAAGTGGCTAGGATAAAGCTGCAGTCTGCATTTTAGAAAGAAATATGTTTTCTATGGCACACCCCTATGTCTCAATTATCTTACAGGGTGATGGGATTCTCAAAAGTTTTATTAACTGAAGAACCACATACTGGTTTAAATACCAGTAATCAAGGAAGAAATAAAGTTAGGAATCTCCATGTATTAAGGCCAGACCACAGAATAACTCATTTGAAGTTTCAGTAAATCACAAACAACTTGCTTTTCATCAAGTAAATCACTCATAAGTTTGTTCAGTTTTTTTGTTTTTTTTACCTGAGTAATCAGTTGAGCATCTAATGCTTGGATGAAAAACTCCAAAAGATGAAGTAATAAACACACTGTTTGCTGCAGACGTGGCTCATCTGAGACCTTTAACAGATCACAAGATACCAGCAACAGTGCATTTTAGTTTATGGAATGACTACTTAACAAAAGACCTTGAAGCTGCAATAGTGTTCCAGAATTCTTAGCCTAACTTCACACACACAAAACAATACACTGTAAGCAGCAGAAGATAGGACTTGGGATAACTTGTATGTCTATTTTACAAGGCCCTTTCCTTAGATTTTTATTAAGGATCTTTCTCATCCCAGTTCTCCTTCCTCCACTCACCAATATAAGCAAAGAAAAGAGCCTGGCTCTCTCCTCTTCACACTCTCCCTTCAGGTATTTATGTTCACTGACAAGATATCCCTGAAAACTTCTCCAGGCTGCACAGTCCCAGCTCTCTAGGCCCTTCCTCTCAGGAGAGATGCTCCAGTCCCTTGATCACCATTGTGGCACTTTGCTGGACTCTCTCCAGCAGCTCCATGTCCCTCCTGTACTGGACAGACCAGCACTGGACACAGTGCAAGACCAAATCTGACACCAAGTACCAGAGGGAGCAGAGAGAAGCCATGTATGTAACATCCAGGAAAATTCAAACTTCCTTTCCGAGCACAAGCCTGGCTAACAGACAAACCAGCTGACAACAGATGGGCAACACAGTTACATTGTGCTTTACAGAAATGGTCCCACCCAAGTAAAACAATTTACCAACAAACATGAATAAACAGCAGCCTCCCTCAAAGACATCTGCTTTCACCATGAGGACAGTCGATTCTCACCTGCTTAGCCTGAAGAGAAGTCCAGAACTGACCAAGCACTCCCAAAACAGATGCCTGAAGTTCTGCCTCGAAAGTGTCACCAGCAAAACTGCAGGCAACCAGCAAGACAGACAAGGCAACATTCTAGCGAGAAAAAAAAAGGTTGGGTAAGTAAAACCAAAACCAACCCGCACAACAAACCAAAACCCCAGGCTCACACCAAGCACCTAAAATGATACAAGATGGAAAGAAGCCTAACGTGCTGTCAGCTGTAGAGTACAGCTAATCCACCAGACCACTGGCCAATAAAGCTCCCAAGGTGAGGAAACCATCCCCTGCTTCTGTGGGAGCTCAGCTGGTGCCCTAGCTGTTGGCTGCACTGCCAGGAGAAAGCTGGCAGCTGGCACCACGTGTGGAAATCTCTGGGTTCCACACAGACAGGAAATGCAGAGTTCATGCATTTTCACAAAGAGAAGCACATCTCCTTTACCACGGGTGGGAGCTCTCCCAGAGCACGCCTGCTGTTGAGCCACCGCCGGCACCGCGCGAGCCCCGCCACACAGAGCTGATGTGCCACTTGTTTCCCAAGGGCAGGGATCAGGGCCTTGAGGGACACGTGCTGCCACACAGCCAAGTTTTCCACTTCTTCCGGAGGAAACTTCTGGGCAAATTCTACCTGCAAATAAAAGCATGAAGTGAATCAGTTCATAAAGTAACATGAACAAGAGACCAGAAGAAAATTTGACAGCCTGTCAAAAAGCTGAGAAACCAACAACAAAATACACTTATTTGCTTTAGAAATATTACATGAAAAAAATGTCACGTAAAACTTTTTGTTTAAAAGGAAACCCAACTTCCTGTTAATCAACAAACAAAACACTCAAGTTATAGAACTACCACCTCCCTGCCACGAACAGGACATCCGAATCATTAAACAATTTATGCTTTCAGCCACTTGAAGCAAAGGCCCCTGACAGGAGAAGAAAGAGCTGAAGGACCATAAATGTGTATCACCTTGCTAATGCAAACCCAAATCTATGCCAACAAAGTTAGAGAACTTGAGAATCAGACTGTCTCATTCCTGAAGAGCCGTACACCCACGGATTTTATGGCAGCAATCAGTCTCTGCAACAATAATGAGTCAGTTCTGCTGACACCTAGGTCAGCATGAGGCACAGCCTGACCCTCTGCAGTGCTGCATCTTCAGAGCGTGCATAAGCAGGCTGTTATTCTTCCCACTCTAAGACTAGGATCCACTATGACAGATCAATCTAGTACAGCAAGAGAGTACTCAACATCCTGACATTTCCAGAGGACAGGACAAAGATATTTCAAGCAGGCCACTGGCTGAAAGCTCTTCTGTTAAGAACAGAGTGGGCTGGAGCTGTACTTGCCTGATGATCTGGAGCCATCAAGAACAGCATACGCTTCAGCAGAACACCCAGGACAGAGACCTGGTAACACTCACTGGGCCACGACTTCACCTGAATTAGGGTAACAGGGAATGCATTTAATTCCATTAAGAAAAAAAAAAAAAAAAAATCACCGCTCAGCACATGAATTCCGTACAGAACATTCTGAGAGCTGCTATGTGAGATCACAACAGCAACACTACATAAAACTACACAGGACTTGTCAGAAATACTACCTACATGGCTTTATATTTTCACAGCACTGCTTTTGCTAATTGTTAGCCCAGTATGAGGAATTAAGGCAATCTCCATTTGGATAAAAACATTAAACTCTGGTCCTTTGGAAAGTCTGCAGCAGACCTAGGATTAAAATGGTGCTGAACTCCAGACGTCGCTGTGGCTCTTACCAAGTGAGCGATCACAGCGCTGTGGTGAGCACACAGCTCTGCTGTACCATACCTGCAATGTGAAAGAGAGAGAGAAGTCAGTGACTATTTCTTGCTCTTCTACAGGTTAAATTTATAAACCTTGTCTCAGAGATGGCCATTTCCCCTAACCTATTTAAGGGTGGTATGCACAGATACAATTTACGTGAGAGAACTGCTCCAAAACCCAATTATTAAATAACAGAAGTACGTTCCCCTTTACAAATGTAAAAATGGCTAAGCCATTTCTGCTCCTACATGCTCTACATCTGAAAAGAATCCAACTCTGGGGTAAGTTTGTCTTAAAAAAATCTCTCTCAGGGAGATACAACAGAACTGACTGGATCTGTGGAAATCCTGCTGGCCCTGCACTAAGAGCACCTTACCGGGCAAGGAAGCACCACGCGTCTATGGCTAGCAGAGAGGTGATCATACTGGGGCCCAGCACAGCATCCAGCAAAGCATACTCCTGAGGAAAAAATGCTGATTTAAATGCAAGCAGGAACAGATTGCCGGCCTACTGCTACTTTTACTCCATTAACTATCATAAATCCTAATAAGAGTTTCAGCTTTCCAATGTCAATTGTTTTAACAACTGATTTCCGTGCTTGATGTTCAGCTATGCCTGTCGCTTTACACACTTGGCATGCACGTTCATTACAATGAGCCACACATCCCTCACTTTTCAAAGTATTTCAGTATGCATGGGTCTTCTCTGCAAGGCAACTTTTATGACTATATATAGCCATATTTAAATGAATGTATTGCCCTTTTTTGCCAACTTTATTGGCACCTTACTAAAAAACAAATCAAACCGTTCCTCTGGTAGGAACACAAATTTTACCTGAAAGTAGCACACAGAAAAAAAAAAAAAATCTAAGTTAAGGCTATCATTTTTGTGACAGCTCTTACTTTTATTAAGCTTTACACTTGCATAGACCAAAAAAAACCCTCTAGACATGATAAAAAGTGGAAAACTTTTGAAACATGACATAACATTAATCAAAGCCCAGAATACTATTCTGGAGTAGAATTTTTCCTTGTTACTGTTTTATGGCATGTTCCTAGCTGGAATCATGACAAGATAGTCTACTCTAAATATCAAGTGTCACTTTCTTATTACTTCACAGTATAGACCAAAAAGAAAAAACAAAACAAATCTAGTACAAGTTGAATACTGCATCAATGAAAGCACTGAGATTGTATAACAACTTGGTGTCCCCCTGGAAAGAGCACAAAAATTTCCAACACAATTAAGGTTCTCAGAAATTTGTAAGAAGCTCGATTTTCCCCTCTCCTCACAACTAACATTTTCTGTGTAGCTGCCAAGCAACTGCATCATGGCTGCTTGATGAAGAGTAAGACAAAGCACTTCATACCTAACCATCTCTCCGGTTAGACTGTCAGAAAGAACTCAGTTCTTTTTCTAATAATATCTCTGCACCACAACAGCTGAAGAGATGATGAGCAACATCAGCCTTACCAGCTGAGGAAAGTGTGATGGGAGCGTGGAAGCGATGGAGGCGCAGAGGTGGACACAGACATAGTGATACAGGGTGATGGGAACTGCTGGCTGACCTGTGCCAGCCACCTCTGGCAAACAAACAGGGAGAGAAAGCTCGGCAGAACATCGCTGGAAACTCTGGAAAAGAGCTGAGAAGAAAGACAGGCTGGGGGCAGGGGTGAGAAGGGAAGGAGGAAAAAAATGGAAACACTTGGGTTATAGATATGTAAACACCAGCACCATCTCTACTACATGTCACTAACTTCAGTGCTTTATTTATGCCCTAGATTTGTATTTCTGACTCCTTCTTTCACAGGTGACTGTTAGAGCGTTCAGGCATAAAAATGCAAGATACTTAGCAAAGTATCAACAAATTATATACATCTCTCTTTCTTTGCCCTGGACACGGTCTAAATATCATCCCTTTCCTGTCTCAGCCCTGTATCCTTCACCCCTCAAACAGACCATCAAACCTTCTTTTTCCCAGCATAACTACGTAAAGCAACAGCATGAAATTTTACTGCTCAGTTGTGGGGGAAACCTGAGCAACCGAGCCCCCTTGCCCGCAGACGGATCGCTCCAGTGAAGAGGTACAGTGAGAACCTTTTCAGTACCGTTTGCCTGTGTTCCACAGAGTTTGCACTTCTTCAGGCTGAGAAGACAGCTTGTCCATGATGGCAATCAGGAGGAGACACTGGGGCAGCTGCTGTTCAGGAGGAAGACCTGTGGAATTGTGTTTTGAAATGTGTTTACCAGGGCAACTTAGCATCACACGTGAACTAGTTTTTAAGCAATTGACAAGTGAAGTTCCCACTAAAACAACCCAAAATCTCTTATAGACAGAGCTGGAAAAAAAGGAATGTTTCAACATGAACATTACGTTTCACGTGAAAAACAGATGCAGCATCCCATTTCTGTTACAAGCTAAAACATTGCTGTTCTGATTTGTCACCACAGAGGAGTTACAGCCTGGGTGCTTCCTGTCTCCCTGGAAGCACCGGATGCCTCAAACACCGAGTACACAGTTTTTTCCTAAGTGTGTTGTGATAGTCACAAGGCAGAGCGCGCACACGGCAAAGAAAGGAGCAACTGATGCTCACATCATAATCCCTACGAGGTAGCACAGCTATCCCAGAGCTGCAGTGTTCTGGTCTGGGCAGAAGTCTTAAAGGTGGTTATGACAACATGCTGATCATCTTCCATTTGGAAGACACACTGTTTTCCACAGAAAATACTTAATTTAGGAAAAGTAACTGTCTTCCTCCATCAAGACCACAGCAGAAAGTGGTGAGCCTATTTTAAAAGTTTGTGACACAAATATGGAATGAAACTACGCAAAACAGCAAAATTAATAGGATTGTTTAACCAAGTTAATATTGAGGTTTTTGAGTGCTTTAGAAAATGTGCATTCAACAGCAACACCAGCTGCTACACAATTCATCTGAATTGGCATTCAGCTGCCTACAACACAGCAATTACAAAAGAAAAAATGTAAGCAAACCAGTAAAGAACGCGGTCCAGAAAGCCAAAGTATCAAGTCTGATCCCTTAGCACCATAACAGTGGTAGCTGTACTTTAAACCCACCTAGGTTTTCACTTAGCACTTGCTCCATAAAAGGGCTAAAGGGAAGAAGCTGGCTGATGAGAGGGTCCAGAGCCACAAGAAAAACCCGCGATATTTCATCTTGATGTACTGCTGAGATCACTGGAGCATAGAGACTGGGAGGACATTTGCTGAAGGAGGGAAAAAAAAAAAATTCTCAGTAGCATTACTTTTCAAAACAATCACAAAAACAAATTCACAGTCTTCCTGTTACTGTTAAATAAATAACAAAGACACCTCATTTTTTCATAACTATCATAGCCTGAGAGTTACAACTCTGTATTCAGCCTTTAAACTAAGCTTCAAAACTCAGTATTGCACTAGATGTTGGAGCAAAACTTAGAAGCTCTCATGCATGTAAAATACGTAACATATAGAAGAAGAAACACACTGAATCACCAAATAAAAAAAAAGCAATGACGAGTCAAGAAAACACCTGCAGAAAAGCTGGTGGTCAGAAGTGTGACAGCACTAATTTAAACAGCCAACACTAACAAATAAAGAGCCCCGCTTAGTGAAGAGGAAAAAAGCTGGACAGTAACAGAAAAAGAAAGTGATATGAGATAAAGCAAAAGAGATCATGAAATGAAAGCCTTCCATTTTGCAGCTTATAAAGAGCCTGTAAAAATGCTGCCTCCCTACTCAAAAAGCCTGCTCAGCTTTGCTGAGTGAATAAAAGTTTACAACCTTCCATTTGAGAATGATCTACCAGGAAAGTGAAGTCAGAAGAGGGAGCTTGTAAAAAAATAAAATAACCGTGTGATCTTGCAGTGGAACATGCACTGAGCTCACGCACACATCTCACCACAGAATGTGGTTTCAATTCCAAAGGGACGACTGAAATCAGCCCTCTCATTTTGACCTATTCTTCCC
The DNA here is from genome assembly GCA_013399715.1 of Alectura lathami. Classification (NCBI taxonomy): domain Eukaryota; kingdom Metazoa; phylum Chordata; class Aves; order Galliformes; family Megapodiidae; genus Alectura; species Alectura lathami. The sequence continues at coordinate 19,923 of VXAV01001143.1, forward strand.
CACTATTGCAGCAAACAGAACAAATCTTTTGAAAGAAAAATGGTAAGAGTGGAGAAGGAAATACTAATGAGCACCACATCAAAAAGCTTTTGCTTCTGGGAGAACTAGAGTCCTATTGTTTCTAACACCTCTGGGGACAAATGTTTCCATAACTTGTCTTAAAGTAGAAAGCATCTGTCAAATTATTGCTGCTGACACCTGTGTTTAGTCTTTTTTCCTCTTTCACTAGAATTTGAGACACGAAGAGAGTGCATGACCATTTAGTGATATATGAAACCACTGAATTAGGACTACTAGGGAATGGCAATTCTGAATGGTCTGGGCTTTGCAGGATCCAACCAGCACCAGGCTGCGGGTTGTCCCAGAGCAGGAAGCACGCTGCCGGGCCTCTCTGAACTCTGCCCAGCTGCTTCACAGCAGGGTGACTGAAGAGCCACTCCTGCCTTCAGGAATCCTGGCTTTAGGAGCAAGAGTTCTCAAATGAACCTTTGTAAGGAGGCCCCGTGTCCAAGCCAATCAGTGCGGTGTTCTAACGAGACTTGTTGAGAAATGCTGCCACAGGTAACTGCAACCACGCCAGTGCTTTGTCAGTATTTGACACAGGCAGCGCTCATCCAGAATGTTAACGCAACTTTATACTTCACTTACCTGTATATCTGCAGAAACAGCTGGTGTAACTGAGAGCACAAATCAGAGATGAAAGAAAGAAATTCCTGCAAAAGCCATTAATTTTGAAAGGTATTTTTAATATAAAATACGTGACTGAGCATGTTTCTCTCTGTTCTGCTACACTGTAAAGTACTACACATGAAAAAACGGGTTACGTTCTAACAATCCACAGCACAAAGCAAGTGCTAGGAACAGTTCATTGATAATTACCGAGCATTTATATATAACTGACTGAAAACAATTACATTTCTAGACATTTTAAAAAATTAATAAGAACAGTTGTAACAGCCACACAGAGCCGTAAAAGTCTGAAATGCTCTCACATGCTGTAATGCTGTCTCATCCTGTCACAGCACTATTCTTTCTGTCATTAAAAAAAATCAGACCCCAGCTGTTATCCCATGGGACAAAGCAGACAGAACACAGCACCACTGCTACTGCTTGAGAGCAAAATTATCTCACATACATTCTAAAAAAGAGCAAAAATGAGTTTACAGCATCCCTTCTGCTAATGAGGAAACAAATGCACAGCAACAAGGGGGTTCTGACCAGGGAGAGAACAGGGCGTTAGGGTCAGAGCTGGCACCAGTACCATTTCTTTGCGCTAGTACCACATCCACACCACTGGGCTGTGCTGCCCATTACAGTATGCTGGTTTACATTTGACACTGACATAGAATTCAAAAAACAAAACCTACCTTGGTGTAGTACACCAGGGAATTAGCAAAGAACCTGCACAGTTTGACAGTCTTCTGGAACAGCCGGAGGTCGGTGCCATCCTGTCCAAAAGAGCAGTTCTACAGCTCAACACACAGAGTAGCACGATGCAGATGAAAGTTAAACTGCTAGCACTGCTCAAAGCCCATGTCAGACTTGACCCCCTACAGACGCTGCAGCAAGGGAGGATAAACTTCAGAAATCTTCATTATGCTTCAACACTTCACGCCAATTTTCAGAACTGAAATGCTATCTTTTGGTTGACCTTAGGATATCATCAGTTTAGGAAATAAAATTCCCATACAGTACGGTGGAAACTTGTTTTCAGTGCCTCGCTAAAACATCCCAACACAAATAAAGCCAACGGGGCTGATTTTCACACGAACAAAGTATTCTGCCTACAACATGAACTAAAAAAATAATAATAATAATAATAATAATAATAATAATGCTCCAAGCACAATGAGTTTATCTTCCTCAAGTACAATGGCAGCTCTGGAAGCTTTTTAAATCACCTGTATTTCAGACATCTTCATTTCCTCAGCCAGCTGCAAGCTGGAGTGAAAAGAAAGAAGAGTGTCCTTGCACAGGCCACCAAGGATGTCACTGTGTTTGAGATGGCACTGCAGCAAAGAATGATGCTTCAGGCTCTGCCTAAAAGACAGGGAAATAATCAGATCTTTCACTGTCACACGTAATCATGCACTAAGCACAAATCCAAATAACTAATTCTTCTGTTCAGGCTTCTATACCACATTAATTTGTGCAATACCCACGTGGGAGGAAAATAGATGCTTAGAAAGAATGGCTCTCTTTGCAGCCAGGACAGAAGCACAGAGGAGAGGCAGGATGAAAGCACGAGACAGCACAACTTAAACCAAAAACAACTGCAGGTCAGACCTCTTAAGGCTATTTGTTCCAACAGTGTTCAGAGACATACTTGATTATGAACTTCCATGCATTGGCGTGCAGAGCGTGGTCCATACTGGAAATGACGGAGCAGATCTCCAGAACCGTGTGGATTACTGCGAAGGAAATGACAGCAACAGCTGAGTGCAAGCAGCTTCCTAAGTTCACAGCTGTGCTTCTCTGCCAGGAAAACAGCAACCACAAACACCAGAGAATACCACCACACTGGCACTGAATCAGGAGAACAGCTCAGTGCTTGGATGCTGCCCCTTTCCTGCAGACCTGTGCAATATCCCCCCCACATCTCACAGAAAGGGTTCCAAGCTGTGAAGTACTGCTCAGGACAGCAGGAGCTGAACATGCTCAGAACCCTGTTTTAAAAATTCAAACATACTCTCTATAGAGAAGGAAAAAAAAAAAAAAAGACTGAGCAAAACTGAAAAAAGCTTTAGATCCACGTATACCTGACACCATATCTGTGATGTCATCTTCAGAGGAAGCAGCCCCCACAGAAATCTGATCAAATAGCTCCATCAGCTGTTTCTGAAGAGCATAGGTTTCCTTGAACATAGCCTGCAGGAGGTCAGAAATCAAGTGCAGATGCCCACAGTACACTGATTCGCTGTCCTGTAGGAATGAGGAAGAAGAGGTGAAAAAAATGCTCAGGAATCACAGCCTGACCTTTCAGAAAGAACAAAGCATAGGGGTACCTACTGTAAGTCAACACTCAGCTAGATCTGTAGCTGCTGATACCAACACCTGTTTGCTAAATACAAACTATGATTCACCTGCAGTAATCAACAGCTAACGAAGTCTGTCTGCCTCTAGTGAGTTTTGTGGGCTTTGAAGCATGAACCTAAGATCGTATTTCCAAACAAACCAGTACAACATCAGCAACAAAGGAAGTAGCATTCCAAATATTTCCCAATAGTTTCCGATTGTTAAATAAAAGTATGGCACCTAAGTTTAAGTCCTGCCATGGAAAACTGCTGTAAATGTTCCAAGAAGAAAAAAAAAGCGAAGATGAAGGTTCACCAAAAGCTGTTGTGTCCTTACAATAACCTTGTCTAATTTTCACTGTTTTAGGGGGAATTACTGTTGCATCTGAAAAGGTACATCTGAAACTGATACACACTGCTCATTGCAACTGGCACAAGGGTCTTAACTTCAACTTTCAATTCCCTTTGACCATGCACAGAAATAAAGTAAGCAGCATCATTTTCATCACCATGCATATCTCTGAAGACTACTGTAGCTACCAACAGTGCATAGATGTCACAGCCTAAATTCATAAGCCAAATGTTCAGCCGACACTGATGCAAAATTTGGAAACAGCACAGCCAATGCCTGCCACTACCAGGTCAGATTTGCTGCGCAGAAAGCTTACAATCCATTTTTGTACTTGTATGCAAAGCACACTCTTGTAAACAATTTAATAAAGAAATAAATTCCACAATGATATTATTTTGAAACAGGAGCTTCTTACAATGTGAGCATTTCCTAAAAAACCTTCTGGCACAGGCCTACCTTGCAGTGTGTGAACGTGTTCTTTACCACGTAGAGGACAGAGGACGGCAGGGTACGGATGCTCTCCATATGGATGCTCTCCTGCAGCGTGCAGACGTACCGGACGCAGCCGGTCAGAGTTCCCAACAGCTGCACGATAGTCTTAGATCAAGAAAAAACAATCACCACCAATGTTTTTCACTCCTGCAATCTTTTCTTAGTAGAACTGCTCCTACATTTTTATGACATTTAAAGTTCGTTGCTATTTGGATGAATAAGTGGTCTACTAAAGCCTAATGAAGTTCCATAAAATAGCAACAAATTCCACACTTTTTTTTTTTCTGATATCATATACTCTTTGAACACTTCATATTTCTTTTCACTAATGTTCCCAGTTTACAAAAACTTTAAAACTCTTAAGCGTCCGTATAAATAGTAGCCAAATTTAGTCTTTAAATATGGAGAATCACACTCAATTTGCATTAGAAACTACACAGAACCTGAGATTTTCTTTAAATTCTGATTAGCATCACATGCTAAATGTGGTCAAATAATTCACAAAATTTTAACTGAACTTGAGTTGCAAAGGAAGTTCTGATTTTTACCAGCTGGTTAGCAGTTACCATAAAAATGCTAAAAACTGTAAATTTCTTAAGTAAAATCAAAGCATAAGGGGCTTGCCTGTAAAAGATTCCGTACAGTGCCACGTAACTCTGTGTTCTGGCTGGTCAGTCCCTTGGCTTCACTGGATAGTTCATACATCAAGTTATCGTACAACTGCAGAGTCTGTCAAAAACCAACCAAACAACAACAAAGATAAACATTTATAAACATATGCACACAAACAGTAACACCATTCTGGATCTGCTTGCTTCCTTGGACTGGAGTCACAGGCTAGTGAAACAGCTCATGGGTGAAAATGATTCCTTCTAGCATGTAAATCATAAGACATGATATATCGAGTTGTGAAAAGCACTTGTCCTTCTCAAATTATAGCCAAAAACTAAATTAGCTGTTATTTTCTAAAAATCTGTTACCAAAATAAAATCCCTAGCTAGTTAACTTGAACTAACAGATACCTCATCCTACCACAGATGTTTTACTTAAAGCCACACCATTTTCAGTGGTTTGGTTGGTTTTTTGTTGTTTTTTTTTTTTTTTTTTTTTTTTTTTTTTTTGAGAATCATCATTAATGTTCTGAATACATAAAGAAATAAAGTTCTGTGACCTACAAACAACAATCATTCCTACTTTGGTCCCTAGATATTTTATGAGTGATTCTGCTGAGCCTGAGATGACAGAGAGCTGCTCCCAGGCATGTGCAGGGCATAGCACAGTAATCCTCGCTCACGATGTTCCTGCAGTGAGCCCTCTTCCCTGTAACCTCTAAAATCTGCTAGAGGACATGCAAGAAAGGAAATGGAAATCAGCTAGGCATTTTTACAGGCTTGTGAAAATATGCAAGCTGAGGCCTGAAACTTTGCTTGGCAATTCAGCACTGCTTTAAGATGCGTGCACTGAAGAATTTAATTCAGCTACAGAAAAAATTCTCTATCATTTAATCAAAAAAGAGAGCATCTGTTAGGCCAGTATTGCCTAGAAGTTTATTCACCATATTATTCACAAACATCACAGAAAGTATTCATGACATATGGGTTCTTCAGCTTATTTGCCATGATGGCCTGCCTCAAGTGAGAGCTCCTCACTTTGGTCAATTTATAATCAGTCCAACACTCTCAAAAAGAAATACAAAGCTATCCTATTACTAGACACAGAAGGTAGAACACTCTTCAGTCCTTTCCACACTGTAAAGAATGGTAAAAATCACAGAAGCAATCTAACAACAGAAAATTGTTACACTTTTAAAGGGCGAAATATTTATTTCAAGCTTTGTATGCAAAGCAATGTTTCTACAGTGAGACCTCAAAAGAAGAATCGATGCATTCTAAGCAGGTTTTTAGCACTGGATTGACAGAAAATTTCATATTTAATTGAAGGCGTCATACCTTAGGCAATACTTTTGAGAAAAAAGTTTGTTCCAGATCTGCAAGGCTGATATGAGGCAAAAACATTTCAGTCAGGATCCTTAAAACACCTGGAAAGCAAAATATTTCTAAAACATTACTGAAAACTATGTGATTATCAGAAAAATATAGGTACTGAATGGTTGGAGGAACTGTGTGAAGCAGAAACAGATCAGGTATCTGATTTTAAGACAAGGAATGTAACATTTTCCATGTATGCAGTAGCTGAAAAATCAAGTAGCCAGAAAAGCTCCAACATGCACGAGCCCATCAGTAACAGCATCACAGGACTATAGTCAAAGGCCTGGCACAACTGCTTGCCCATAGTCTGGCACCCAGGTGGAACTAGAGTTTTCCATATTAACTGCAAGTAGTTACAGGTTTGATGTGCTGGCTGGCACTGACCACAGCTGAGCAGTGAACCTCTTAACAAGAGTCCTGCACAGCTGCATACCAGCAGTTTCTTGATCACCCTCAGGTACTGCAGGAGTATTTGGAAGGGTTCTGCCACCTTAAGGTAATGGCCAAAAAATACAACACAGCCCTAAGTGAAAAGCATCCCTTCCTTCAGGAGCCTAAAAATCAAAAGTAGCAGAGGAAAAAAGGAGCCTTACGTGCAGAGCTTGTGGGTTTGTATAAAGCTTATTCAACAACTCCTGTAACATGCAAGGTCCAGCAGGATTGCTCAGGGCTGAGAAAGTAAGCCACAAGTGACAGCATAGGTATTTTTAACTAGAGCAGGATTTATAACACATCTGCAATACACCAGCCTTAGGAAGAAGAGGCACTCATTGGCCACTACTTACGAATGTGCTCGGTCCAGTCTTCAGACTCTTGATACATAGAGTAAAAAATGTTAAAGAAACTCAAACTCGTTCGGCCACGGTCTGTCTTTAAACCACCGCCAGAAGTCGCTGTGACCCCCGCTCCGCCCGAGGCAGGCTCCGTCCCTCCCACCAAACCAGCGGGCACGGATGCTCCGGAGCCAGCACAGGTGCTGGGGGCCGCAGGATCGTATTTCTGCAGGTACGGGAGAGTGTGGCTTGGCTTTTGTGGTTTTTTGGTGGGTTTTTTTGGGTGGAGGGGGGAGCCAAGGTAATTAGCGAAAGCGCTAGAAGAACCATACCCGCCGTATTTTACTTTTTTTTTTTTTTTTTTTCGGTGAAGTGCAGCACTTACTTTCCGCGAAACACGCTGCACCCAGCTTTCCTCTCCTGTTTCGCCCTCTTGCGAGCCTTGCAGCGCTCTCCCCCCCACAGATGTGTTCGCCTGCACCGCGCAGCGCTCCAGCAGGAGCACTCCCACCCCCCGCCGCTTCGGGGCACGCCACCCTACTCCGCTCCCCCACAGACCACCCAGCAGCAGAGCCGCCCCGCGGCAAGGATATGAGGAGCCGGGGCAGGACGGCGGGCAGCTCCCGGCGGCAGAGCTCCCAGCCCCAGCCGGCCAGCTCTTGCAGGAGCAGCTCGGGGTCGGCCTGGGACATGGCGGCGGCTCCGCTCCCCTCAGCGGCGCCGGGGCGGGAAAACTCAACGCC
>VXAV01001143.1:44432-93641 GCA_013399715.1 Alectura lathami
TTATTCTTTTTTTTTTTTTTTTTGTAGCAGTTGCATTACCTGCCCTACTCACACTTAAGGAGGCAGGGGCTGAGGGATGAGTATGCCTTTGGAAATTATCTTCTCTTCCCATCAAGACCTCAGGGAAAACTTGTGCACTAGACCTTTTGTCTCTGAATTTTTAAAGAGTTAGTGTTTCAAGCTCCTGTCTAAACAGGAAACACCTTCACTACTGGCACCAGAACTCCTTTTCCCCTCAAAACTGGCTGCAGCTCTTACTCTTCCTCTTCTATAGAGTGTTACTATGAGTGAAATTGGAGATTTTTCTGTGACTTCAAGATTTTAAGTAGTTGTACAGCTTTGTGCCATGGGATAAATCCTTGCTGAACAAACTATTTTGACATAAATACTTATGTAGTGTTTTCAAATTTGAATGACAAAAATGCATACTATGAGAGAGATTGAACTGAGTTGCTGGCAGAGTTATTTAATTCTCTATTTTATCTTGACATAAAAGAATCATTAAAATGTTTAAAAAGGAAGACCAACTTAGAAAGGTGTAAATGCATGTGTAATCTTACAGGCGGTGAACCGTTCGTTTAAGAAGACGTGGCAAACAAATCTGTCTCTTTCTATATATCTATATATACAAATATATATTCAAGTTCTCTGAGAACCTAAAATATCTTGTCTTTGTCTTATTTTTGTAATTTTAGCAAGTTTAATTAAGAATTTTTATCATTTAAATTCATTTCTCACTGCCTCCATTTCCATAAACTACTGATAAAGACACAAGTTTTTCCAAACCAAGGCTTAAATTTCCAAAGGAAAGGCAATCTCTGCAAAGAACTCCTGTTCCAGCACTGCATGGCCTTAGCGTTTAGAAAAATTTCCTTTAAAACTCTATCACTGGATATCAACCCAACCACTACTTGTTATACACCAAGTGGACGTAAAGAAACAGTCCTTGAGTTCCTCCCATGTACCCTAAAATAAGTTTTAGATTTTAGAAGATGAGTAGATTTTTCCCTATCGTTCCTTTCTGGCTAGAGAAGGCATTAAAGCAGTTCAGCATCTTCAGTTTTCACACACAGGCTGTATTTCCAGAACACGTGTCACTGGAACTGCAGTGTTTCAAGAGCTGATAGTTCACAAGGTTAGACCAGTTGCAGTATGCTTGCAAGCCAGGCAGGCATATATATGTGTTTTCAGTGAAACAAACAAATTGAGGGTTTCTGTGAGAAATAAAATTCATAAATTATTTGTTCATCTTCTTTAAAAAAAAATTTTTTTTGTTTGAAAATAGTGCAGGTTGTCAAGAGTATATGAGATGGTCCTCAATTCTTTTCCCGATAAAAAATCCAAATAAATAGAACTTTGATCTAGTTCTAACTAATTTATCAACAGCGTGGCTCAGGATTTGATTGTATAGTACCCACTTGTACCATTTTTGAAACAACAGTTTTTACGATGAGGTGCAACACATCAGTTGAGATTTGGCAATGGCAGATCGGGTGGAATATTGCAGGCTTTGTCTTAATAAAACATTGTTGTTACGACATACCGCAACAGCATTTCCTATTTTTAAAATGACAATAAATCTAAGATTGAGTTTTATTTTCTTTGTGATCTGCTGTAACTGCTAGTTCCTTTTCTATAGTGCTCCTGCCTAGCCAGTGATTTCCCAGCTTGCTTCAATGCTTTTGGTTGGTTAGTTTTGTTTGTTTGTTTGTTTGTTTTGGTGAAGATCATTGTGCTTTTATTTCTATTGAGTTTCCTCATTTCTTTCAGATTGTGTCTCTAATTTATCATAATCATTCTGAATTTTACTTCGGTCCTTTGGAATCCTTGCAATTCCTCAAAGATTGGTGCCTGCAATTTTTCTGAGCATTTTTGGTATTTTTCAATCCAGTGTAAGTTAGATGAAGTTAGTTCAGGATAAGCCCTTGCAGGGCTCATTTGTACAGTCCTGAGACTGACAGTGATCTTTGAAAAACTGCCCTTCAGGTAGTGGTTAAGTGTCTTGCATGCTCATTTTGTGATAATTTCAGCCAGCACTGTCTCACTTGTTTGCTTATAAGAATGTCTCAAGGGATGATATTAAGAGTTTTGATTAGAGCAAACTGCAGCACTCTGTTGTCTCTTTGTTACTCGGCCTCGAACTACAAACAAAACTAGATAGCTATCAAAAACTTTGATATTGTTGGCTTATTATTGGCAGATCTTAGTACCCTTCTGTTGATTTTTCAGTAGTTTTCTTTAATATTTTTTTCCATAGAGTTCTAGTATGCTTCTAGGTGTTTGTTTGGAGAACATGGCTTCTAATTACCTTCATTTTCTCTTTTCTCTTTCTAGATGTAGAGAGGCAGCATTTGCTTTTCGTTAGCCCTCTGACACTTACTCTCAAAGGAGATTATTGAGGTTTTGGAGATGATTTGGTTGGATCCTTAAACACTAACTGATTGTATCTAACTAAAGACTCCACTCTGGTCTTGCCGTACTCCGACCCGTCCTCTTTTCCCAATAAATAACACTAAGGCAGAGAGTAACTTTTCTCTGCATAGAAAGAAATGACTTTTGACATGTCCTCTGTCAATGGCTCTCCCTCTTGGAATAGCAGGCCTGAGTGGTTTTACTTGCCCTTACTCCTCGTATGTCTACAGAGCTTTTTCTTGCCTGTTATTTCCCATAGTGGGTTATCAGGTAATCCTGTCAACTAAAAAATTGGTTGCTATTGGATAGTCCTTGGTAGGCACCCATATCTGTAGTCAAAAAGAGATGATCTGGAGTACAAAAACACTGCACTGTTAAAAACACTGGAGCGTTAAAAACAGTGCAAATGCTTTTAAAATAAAATAAAATAAAAAAATACAATTATGTTTGTCTTCCATTACAATAAAATGAGGTAAAAATATTATCAGTGGATTGCAGAATTCCCTGGGAAAAACCACGAAAAGCCCCATGTCAGTGATGCACAGGGGAATGCTGCCAACAAGAAGAGGCAGCCTATTTTAGGCTGGAGTCTTTACAGGAGTATTGCTTTTAGGCTTGGGTGTTTTTTTTTTGTTGTTTGTATGTGTGTGGTTTTTTTATCTACTGCAGACAAGCAGTCTCAAACAGTCCTTGTGAAGGAAGACTATTGTAAACTGTGAAACACTCTCTTCCTTCCCCTGGAGATTCCATTGGTAAAAACGTTTCTGATATAGCTTCCTCCACTCCACTTCTGAGCTTCTGCCAAGAGAAGAATGAGCTGTTACCAGTAGGAAGCTCATACACAATTTGAAATGTTGAATCTCCAGGAATAGGCGAAGGATTTTCCTCCTCCTGGGTCTGGAGAGAATATAAACTGTTTTGGAATTGTCCACAATTCCTGTATGTCTACAATTACAACAGCTGATCAATATTTTAAGAAAAGAAACTGACTGCCCTATCAAAACTTATCAGTAGGTTGTATTAGGTTAACATCTGCAAACCGCATTAGATTTTGCCCTGCTGTGTGATGTGCTATACAGACACATTGAAAGCATCAGTCTGTTAGGAGAGTTTGCAGTCTGCGGAGCACTGACAGACAGGCTGGCAGGCAGGAAATGTTTTCATTCCCGATTTCCAGATGAGCAGCTGAGGCTGAAGAATTCAGTCCTGCCCCAATGCTGACTGTAAGTCTCTGGAAGTCTGCTTGTTACAAGCGAGAGTGGCCCAGGTCTGATGTCACAGAATGGGGCTGTAGAATAGGCAAGAGATAACCTCAACTTTCCCGAGTTTCTTGATGGTTTACATGTGATTCTAGCTTTGCTAGCTCACACCTGCTAGAAAGTGCACCTCTCCCTGCAATATTCAGTATATTGCTTTACTTCTCATTCTAATCATTAGCTGATTTTGACAGGCTTTCAAGGACTCCATTGCAGTTTCTAGGAAACTCTGTTTTGATAGTGACTGCTTACTGTATCCTACTTACTGTGTTCTCTTTCCTTTGATGGCTTCCCTTGGTAGGCAGAGATTTTTCAAGCTATGGGTGCTCACAGATGTTTTATTTTTTCGACTAAAGCAAAAGCTAGTCCTTGAAACTGATTTATGCCTTTACCTGATCTACCTGCTCTGCTGTAATATTCAGCAGCAGCAGCTCCAGGTGGAATAGTACTGATAGCTTAGCTGTCAAGCTGTCAGCTGGTATTGCAAGATGTATCTTAACATGGTAACACACTTAGAAATAGGTTGATGTATTTCCATTCTTAGGCAGTTGTTATGCTGAATTCAAAGAGAATGTACTACGCCTTGTCCTAGTTTTGAGGAAAAGATCTGCTGAAGTAAGTGTCTTCGTTATTCTTCATGAGTGTACGCTGCACGTGTCTACCCTAGAAGATAACCTACAGACAGCCTACATGCATCCAGTCAGGTCATGGATCCCATTTTATGCATCATATGGTCTGACAGTGTGCCGCCAAGGGTGATGTGCATTGTGTCTGTCATTTCCCTCCTCATCCCTGAGGGGTGGCTTAATAGAAAGGAGTAACGCGTTTGAAAGACCACATGAAAGTCCTCCTTCCCTCACACATGCTGAGAAACTGATCTACAGTGTGAAGCCAGGCAGTTGTGAACCTGAATAACAGAGTGTATGTTCGAGCTCCAAAATATGTATTTCAACATGTACTGTGTAAACTATAACTGTTTTACAGATCTGAAAAGGGTGATGCCCTCTGTCCTCCTATGCTGGCAACACTTGTTGAGACCTTTCAGTGTTGAGCCTCACTAAACTTTCCCCATAATGGTGAATGTTTGTGCCTGGAATAATAACTGGGCAGCTGGAGTCAGTGCCCCAGTGGATGTGGAATGAGGAGTGGAGTGGCTTGGCTGATCAGGGTCGGGAGTGCTGGGAAATGTGGACCCTGCAGCTCATTTGAAGTGCCATGCCTTTGCACAGGGCGGAGAACAGAGCTGACATGTCTGTTCCTCGTGATGCCTGTTCACCTATGTACAACTCTGAGCAGTGCACGTGGACGTCCTGTAACAGTGTCAGAAGGTGAGAACATTCAAAATCAGTGCTGTGTGCAGTGTGGCCAGCCACTCACCTTACCACTTCAGTGGCGTACCTGCGGAGGTGCGCAGGAGGATGGTGGAGCGGTGCAGCTGGAAGGCAGTTGGATGAGGATGTGGTGATCCTCCTGGCTGCTGCCTTCTCACATCCACAGGTGCACTCCGAAATAGCCTGTGACCCCCTACCAGCCAGCTGTGGCACGGTGTCCATGACTGCTGAGGCGTGTGCCTCCATACCGTGGACACCATGTGACTGCATTGTGCAGGAGTGTCATTAATCTGTGCGTACACAATCAGTGTGCATGAATTCAGCATCTGACTAGTGCATTGTCTTGTCCACCTGAAATATTATATGCACCTGGTCAGGAATTGTAACTATTGAGATGAGGACATCAGAGCACATTGTCCAAGGTCAAAGCTAAGTCCACATTCTAAGCTTGGCTGCTATCAGGGTTTGAATTTACTTTGTGAGACTACGAGTAAATCTGGAGCTGGTGAACTTCACCACGGATGGGAGCTCTGCACAGCATGCTGTGATCCTCAAGGAAGGGCTTGTCCAATTTTGCAACTTTAATGTTTTACTCAGTCAGTAGTTAACCAGCTTTTAATTGTCAATGCCTTTCTTACCGAGATGCCAAAAGAACCCGTACTGCGTTGATGTAAAATATTGTCCTAGAAGAAAAGTTGGAATCTACTTACACAACAAACTCGTAAGCTAACTTTCTTGCTCCTTTCTGATATCCTGGAATTGTGTGTTTCTGTCAGTAAAACTGTAATCCACCACTTGGCAGCTTGTCAGCACAGCGCGTCTTTGTGGGGGGGCTGACTGGCGAGGGGAAGCATTAAGTCTAGTGTGTGAGGGTGTGAGCCTGGTGTTTTCCAGGAAATTTTTTTTCCACATGGAATTTCCCGTACCATGAAGCACAGCCCAGGCTGGCTGAGAGAATAAAAGGCTGTAGTGAAGGCAGGGGACACACAGTCCAGACGCTTTGAGCTGAGCTTCATCTTCGAGTCTGAATTCAGCAGCTTAGCAACAGGAAGCGGTCACTGGGAGATATTGCAGAGGACTTCTATAGCACCTGACCAGTAGAGCTACAACCTGTGAGTATAACTGGAATGTTTTATTATATTTCATTGCTCAGCTAGAGGAAAACTGGACAGACAGAATTATAGTGGTTTTTTTTTTTTTTTTTTTTTTTTTAAAGCTATTTACATTTAAAAGCTGTCTTGATATTAAGAACTGTTTTAAATGATTAATCCTGCAGAAATGGAAATCTTACTTAATTCTTTAGAATGATTATTTAAAAGTATGTAGAACAGATTGCACAGACAGTATTTTATATTGAATTGTAAAAAAGCAGTGTGTTTTCTGTACAAATGTATTCATTTAATCTTTCATAGCCATCTGCTTAAAAGATAAAGAGAAGAGAGAACTCTCAGAGATATGGCTGGCTTGTGGTTCCTGTCGCTTCTAGCTTATGGTAAGTGTGTATGTGTCTGAAGAAACTACTTGAATGGTGAAGTTGGTGATTGGTTTTGAGTCTGGAATTAAACAGATATTTTCTGAATCTGGTCTAATTAGCTTGAGGCTAGATTCACATTGGAAAAGCTGTAGCTGCAGTGGCATGTTACCCTGACTGCCTGACAAAGATGTAATTGACTCCTATGATTTGCTATGAATGCTGCAGATCTTTGTGTGACTGGACATAGTTTCGCAGGCTGAAGCTGCTGTACTTGACAGTGACATGTCTGTTTTGCAACTTGCTTGTTATTTATAAAATAATTGCCACTAATTTTTATGCCATTTCAGATATTGACAAGTGCACAATGTTTGTAGAGTTTTACATGTCCTTTTCTAGAGAAAGGGGTGGGAAAAGTCCAATACCAACTTTTTGCCGACTTTTTGTTCTAGGGCTTACAATACTGGAGGGGGTGAGTTGTTGGACATACCATTACTCAGAGACAAACATGACCTATGATGAAGCAAAGTTATGGTGCATAAGTAGGTATACTCACATGGTTGCCATTCAGAATAAGGAGGAAATCAACCATCTCAATGACTTCTTACCCTTCAATCCGGGTTACTACTGGATTGGAATCAGAAAAGTTAATGGCACCTGGACCTGGGTCGGAACGAACAAGTCGCTGTCAGAAGAGGCAGAAAACTGGGCCTTGGGTGAGCCAAATGGCAGAGGGAACAACGAGGACTGTGTTGAAATCTACATCAAAAGAGGGAAGGATGATGGCAAGTGGAATGATGAGAAGTGCGAGAAGAAGAAGGCTGCCTTGTGCTATACAGGTATGGTATCCTGAAGTCCATTTCAGTGAGCCCCTGTGGAGATGAGATAGTGGGATGGGTTGTTTCACCTTGTCTTGCATATGCTGACCCTGTAAGCATTGTACACTTACCCTCACTCACAGGGCTGAGGTTGCTCTTGTTCTAAGAGCTGGATTGGTCTCACCTTTTAGCTCTCAGAGTGTTCTACATCTTTTCTAAGCAGGTCACCAGACCTCTGTAATCAGCTGAGAGAAACAGGTTCTTCCAGAAGGTGGCTTTCATCCCACTCTGAAGTAGGTGTCTGAGCTAGATAAGAATTGCCCTTTTGGAGGTATCTATCTCTCTGCTGACTACAGACCACTAGGTTAGGTTATACACTCTATGTATAGATGGCTAAGGCTAGGTCAGAAAAAAAAATCTAAGTATCTGCCAAGTCAGAGCTGAGGTGAGTTAATGAAGAATATTCCTGTTGAGGATTTCTACCTACCCCACAGTTATTGTTCCTTTTGCATTTAAAATATTGCTAATATCTACCTGAGAACAATTGATCATAGAGTTTCCAGCCAGTGGGATCCTTTCATAGTGAGCTAGTCTGTTAAAGGCATTGATTTCTGAAATGCTTCCATAAAATGACAGCATAGACTAATATACCAAATATACCAAAATTCCCTGCTTTTGTTTTGGTGTGCAAAGTTCTCTTTAGTGACAGAATGAAGCACCAGCCAGGTTTCATTAGTGGCCCTTGCTGATTCTTTTGTTTGATTGACTTTTTTTTTTCTTTTTTTTCAGCTTCTTGCAACCCATCTCTCTGCAGTGGCCATGGAGAATGCATAGAGACTATTAACAATCACACGTGCCGTTGTAACCCTGGATTCTACGGGCCTGACTGTGAATTTGGTAAGATTACTGCATCCTTCCTTCCAACCAGGGAGATGGTCTTGTTAGCTAGTGCTCAGTTTGTCTCGCTTGATTTGCCTGCTTAACCAAAGCGACTTACTGTGTACCTTCTTGTGTTTCTTTGAAGTTAAGACTTGTGATCCACTGAATAAACCTGATCATGGGAGCCTTGAGTGCAACCATCCATTGGAGAGCTTCAGCTACAGCTCATCATGCGTGGTTCAGTGTGAGGAAGGCTATGAGCTGACTGAATTGGAACCAGTATACTGTACCTCTACTGGGGCCTGGTCTGCCCCTCTTCCATCATGCAAAGGTGAGCAATGGTAGACGAGATTTCCACGTTATACATAGTAACGCTGAAGTCTACAAAGCTGTGTTAGTGGATGCAAACTGAGATTCTGGCCTATTTCTTTGATTCTCTGCTGAAGATGCTATTTCATTGCAACACAGGTGTCTCTCTTTGGTCCTGCCTGTTCTGTCTCTTCTCTGCTTTCTGAAAAGGCAGGATAGTAGCTCTCCTTTCTGAAGCTGCTTCCATGCAGTGGATATGTGGCTGATGTCTGTGCTGTCCCTTATGTTTTCAGCTGTGACCTGCCCTGCCTTAGAAGTGCCTGCTCATGGCTCTCTGAACTGCTCCCATCCCTCTGTGGAGCTCCCCTGGAGTACCATCTGTGAGTTTACCTGTGAGGAAGGATTTGCCCTGACAGGACCATCCACGCTGCAGTGCGGATCTTCTGGGGCCTGGGACAGGCAGCAGCCATCCTGTACAGGTACCTTCCCTTATGCATGCCAACTTGGGGCTGTCAGCTTTGGCATACTGAATTCCTGAGGCCTCTGTGCTGACTGCTGTTGTGATCTCATGTGTTGCAGCTGTGAGGTGTGAGGCTGTTGCCTGGCCAGAGGAAGGTTCTGTGACCTGTGACCATGCTCCTGCAGATCTCACCTATGGCTCACGCTGCAATTTCCACTGCCGGGAAGGCTTTGCTCTGGAGGGCCCATCCAGCACTGAGTGCACGGCAGAGGGGCAGTGGTCAGAGCCATTCCCAAAATGCAAAGGTAAGATTTACTGGGTTAGAAATCGTCTGTTAAGCTTAGAGTAGCTCAAATAGTCTGAAAAGGCTTCATCATTCAAGTGTAGTGAGGTAATAACAGTGATCCCTGGTATGTTTATAGCATTTCTTACAAGCAGATTGCAAGACAAGGATCACTTACCCTGTTCTATTAAAGTGGAAATCGCAAAGCAAAATGAGAAACAACACTCTAAAGCTGTGCTCCCAGCATATGTGGTAACAGAATTTTGAAGTGGAGTGTTCTGGCAGGAACTCTTCATCTTCAAATGGGAGCCAGTGGCTATTTACACCCCACAGTGGACTGCACCATCTGGAGCCAGTGTCAGGAACAGCTTGTATGCTTTAAGTGCATAGTTAAGAGTTCTGGTTCCACTGTGCAACGCGCAGAAAGTCCTGTTTGCTGAGACACTTCTCGGTGTGAAGGGCAGTAGTACAGCTCTGTAGGGGACAGCTCCAGGCAGCACACATCCTCTTGACACCTGGAAGAGGAGTATTTATTTTGACCTGCTCCAAGCTAATGTCTGTGCTGCCTCTTATGTTTTCAGCTGTGACCTGCCCTGCCTTAGAAGTGCCTGCTCATGGCTCTCTGAACTGCTCCCATCCCTCTGTGGAGCTCCCTTGGAGTACCATCTGTGAGTTTACCTGTGAGGAAGGATTTGCCCTGACAGGACCATCCACGCTGCAGTGCGGATCTTCTGGGGCCTGGGACAGGCAGCAGCCATCCTGTACAGGTACCTTCCCTTATGCATGCCAACTTGGGGCTGTCAGCTTTGGCATACTGAATTCCTGAGGCCTCTGTGCTGACTGCTGTTGTGATCTCATGTGTTGCAGCTGTGAGGTGTGAGGCTGTTGCCTGGCCAGAGGAAGGTTCTGTGACCTGTGACCATGCTCCTGCAGATCTCACCTATGGCTCACGCTGCAATTTCCACTGCCGGGAAGGCTTTGCTCTAGAGGGCCCATCCAGCATTGAGTGCACGGCAGAGGGGCAGTGGTCAGAGCCATTCCCAAAATGCAAAGGTAAGATTTACTGGATTGGAAAATGTTTTCTTGTCACTGTGTAGCACACTGAAATCCTATTCCTTGAGGGTCCAGGTTCAATTCAGCCCACATCCGGCACTGATTGGGTGTTTGAGGTAATGTCATGGCCTCAGTAGAGGTTAGCTCCAGGCAGGACACATCCACTTGTCTCCTGAAAGAGTATTTTATTTGAATACCTATGCTGTCTCCTAAGCTCTCAGCTGTGACCTGCCCTGCCTTAGAAATGCCTGCTTATGGCTCTCTGAACTGTTCCCACCCTAGATTCAAACAACTTTGAAAATACAGTGTACATTTACTAGTGCAAAGAGTAGGGTCAATGGCAGGGAAAGACCTTTATGACTCTTAACCATTTTTTTCTGTATTTCAGTTGTACAATGTGAACCACTGAGATCTCCTGAGAAAGTCTCTATGGATTGCTCACATGGGGCTGGGACCTTCACATACAACACAGCCTGCCACTTCAGCTGCCCAGAAGGATGGAAGCTCAATGGCTCTCGTGTTCTTGAGTGCAGTCATTCAGGAAACTGGAGTGGCAGTCTGCCCACCTGTGAAGGTATTCAATCTCTCTAGCCACAGAAAGGTGTCACTGGGTTCCTGGTCAAAGGAGGAGTATGGAAGGGTGGAGGAGATTTGTAAATTTGGTGTGGTAACTTCTTGAGTGAACTCCTCAGCTGAAGACCTCACAGAATTTTTCTGTGAAAGGATGTAATTTTATGGGGCAAAAGTCTCCCTTCACATCCAAGGCAGTAAGAGCTCTGTCCCTGTCCTTGGTAGGAAGGTGCTTGGCCCACCTGAAGTGCCTTTGCTTGAGGTCCTGAGATCTCAACTCTACTTGATTTATTTGGGCAGAATTCAGATCCTTGAATAATTTCATTGATTTCAGTGGGAATCAAAATATGAACTGAAATAAGAAAAACAAAAAATGAGCACAAATTGAAGTTTGAGGCTGGAGGTTAGACAGGCCCTGGGATAGCTAGTTTGTTGCTGTGCCATTGCTTTGGCAACAGGTGGGATAATGTTTGGTATGCAGCTCTTCATCTTGTGTACAGGATGTGTCCTGTCTCAGCAAGAGAAAGCTCACATGTGACAAGCAGCAATTCTGGTTTCTCCTGCAGAGCACAAGGAAAAAGAAGTAGGCAGGGTTTCACAGACCTCACATGCCTCCTGATCTCACTGAAACTTTTTTATTCTTTCAGCTTCTCAAGAAGACAGCTATGTCTCTGTGGGCATAGCAGCCACAAGTGCCTCTCTGCTTGGTACAGCATCATTCCTCCTTTGGCTGGCAAGACGGTTACGAAGAAAAGGTGAGCAATTGGATTGTTTCCATTGATTTTATTTACCTTTCTGAATTTCTTTATTTTTTTTTTTTCTGGGGAGGTGGGAGGAGACCTCCAGGTCCCAAACCCTTGCTTCTTGAAAAAGTGAAAATTCTCGTTTAAACAAATTACAAAATTATTTTCGGGAAGCCTACATGTGTGCCACGTTTGGTTTTTAGGATGACATTTAAAAATCCAAAAGAGTTAAAAAAAATAATTTAAGAAAACACCAATTAGAGGTGAAAAAACAACAGTTATTCATCAGTAATTACTGCCGGGGAAAGTGAATGGGAGTTTGAGATGGGGCTGGTGGCAACACAGCAATAACTACCTACGAGACTTCTGTTGCTAGATCAATGTCTTTTTATCAAATATTCAGAAAAGAGTTTTTAACAGAAAAAGATAAGCATGAGAGGACTTTCATCTTGAAATGCTAATCTTTTTTCTTTTTCTTCTTGCAGCAAAGAAATTCACTCCTTCTAGGTAAGTTGTGTCTCAAAAAGCAGCATGAAAAGCACTGCAATCACTTTGCTAAAATCCATTTGATACAGATCACTTGTCACTAAAGTGCTTTTCATTTCTGTTTTTTATAGCAGCTGTCAGAGCCTCACTATTGAGGGTAGTTTCCAGAGTGCTGGCCAGACTGTCTAACTCCAGGTGTTTCAGGTAAGAACGTGAGATAGCTGCATTCCCAAATTCTCTTCCTTTTAATCACAGAAGTGATCAGAGCCTATAAATTGCTACACAATTGCAGAAATAGCAATGTGTGCTTTGGGGTACCTAACATGCATTTTGGCATTGCATCGAAGTTCCTAAGGAGACTGATAGATTTATTGATTTAGAAATGGTTGTTCAGCTCCTAAAGGATGATTGTGCTGTGCTGCCTGTCTAGCTGTATATAATATTAGGAACACTTTTGTACATTTTTAACCCCTGCTGCATGCAACATTCCTCTGACGTGAGATCAAATACAAATCTGTGCCAATTTTTCCAATTTATAGAGGAATTTTGTTCTCTCTGCAGGAATCGAAGCCATCTTTACTTACGTCTCAGAGATTTTCAGGAAATGAAACTGCATGCAGATCAGCAGCTGACCAGATGTTTTTACCTCTTGCTGACAAGATGATTCACCTTGAGTATTGCTCAAATTTGGGACTCAAGCTGTCTGGTATTTCCACTGAAGACAAACAAGCAGAGGGCAAAACTCTGGCCTTCTGGCAAGATACTGTCTACATTCAGTCATGTAGTTATCATAACTGGGAGCTTGCCATCTCTCGTCCAGATGGTGAGCAAATAGTAAGCTGCTGCCTAAAGAGGAGGCTGGTTTCTCCTCTGGTCTACTCAAAGGTACCTAGGTGAGGTGAAGACATGCATTATTTCACATCACTTGCTACACTGCTGGAGGTGTCTCCTCTGGAGACATGGATTATACTTGCAGAAACAAAATAATTGGGGTTAAAAAAACGTTCACTGAATTGCTTTGAAGCCATTGATCTGGTTTATTGTTGAAGTCAGCTTGTTTTAAGAAGATGTCCCAGGCATAAATAAGCCTGTAATGATACAGGCAATTATCTGGGTTTCTGCTGCAGCTCCCAGAAAGCTTTTGGACTTAACTTTTTAGCAGTAGGAATGGTAATGCTTGCACGAGGTACTCTGGTTTCTGAATGCAACAAGTAGATCTGAAATTGTCATCCCCATGGGATTGTGCACTGTAATACAGATGTGTATATAAATATTTAATTTCTCCTTTAATTTTTACTGTGGATATTTCTGTGCTGTTAACAGTAAACTTATTTAAAACACCTGTTCCTGAGTAGCGCTCTGGTCACCGATCTGGGCCCAGAACATTTTAAAATAAGTTAGAAATATGCAGGCACGTAATCTTACAAACATAATTTACAAATAAAATGAAAGCCTCCAATTTGTATATGTATTGCAAGTATGATTTATTAAGCTGTTAAAGGACTTCAGATGAGAGTCTTAAGTTATGTTTAAGTTATAATCATAAATTTAACATCTCTGCTTGATTTAGAATCCGGTATGTGTTGCCCTGTTCGTAACAGTATTTAATAAAATGTTTTAAACATAATTTCTGAAAACATCCGTCTTTTAAATGTGCCCCATGGATTTGGCTTCAGCAGCAGAAAGTGAGGTTGTGCGGGGAGACTGGTTAAATAGTAAGGCTGGGAGCTAGCTCTCTTACTCAGCTTTCCATGTTCTCATAGCAGTCAAGGAAAAGAGTAGCCAGCAGATGGCACTGACTACCTGGGAGCCAGCACAGCCATAGCTGGACTCAAAACCAGCCTTCCTGGTCCTGAAAGGAGGAAGGAGGGCCCAGTGGTGCATCCCATAAAGCAAGTGCTTGGACCAGCAGTGAGCTTTGGGAGCAGCATGCTCACGAGAGAGAGGAGAGCATAAAGAAAAGCAAGTAGGTGACCTTGGTGCACAGTTAACAACGGCACAAACCCCTTATCTCATGCAGGTAGCTCCCAGCCCTTTCTGCTGGGAAGTTAGTGGAGGGCTGGGAGAGTGCAGGCTGGCTGGTGAAAGCACAGCTCTGGGGATTTGTGGTGACTGCTTTCCAGGGACCTCCATTCCCAGCCTGGCTTGGGCTGTAACTGAAGACTGTGCTGTGATGGCCAGGTGCCAGGGATGGCGGGCACTGCTGTGGCTGCCCTTCCCCAGCCCTTGACATAGCAGAGGAAGCTGCACTGTGGCTGTCTGTAGCAGCTGCCAGGAGCCAGCCCCTGATGAAGCATGAGGTGCGCTCCAGCCCTAGGCAAGGCTCAAGAGAAGCCATCAGGCCAGTGAGCAAGGAGTTGCTGCACCGCAGTGGACAGGGCCCATTGCTCTTCATCCCAAACCGATTATCAAACTGAGAGCGGCTGCCAGCGCTTCCCCCCCGCCTTGACAAGGTGGGGCCCAACCGTGTGAGCAGATGCAGAGCAGTAATCCTTCAGGTTCCCTGAGGGGACGTAGAGATTAGCCCGAAATGCCCTGCTCTGAATCCCTGCAGGAGCTGTTTTGAGAGCTAAACCACCACATGGATCTCCCAGCCTGTCCTTGTTGTTGTCCTCTACATGCACAGTCCTGTAGCATCCTCTGGAGACAGCAGCTCATGCCAGCATGGCTCCCACTCTGCTTCTCTCCCAGGAGCTGACCAGAGCTGGTGCTTTTGGCACCTTTCCTTCACTTCTCCTGGGATCTTAACAATAGTTCAGGGCATATGCAAAACCCTAGCCTGTGCTTGCCCAGGTCCCTCGGTTCTTGGTCTTCTGACACTGTTTTCTCCTGCTTCAGGGCATAAATTACCAGCTGTGATGTTATGGCATGTCCAGGCCTCTAGGATCTTCAGAGAGTCATTTTGGTAATGAGCATATCTCTGTCACTGTGGCTGTGAACGCAGCTCTTCCATTGTTTGCCGTCTGTCTAGATCCTACTCTGGCAAGAGTGGCCATGGGAACGTTTGCTGCAAGACAGTCACTTAATAACTCTGCTCTATTGCCCGTATTTACGGCGCACTGCCATGGGACCGCCAAGAGCCCACAGATCCTTTGCTGGAGGAACTTTCTGTATTTCCTGTTGTTCTGTTTCTCTCGAATTCCTCAGTTCTCACTGGGCCCATGGCATTGTTCAGAACGGGATCCTCACTTTGCTTGGCATCTTGTTTTGGAACAGACATCTGCTTGTGCCAGGCCTTATGGAAGCTGTGAAGGTGACATTAGCTGGGAGGGACACGTTCTTTCACAGCTCTGCATGTTTGTTGCTTGGCAAAGGGATGGTTTTTGTGGTGCAGCTTAACACATTCCAGATGAGCTGAGCTGTCCAGGTGGTTTTCGTTTTTTGCATCTGCAGCCTGACAGAAGGGAACTTAGAAACAAACTTTTACTTAAAGCCTCAAAGACAAGTAGTGTTTGAGTTGGGGTAGGTGTCCCTGGCCTTTGGTGGCACAGGCAGTGTAAGCCCTGCGCATGCTGGGATAGTGCCTTATATTTCCATAAGCAATTAGCCATCAAACAAGCAGTCATTTACTAAGGCCTGGCTGAAGTTGCTTTCCAGAGCTCTAGTTTTCAAGGGCTGGACTGCACCCAGTATCTGGCCAGCAGTTCTTAGCTCACAAAGGTAGGTCACTGCTACAGGCTCCGGAGGCTGTGAGTCTTTGCAGCTCCTTGCGTGCTTTGCTGAGGACTGGCAGCAGGGACTTTGGAGCTCCTGCAGGAGCAGGAGTCATGATCAAATCACTAACCTCAGCTCCTGCTCTGGGAGCTGTCAGAGGATATTAGGGCTGGGAGGCCAGACTGCCACATGCAGTGTCTGTGCAATGCAATGTACTCAAGCCCTTTGGGAGTCTGTTTGCTGTCCCAAGTCTTGCTCCTGTTTGGATTCCTCTAGTTCTTGCAGGGGGGCTGGCTGCTGCTTCTTGGCTTGAGCATGCTGGTGGTGGGTACCTGGTGAGGGGTCTTCAGCCTGGGGGCCTGGAGGAGTAGGCTGCTGCAGGGAGTGCTAGAGCTGGCGGTTAGAGAGAGTTACGAACACAAGACAGTTGCTCCTTGGGAGCCATAACTCACATCAAACGAGGAGTACAGTGTGGGCTTGCCCCCAGGCTGGCAGGCCAACCTCCTTTTGGTATTGGGCAGAAAAAGCCTAGTGAAGGGCAGAACAGCATGTATCAGAGTCCAGCCTGTCACATTTGCCCAGTCATATTGTGGGGCTCTCTCTTGCATGCCTCTAGGGTGGAACAAGGAAAATTGCAGGTTAGATTTGGCCAGTGGAGTCAAAATTGGTGGGCAGCTACTGCCACTCATCTGGTGCTGCTAAATCTCGCCTAGGAGGGAGGCAAGACTTGGCCAGCACAGTTCAGCTGTGGCTCCAGTGGTGAGAAAGAAATCCACTGCCCAGAAATTGCGTGCAAGGCTGATGATGGCCAGTGCTTTTTCCAGCTCAGGAAAACTGCTGCCAAGAACAGGGCTATGTGCAAAAAAAAGCACAAATGCCTCTTCAGCAAGGCAACAGATGCCCCCGGGCAGCTGCCAGCAGGTTTTCTACCTGCCTTCCCGCTTCGGGGAAGGACATTCCCTTGAAAAGCCCAACAGTTGCTTTGACTTTCAGCCTGGGCCAAGTGGGACCTTCATCAGCTTCTCGCCTCGCCAGCTGCCATGAAAGCAGCGATGGCAGGTGTGAAATTGCAGGTGACTTGCTTGCTTCTGGCACTCCAGTGCTGTCATTTTGGGCTTCTGACAGCCTTTGAGTGGGCAGGAGGAGGGAGTCACACTGAATCCATGCCTGCTGGAGCAGACCTGTGTCATGGAACACTTGGGTGGAAGGAAAAGGGTTAAAGGGAAGACAGGAAACACTGTGTTCAGGGCTTATTCCACAGAGCGATTTCTGGGAAAGGAGGGGCTGCAATCAGGCAGGATGTTTTCTCTTTGGGATCTTGGGAAATCAAGCCCAGCCTGACCTAAACCAAGGGGAAAATACAGCTTGGCCAACGCTGCACAGAACAGTGACGTCCCCCCTTCATCTTATCTCACATCAGCGCAAACAATCCAGATAACATAAAAATCAGACATGGTGAAATGCTGGGTTCATATGAATAACGAGATGTGCCACAGGGAAATGATACGATTTTAGCAAAAAGACAATGAGAGCAGGTCTAAAAAGTCCTATCCCAAGATCAGTAGGGTCCTATCCCGTCCTCCATGCATTCCTTCCCTGTTCCTTACCGCAGCCAGGGTCGCTGGGGTGGCCGTGGTGGGGAGCAGGGGATGCTCTCTGTGTCACAGGGCTGTTCTCAGGCTGGAGTCTGATCCAGATGTCCCTCAGAGGCAGTGGAGGAAAGCTCTGCAGGTGGGTTAGGAACTGCTGGGTCGGTAGCAGAGAACAGAAAGTAGTCAGACCACTTGCAACACCATTCGACAGAGGCTGATTGTCAAACCTACAGAGCGCCGGCGAGCTTGGTGGGGTTAGGGCCTGGGGTAGAGCTTCACCACATGCCTTTGGAGGGAGAGTGGCAGTTCGCATTGCGCAGGTAATTGGCAAAGCCACAGTGCATTTTGCACGCACTACTCAGACATCCTCTTCATGCAGAGTTTGCTCAGGTTGGTGGTTTGTTTGCACTAAAGCCAGGCCAGCTGTTCATCTGAATGCATTTGTCACGCTGCTCTTTTGAACTAGGGCAGGTGGATATCACCGCTGAGGTCAGTACAGATCAGGCTGGTTCGTTTTTTTTCCCTCTGTTAGCTCTTTCTTCAACCTACTGGACGTAAAAATGTTTCTTGTAAAATAACTGCAATTACTAGCAAACAAGCATCTTGCTTGTTGAAGTCATGCTAAGTGCTGAGAAACAGTCAGACACAGATTACTATTTTCTCCAGGCAGCAAGCAGCGTTTGTTCAGTTTGGCTGCATCAGATTCACAGGCGGTTCCTTCAGGCGCTGACAAAAGTGTTTCAGATGCTGCCAGAGGAAGCTAATAATACACACTCGTTCCTGTGCGCACATGACGATGGGCTGGCCAGTGCTTCTCTCTTTTGTCACTTTTACTTCCTGTTTCCTCGCAGGTTTTGGCGGATTTTGGTTCTTGACGCATTAAGTGGTGAATGGCCCTTCACGACATCCTTCCCCATGTGCTGTCTGGGAGCAAGTCTGTGCAGCCTCGTAGGTGCAGCCTTTTGGTGATGGCACAGTCTCCGTGGACTCTTAAAGCACTTTATTTGTGTGCTCGCAGGAGGCACGAATGGTTGCAAATGGCAAACAGATACCCTCTGCTTTCATGTCAGCATTGAGGCATAGCTTCAGAAAGTGGTTCTGCCTCAGATAAATTTGCTGGGCAAGGACGGAACGTCTGTCTTGGAGGAGTTTTGGGAGCATGGCCTCCCCTAGACTTTGCAGTGAGTGGAGCTAACTCTGAAGAGCAGGTTTTTCCCTGAGCTTGCACCTGGGGAAAGGACTTGTTAGAGGATCCTAGGAAATAGGATTTGAAGAGAACCTCCTCCAAACCCCTGTCCGAGGCTGAGAGTGATGGCAAGTGGAAGCTGGCGCAGCTCCCCTGCCCAGGGGCTTTCTGAGAGGGACCTGGGCAGCTGCAGGGATGCTCCAAGGGATTCCAGGGACTTGAGTCTACAGATTCTGGAGAGCTGGAATGTGGTATGGTGTCTGAATCTCTGGCTATTTCAGAAATCCTATTTCTGAAATATTAGATGGGCTGAAATATTCTGAAATATTAGGGGGCTATTAGCTGCTCTAGCGTTGACTTGGAGGGGCGAGCACTAGGTTTAATTTCTCAGCATCACTAATGGCTAAGTCTGAGCAACTTATGCCCCCTCCCTGTGCCAGCGATCTGTGCTGGCTGTCCTTCTGTTCCTGTGTCTGGTGCAGGCAAATCCAAGCCTTCGGGGTGTTTGGCTGCTGTGGAAACAGGTGCAATATGGGACCCAAAGAACAACAGATCAGAAAACATATGGGACAGCCCCAGCTCTTCATTAACCTAATTGCTACAGCTTCCACGACGCTCTGCATGTTTGCCTAGCGTGTTTCTTCCGGGGCAGGCAACCGCTGGTCTCTGTGATAGAGTGCAGACACAGAAATGCTGTCACAGCCCCTTCCTTCCTAGCAGGGGGCCAGCAGTCCAGACCACCTCCATAAAACCTAGCCGGTGGGCCCAGGGTGTGGGTGCTTGTGCCTAGGTGTGCTGCCCTCCCATCCAGAGAGATGCCATAGGCTTCTCTGGAGAGAAGTGGGGGTGAGGAATGTGGTTGAAAGCCCGAGGAGGCTGTTACAACCCAGCAGTTCGACCTGCCTGCCTGTCCTCCATCAGAGGATGCTACTTTCTTATTGCTGCTGCAGGGGCAATGAGTTCTTCCAGCTGCAGGTGGTTGGCTGGTAAATGTATTGAGGCAGCTCACCTGTGTGTTTGATGGCACGGTGAAACCATCAGGTATTTAGAGAAAGAAATCATGCCCTGCCTTGTGAAAAGAGGACACTCCAAATGGTCTTTGGTTAAAGAGCACATCTGGGTTGTAGGCTTTCCTCAGGACTGCAGAACAACGAGGAGGAGAGTCAATCTTTATTAACCTCTTTTGATGCTCAGGAGCAGCAAGTTTTTTCACTTCAAAGAACTGGTCTTTCTCACTGAAAGTGTTTGGGGAACAAAAACACTCTGCGCCTAAAGATTCCTCTTTTCATGACACTGAATCGTAAATAAAGCTGCTGTCCTAAAAAGACTACAATAACCTTCAAGTTGCCTGAGGGTCAGATTTGTCCTCTAATAAAAATCCTTGCGCTGTGCTGCAAACTGAAATTTGAAATCAGTTGTCCAGATATCTGGTATAAAGCAGCCCAGCCTGCCAGCCTGCTTGTAGCAAGGGAGACGCTGTTCCCACCTATGTGTTTCGCTCCAGCAGAGCCTGGATCCTCTCTGAAGCTCAGGGACTTGAAGCACAACAGAAGGGGCTGCCTTGAGAGGTGCAGAGATGCTAGCGAGAGAGGAGGGAGAGTGCAGTATCTGATATGGGCACATCTTGTCTGGCTGGCCAAGCCAAGTGTTTATCACCTTTGGATTTGCCACGCTGCCCAGAAAGCAAAATAGACGTGTAGTAGTGTTGGCAATCTCTGTAGGAACCTCCTGTCTGCCAGATTCCCTCTCCCTGCCCTCCCAGCAGGTGCCAGCTGGGTTTTTGCTTTCTTTCATCCTAGGGTCATGTTTCATCACAGCAAGCACAGTCAGGGTGCCCAGAGCCCAAAGCCCTACTAAAATTAGGCCTGATCTTTGGTCCTGTTTGTAAGTTGCTTCTAGGCCTGGTGGCATCTGACGTACAAAGTGGCTAAAATCAGGGTTTGCTAGTCCTAAGTGCAGCTATGTTTGTATTATTGTTTGCAAAGTCCTCTGGAGCTGCAGTGTGCCGGTTAGAACAAAACAGCAGCACACGGGCAGATCAAAGAGCCCCGGTCACACAGATTTCAGCACAGACCAGCAGCCTACGGTGTCAAACTAGCTGACAAAGGAGGATCACAGAACAAGCATTACGGCTGTGATTCTGACACAATCAAACCTTGCTCACGCGGTGCCCGTGACTCAGTGCTGGAGTCACGCAGGTTCATTGCGGAGCATTCTGCGAAAACAGCTAATGAACAAGATGTTACGTCCCAGTTAAGTTAATGGAGCTTAAATCTTTCAAGTCGGACATAGTTTCTTGTGTTTTAGTGGATCTGGATCTTGCGAAATTTTCCCTTCCCCCTCTTCCCATCAAAGCTGTTTAAAAAACAGAGGTTGAAAAAGAACAATCACGAACAGCAGTTCAAACCGCAAAGTGTGACCAGCATAGGTGTTTGGAATGGCGGTACAACATATCTTTGAAGAGGTGATGCAGAAACAAAGAGAGGCAAGAAGGGAGAGTAAGTGTTTTGTGCCTTTTTTGTTTTTGTTTTTAATAGCGTGTGTGATTTTGAATGAAGAGGAAATGTTGATGTCAGGTCTCTGGTTTGGCTGTGATTGCCTAACACGCTGCCTTGGAAATCAGTGCCCATTGGCTGCCCTCACACCTTAATATGCGGTACCTGTCCCCAGGCTAGAGGAACATCCCTTTGGTGCCTGATCTGAAGTAACATCCCAGCTCTGGTCTGCTCTTTGGGCAACAGTTCTGGCCCAGGGGGATCTTCAAGAAACGTTTGGATTGTTGGCAGCGCTGCACCAGACCCGTGCTCAACCTGCCTGCTACAAAACAGGCTTCTCCATAGCGTGAAGCGAGAAGGAGATGTCGGTCCTATTTTGCAGCAGGCTCTGGTGCAGAGCTCTGTGTTTTTCTTGCTGTACGGTGTCCCCAGATGCAGCAGCTTGTGAGAAGGAAGGGGTGTATGGAGTGTGCTGTGCCCCAGGACGGGGATGGAGCTCTGCTCTGGGATCCTTGTGGCAGCAGGAAGGATGCACATTGGAAATAAACACAAGGTGATTTTCCATTCTTCGTTCACCTGCGCCCCCAGCGCCTCCCTCTGCACCCTAGGGAGATGCAGGAGAAACCCAGGTGGCAGCTCTGGCCTGGGACAAGCTCCAGCTTTTGAAACATGCTGATCCCAGACTGTTAGGAGCTTTGTAGGCCAAACCCAACATCTTCAACTTCACCTGAAAACAAATTTGCAACCAGGCCTAACGAACACGCTCCCAGGAAGCTTTGCAAGGCACGGTTTTATTGCAAATCTGTCTATAAAGGTCTACAGCCTCTCGTTTGATGAACAAACAACAGCATTTTTTTCCCTCCTAACAAGGTTTCCTTAGAAATAGATCCACTGCTGAATCCTGAGTCTGCCTGGCATATTCCGGGGGACATCTGGCGTAAATTCTTCATTATTAGATTACATTAGTTGCAGCAATAATCATTCACATGGGATTATTACATCCAAGCTTGTCTCATTGCCTTTATCCTTTCACACATTGTCTTTCCTGGTTCCCCTTCAAAGGGCTGTTGTGAGTCTGTGTCAGAGCAAGAAATTAACTCGTTAGTAATTTATGCATCATTTCCTCCAGCCACATGTATTTAGGGCAAGATCAATAAAATATAATCAGGAAGCGGGTGGGTATTGTCACTGTGGGGCTGAAATAATTCCTTTGGTATCACTGTAAATCCTTCCCTCACATATGAAAACCTGCAGTCCTGTCCATCATTAGCTGATTTTGCTAGGCTGCATCAACAGAACATTGATTCAGCTTCTTTGTGCTCTTGCAGAGTTCACGTCCCGCCGCTTCTGCTCACTGCTCCGAGCGGAGGTTTTGGTTTTTGAAGGAGCAGTGTTTCACAGCCCTTCTCCTGGCTCCTGACACAGAATTAAAGCCGTGCCACCTAACGCTGCAGCCTGATTTCTGGAGTGGCTCCACGCTCTGGCATCTGCTCTGATATGTTTGGTCTGAGGAAGGGAGAGGGAAGCCAAGAGGGATCGGAGCACTGCAGCTCAGGGCCTGGCAGTCTGTGGGATATGGGGAGGCAAACTTTAGCGGATCTGCAAGGTCCATTGCTTTAGCAGTGCTCTTTCTGCTGGTCTGAGGTCCCGACAACATGGGGAGGCTCCAGTTTCTGAAAGCCTCTGGAAGGAGAAGTCTCGAGATCACTTTGCGCTCTGGGACCTGCGTGTTTTGTTGCCATAAACATGGAGAAATCCAGGAGAAGGAGGTGTTTAGAAATGCCTCACAGGTCTGACTCACCCCCCAGAGGAGTATTGTTGGTGCGGTGTGCTGGGCCAGGCAGCACATGGCGTACGGGATGGGACAGCAAAGCCACTGCAATCCTGCCCTCCGCAACCCCGCCGCTGTTGACACAGCTTGGAAGGGAGCGCAGAGGAGATGAGTTCCCGAGATTATCAGTGCAGACAGGGGAGAGGAATGCTGTTTGCTTGTAGCTCCTCTCCATCAGCACTGGCAAAATCCAAGCGTGGAGGGAAGATGCAGGCAGACGCCCACGCATGGTCTGAGAGTGTAACAGAGATAAGCAGGCACAGGGACAAAGCCAGGGGCTCTGACTTCAGCACCAGAAATACTGGTTGCAGCTCAGGCTGGTTGTCTTCTGAAAGCCTTCTGGAGACAAGGGTCTGTCCAGGTCACCCGTATGCAGCCAAGGATGCTGTGCAGGAACGCGTGTAGGACATTTCTCCCCTGTCACCTGCCCCCATGATCCTCAGATAGCCTCACTGAGGCAGAAGCCAGCTCTGCCTGGTCTCCACAGCAGCCCAGCAGCGATGTGGCTAACACTGAGTCCTTCCTAATGGCCAGGTTTGTTATCATATATAGTGGGTATGTTCATAGATGAGAGAAAAATGCCAGCCAGCAGGGAGAAGGGAAGAGAGGAGGGAGAAAGCAGGACAAAGGCTGCTCAGTTTTGCTTGGTTTTGTTCCATTAGGAGCCAGGGTTAGAAATGAAATCGATCCCAGGAGATGATTTCTCTTTCTTTGGACCAGCTCCTTCGTGCTGCACAGCCTTCCCCAGGCAGCCCGTGCAGCCAGCCCTCTCCCCGGCATTGCAACACCTCCTGCTCTCCAAAGGGACAGCAGCCCGAAGAGCAAACACAGGAAACCCCAGCCCGGGTCAAGGTCTGGGAGGTAAATTTGTAACTTGGGACAGATCGTGAGGATGCTGCTGTGTAATGCGCAAACACTCCTTTCTCTCTGATCCTCTCCTTCTCCCACAGCCTGGCGTGGATGGGAAAGCTGATCCCAAACCTCCCTTCATGGTGGGGTCTCCTGATGAGACAGAGCGCAGGTTGGAAATGCAGCCGGGCACTCAGGCTCCTTACTCCCTGGAGATGGGCTCCTTCCCTCACTTCTGTAAGTGCTTGCTTTGTCCCCGTGAACTGGCCATGCTGAGCTGCAGCGTGGGCTCAGCCGTGCATTGGGTGCACGTGCAGATGGGTGCTGGTTCACCAAGAGACATGGGGCTTACCCAGCCCCCTGGGCATGCACCAGCTGAGCTGAGCCTTTGGGGGAGCTTAATTCAGGTGCAGGTTTTGGACAGAAACATCTGTGTTGCACTCTCTTTTTCCTCCAGCTGTAGTTTGTCCTCTTGAGCTTGACAAGGAGAGGTACAGCACCGATGGCAGGTGTATGGGACTAGTCTTTGTGAGGCACAGCCACATGGGTCTTCAAGAAAGTCGGCTGCAAGGATGGTGGGAGGGCTGGAGGTCAGGGCTTTCAAAGAAAGACCAAGCAGCTGCTTGCTGAGGAGAAGAGAGAGGAGCAACAGAAGTCTTCAACACCAGGGGAAAGATATAACATCATGAACTGGACTTGCAGGAAGGAAGACTCAGGTTAGGGTGGAGATGTGAAAGGACAGCTGGGCTGGGGAGGAAGTGGCAGCTCTGTCACTGAAGGTCTCTGGTCCTGATTTGGGGCACGAGGACGGGTGGCAGGAGTTGACGAGACCCCTCCAGCCTGTGCTTTCCTCCTGCAGTGGCGGGCAGATAAAGCATTCCGGGTGTGGAAGGGGATGCTGTGCTCAGGGGTGAGTGCTGCAGTGGCTCATACTAAAGGAGTTCTGGGCATCAGCTTGCAAGGGTTAGTTAAGGATGGGAGAAGTTACACACAGAGTTAGTCATGAATGTTCTCTGAGAATGATTCCTTTAATAAAGTGGTGTTTCTTCAAAAACTGAAATGTCCTGGATAAATATTGATTTTGTCAAAGGTATTAAATATCTGTGTGCATGGATTTATACACTTACAGATGTGTGTGCATGTATGGGGAGAGAGAGGGAATTCCATTGGGAATTGTTGAAATGGTCTAATTCGTCTCTGATCTGCTTGAACCTGGTTTGTGTTTCAAACTGACCCGATCTGTTTCACTACCTCCACTACACGTCAGCGCTTTGCAGTATGTGTATAATCATATCTTGACCAAAACGAATCTGTTTAGTTGTCTTTACATATTTCCAAGTCACATAAGATTTAAAACAGCAACTTCTCTTGCTTTGTTAACAAAGATACGTCATGTATCCATGTCGATATCAAATTTAATTAGCGTCAGATGATACATTATAAGGCAGATTCCTGTATATCAGGTAAACCAGTGGCACAGGGCTGGAACTGATTTTCTTAGCAGTTGCAGCAGTCTGTGGATGCACTGTTTTACCCCAGAATTTTGGGGGTAGCTCCATTTCTTACAGAAACTTGGACAAATAGGCGTGCATGTAAGTGAAAGATAGAGAGAGAGCGATGTGTGAGGCTCAGAGACCTAAGAAGCTGATCTGGGTGATAAGAGACAGAAAGGCGTCCACCCAGCTGGCCGGCTCTGATCCCTCAGGCTGAAGGAAGGCTGCCTGGTGCTCGGCCCCAGCCCCAGTTTCAGGCTTTGTCCTCAGCCTCTGTTGTCAGGAGGCGATCCACAAAGCAGTCATCACTGGCTGCAGCCACCAGAGCCCAGTGCTGAAGCCTGGCGTGCGCTGCCAAATCCAGCTCGCAGGTACTCACAGGTTAGCCCCTTCCACTCTGCATCTGTCAATAAAGGAAGCTTCCTTCCCCTCCTGACTTTTCCCTGCTGACCTTTTTAAGCACGGCTGCAGGTTCTGCCCCATCTTCCCTTTGACAGCTCTGAAGATTCACTCTGAACTTTGCAGTGGCAACTGGTTTACGGCAGGACTCAGCAGCCTTTCCTGGGTGCAGGCTGGCCTGTCTTCCTCAAAGCTGAGCTCACACATGCCTGGAAACACTCACTGAGGGATGCTGCCTTTTCAATGGACAAGGCATTCCTCTCCAGCTGGTGAAGCTTGGAGCTGGCTTTTACATGAGAAGGAAAGTTCTGCATTGAACTTGGGGAGCCAGGAGGTCACTGGTGGCTGAAAAAAAAGGAGCAAAACTTGCTGCTGCTTTCCTGTAGCTCCAGTGAACTCCTGGGGAGAAAACCCGTTGCTAGGCCTGTTCTTTGCAGCAGAAAGGGAACTGTAAAAGTCATGTAATTCACTGATGAGGGGATAGACTTAGTGTTGTAGGAGAGACTCCTGCGGTGGTAGCAGCATGGGAAAGAGTGTGTGTGCATTTCTCTGGGAGTTTGTTGCAGGTGTTTTAAGTCTCCCCTTGCTCTGCTCCAGCTGACAAATCAGAGTGGGCTTCTCAATGCCTTTTGTGCTCAGAGAAGGAGGCTGGGAGATGGTTTGAACCTGGGGTGTATCTGTCTTGTTGTGGTCTTGCTTGGTTTCTCTCCTTGCCCCCATTGCAGCAGCTGGTTGGGGCAATTGAGAAGCTGAGCTGAAGTTCTCACTGTGTGCCTTGTGTGGTGCCAGGCTCTGCTCTTCCTGTGAGTTATTTGCTTGTGCTGAGCAACATCTTACTTTCAGGCAGTTTCTGGCTCTCTAGGAAGGGCTGATGAGGCTGCCCTTGGGAAAGGGAGAGGATGGGGCAGTGGAGTGCTGCCTTGAGGCTCAGTCATGTGTGTGGCAATGAGGGCAGGGAGGAAATCTCTGGGTGACTGGAGTAATGTAATAGGTGAGAGGAAAAACAGAAAGTGTTGGGATGAAGAGGCGCAGTCTAGTATAGTAGTGTGTTGGTATGCCTTGCTTTCTCCTGTTGGATCCTGAACAAGACCTTTTGGGGCCAGGCAGTGGGTTGCCTGTTGCCTGTGAGCAATGTCAGGAGTGACAGCCATGGTGCAGGGAGGCCAGGCTGCCTCCACACCCGGCTGGCAGAGGTTCTGCATCCTTTGGGGTTTTACAGTGGCTTTATCTGTACTGTCTGGCATGGTTTGTCATCCTGTGGCTGTATATACATCTTTATTATGTGAGTAAACCCTCTGTTTTCAGTGCTTTGAGTGAGAAATGTATTGCGTTTCAAGGCTTGCTGAGGAAGCTGTGTTCAGTGACTTGGGGGTGGATTCTCTTCCCATTGGCATCAGCCCTGCTGGGCTTGAGGGCATGAAGTAGAAGTGCACAAGGAAGCTGGGTCTCCTTTTACAAACAAACAAAGTTGGAGCACTCAGCTCCTCAGCACCCCAGGGAGCACACGCTGTGTGCGTCACAAGCCCAGGGCAGATGAAATCAGTGGGGGAGCCTGGCTGTTTTGAGGTGCTGCCTCTCTTTGGGCCCATCTCCTTGGGACCCCCAGGTGAAAGGAAAGCATCAGAGCAAAGGTATATCTTGCTGGACCTTGGTGTGGAAGCCAGCAGGGCTACAGGAGGATAAGGCAGAGTTTTGGGAGGAACACTGGCCCTCAGGGGCAGCGAAGGGGTTAAAGCGCGGCCGTTCTGCTCAATCAGTCTGTCTTGCCTGTAATAACCAATTAACAGAGTGTAATTGTGCAAATCCATATGTGGCAGTAATTACCAGGGAGATTAATGGATTCCTTCCTTTCTGAGCGGACCCCACCGCGGCTTGCCAGCATCCTCCTGCCACCCAAAAGGACTCGGCGAGGGGGAGCGTGGTCGCTGCACCGTGCTGGGCATTGTGACAAGCCGAGCAGCCAGGAGGCCCCGCAGGAACTGCCCCGTGCCTCTTTAAATAACCCTTTTCATCTCCCTGCGTTTCCTTACATGCAGCTCGCTGCTGCCTGGCGCAGACCTGGCATCCCACGGACAGTTCGTGCACAGCCGGCCACGTCCCTGCCCTCCCCATTGTCCATTCATTCCCTGCTCCTCTTTTCCCTATTTAGTCCTAATTGCTGCAGAATATCACGTCTGTTTGTCCTCTTTTTTTTTTTTTTTTTTTTTTTTTTTTTTTTTCCCAGCTTTGTTGTTTTAGCTGCGATGGCTCATGCAGCAAACCTCTAAAGGAGAGGTGAGGAGAGACAGCAGCCAGGGAAGCAGGGCGCTTGGCGCTGGGCTTGGGGAAGGTTTGCAAACTGAGTTGCTGGCATTGTGTTTGGAAAGTGGTGTTTTTTGAGCAGATTGGGCTTGCAACATCTCTTGTGATGAGTTTTCTTAGGGGCATGTGGCCACAGAAGCAAAGGGTGACCATGGAGCAGGTGAATCCTCCCCCTCCAATTGCTCTTGGTTGTGTGGGGGGAAAGAGAGCACTGATCCTTTTTGAGGGAGAAGGGGGTGCACTTGGGGACCTGTCCTGGTCTCCTCCACAGCCTCACCAGCCCCTTGGCTATTTGAGATGCAAAATCAGCTGTCCCATGGCAGCCTTGACCACCCTTGCCTCTGCATCTGCTGAGCTGTACGGCTTCCCAGTGCTGCGAGGGGGAGCTGGGAAGAGCTCAGCCCTGCGTCTGTGCCAAGCCACAATCCCTGCTCTGACAGCTGAGCAGGAGCTGGGCAGAGCGATCCCATGGGAGGTTGATGTGCCGGCCAGGAGTGGCCGTCTCTGCACGCACAGGGTGCCCCGGGGCAGCTGTGTTTGCTCAGCCAGGGATGGGGCAAGCAGCTGGGGAGCCAAGTGCCCTTTGGAGCCCGGGACGGCAGGGAGCGGTCGCATCGCATCTCATGTCAAGCAAAGGTCTTGCCTTCTCGCTGCCTTCCTTGTCGGGCCAAATTGTGATGCTGGGGCTTAAACCTGGGCCTGTGATTTTATTTGTTTTTACCCACTGTGTGTAGGTCTGGGAGCATCCCATGGATGGAAAAAAAGCAGCCAGACAAGGCTGAGCCAAAAGCCCGTCTGACAGGGGAGGAAGGGGCAGTGTGTGCTTGAGAGTCCTTCCGCCATCAGCCTCTGCCCTGAGTTGTTGGCATCTTCACTCAGTCTTAGCCACTGGATCCCAGGACTGGCTGCTCCCAAAATCTGTAGCAATGCCTACATGAATGTCCCCACAGAGCATGGGCTGGCCCTTGCCTAGTTTGCTGCCACATCCATGGTGATGGACATAAACCACCTTTTTCTTCGTGTTACAAAGGCCAGGAATGTGTCGGTTCCAAGGGGATGGCTGCGCAGGGCGCTTGGCAGAGACACAAGTGAAGCTGCTCCCCAAGGAGGGTTGTAACCCTCCTTGATGATGGAGGAGGCTTTGGGAGACGCTTGCCCGGAGGTGATGGGGATGCTTGTGTCTCGGTGGAGCAGCCTTCTTGGTAAGTTTCCTAGCTGGTGCACCTGCCCAACAGGGTTCAGAGCAGTCCCTGGAGCACTAAGGGATGCCTTGTGTGGTTTCTGGGGTGCTTGAAGCAGGTGGGTCTTTGCCCTTTGGATTTTAGGCTGCAAGATTTAGTGGATAGCTATGGTTTAGAAGCCGTGTTAATGAGATGTGTCAGGGAATGCTGTGAGGGCAGCCTGGGTGTGGCTACGACTTGGATTCACAGCTTCCCTGTGAAAACAGCCCTTGGCCAGTGCTGAATCCCAAACCACACTTGGGAACGGTCAGATGGGAAGTGCCAACGACTGTGATTACAGCCAATGGGACAGGCTCTGTGACCATGCCTTGGAGCTGGTGAATTTTCTGGTACAGATGTAGTCTTTGGGGCTGTGCTGCTGGTGTCCTGGAACAGTTACAGCAAAGAACCCAAAATGCTGACAAAACTCTGTGGAAAGATTAAGGCCTCTGGATTTTGCAACTGATACATTTGGCTAAGAGAGACAGCTCCGTGTTGGAGAAGCTGCTGAGCATCTTCAGAGCCTTAATATTCAGGTTGCAGGTTTCTTAAAGTCAGTGCACCCGAGGGCAGTGCTGGTACTCCAGCGTGCATCGCTGTGGTGTTATCTCAGCCCCTTTCTCTCCTTCTGCTGCCCAGAGCTGCTCCTTCTGCTCAGAGGCTCATGCGGACGGGGCCGAAACATGTGGCTGTGGGCAGGCGCTCGCTGCTTCTTTCTCTCCCTTTCTGCTGGGAAGAGGTTGGGGGCAGAGAACAGTTATTTGACTGTGCCAGCAAATGTCAGTGCACATCCCTGCCAATTCTTTATGCATTTGCTCTTCGCTGCTGTGCCGTCTTGGCTCTCTGCGTGGTGTGGCCTGTGCTTGCCTTGATCCAGGGCTGTTCCTTTTTTTCAGGCACAGGGAATCTTGTGCTCCCAAGGCTTTAAATACCAGTGAATTTTCTGTTTGAAGAGAAACATGTGGCTTTCAGGAGGAGAACATGTTCAAAAGGTGATAGAGGCTCTTGATAAGGAAAGGGACGCTCGCTGGTGCTGGCACCTCATCTGCCCCTTGGCTATGCAGGTGGGTGCAGGGTTTAAAATAGTTTCTGTGGGGGAACACTGAGTGGAACAGGTCTTGTGGGAGAACGTTTTGGCTGAGCTTCACGTTGTGCTTGTCTTTGGCAGCCGCAGAGAGGGATGTCCCAGGGGAAGGGCCTGCAGATGAGGGATGTGCGCATCTGTTGGAGCGAGGCAAAGATGCTCGGTCACCTGAGTGTCAGGGAGAGCAGGCTGGCAGGCTCAAACCCACGTTGGCTGGTGTGCTGCTGGGCAAAGATGTGGCCTTCATCTGTCATCTCGATGGCTCAGAGGCATTGTAGGTGTGAGCTGAGGGGCTTGCAGTGTCCAGGACTGCTGTGCTAATAGTGCTGGGCCGGGGTGCTGGATCAGGGTGCTTGCAGCAATGGAAACTCACTTCAAGACCTGCCTTGGCTTCAATGGGGATCAGATGCAGTTTGCTCTCTGCTGCTGGCAGATTCTACACATAAAGGTGTGGAGAGGCAGCTGTGATTTGGTAAAAGCTGGCATTGATGTGCTCTGTGGTTGGCTGCTTGCACCTAATCCAGGCAGTAATCAATGTGCAGACCAGCAGTGCGAGCAAGCTTGGTGCTGTGGCCTTGTTTGCTTGGAGTGAGCACAGGTTAGAAAGCCAGAGGGATGTGTTGGTCTCCCCTCTCCATGGCATGATGCACAGGGGCATGGGAGGAGGTGTCCTATGACAGATATCAGCCTTCAGGGCTTTCAGATCCTGCCTGCTGAGGCTGTGTCCTTGGGGATGGGGCTGTGGCTGGTGATGGCTACTGTGCTCTCAGCCATGGAGGTGTGGGTGCCAGCCCCCGATGTGAAGCTGTTCTTCTTGGATGCCTCCAGTCCTTTCTCCCCCAAGCAAGGAGCTACTCAGAGCAGAAATAACCCCTGTTACCTTGAACTCCAAATCCACGTTTGCCTGGCTGGTATAAATAGACCATCTGAGGCAGCTGGATGTGATGGAGATTGACAGGTTGTCTCTGGAGTTTTGCACTTGCTGAAGCAGGAGGAAATGTAAAAGCACGAACGTGGGGATGTGCAGAGTGAGAGTGGTAAACAAAGCCCACGGCTGCACAGGGGCTGTGATGCCCACCCCGGGGGATGCAGGTGGGAGCCCTCTGTGGCCTTGTGCTGGGCAGTGCTGCACCAAAACCTCCCTAGCTCTGTGCTGAGCCCTGCTGGCCATCAACACATGCAAGGTCCAGCACCTTCAGTGGCCCAGCTGTCCCCTGTCAGCTGTGTGCTGCCCAGCTCAGGCCCTTGCTGAGGAGGGGAGTGTGGTTTGCTCAGAAATATCCAGGGCTCCCAGCAAAAGAGAGCAAAGAATTGAGCAGGATGCAGAAAAAAAAAAAAAAAAAAAAAAAAAAGGCTTTTTGAAAGTATTGCAGGAGTTCTGCAGATATAGGTGGGAGGACAGAATTTGATGTAAGCAGTTTGCATCCAGGTAGTCAGAGAAGCCCTAATATCAGCAGGTTTTCTATGTCCTTGTCCCTACAAGCACTAATGCAGGGTTAACCTGGTCAAGGACCTTCCTTCTTTTGAAAAATTTCCTCTGAGAAATTGTAGTTGAAAGAAAACAGCAACACTGAAGACAGATGCATGGGCTGTGTGTTCTAAACACTTCTGAAAACTTCGGTCGTTGTTTTCAGAAGATGAGGAACTCTTGGTCTTTATTTTCCTCTGAAGGAAGGTGGTAACCTAGCTGTTCTCAAGCATTTTGTAGAAATTCCAGCTTTGCATCACATGTAGAGCAGTGTTAAAGTGAGGCTTGCACTTAGATGGTAACTTGTAGGCACTCGGACAATCTGATAACAAAGTTTTCTTGCAGGGTGGTAAGAGGCATCAAGTGAAGTTCCCCTTAACGGGTGTTTTCAAACCCTTTGAATGCCAGATGACACATCGGAGTGGACTTCATTGAGAGCTGGGTGTTCCTTTCCCATCCAAGTCTCCTCTGGACATAAGGGCTTTTGGTCAGACACCTGCCCGTAGATCTGGGTGACTGGCACCTGCCCAAGGAAACCCTGGCTCTGTCCTGTCTCCTCCAACCTGCAGTCCTGGTTCTACAGCCCAGTTTGCTGCTGTATGCCTCTGACCAGTGAAGCTGGATCCTTGCCTTGGAGTGCAGGGGATGTGCGACTCTTCCACCGTGGCACCTTTATGTATCTTTTTGTTACAGCAAACCCAAACAGGTGGAGGCACTTGTATGAAAGCAGGCAGAGCTTTGGAAAGCTTGGAAGCTCCCAAGCCCTGGTTTAACACCCTGCAGCCCCAGCTGTTGCCCCTCAATGCACTCCATGCCCAGACCTCTCTATGTGGTGCAGCACAAATCTCCCTGCTCACAGGCTCGACGATCCCCCCCACAAACCCTGACCCCAGAGCAATGGATGCTTTTGCCAGAAAAGATCCCCATGGCAATTTCTTTGCATCCACCTTCCCAGGAATATTTTCTGCATGCATTTCCATGACGCTCCCACTGCTGACCTTTCTCCAGCAAGGGCGAGTCGCTGGGCAGCACATAGGCAGTGATTCTTTGCTGTTACAAAGGCTGGGATTGTTGGCAGCTTGACGCCCCAGAAAGTGTCTAATTGACTTGACTCTCTCTCGCTGGGCTCCGAATGGATTTTCTGCCTCAGGATATCTCGGCGTTATAGTGGACCTGTTGTTTTTGCTCCTTGCATGATATTAGAAAGTGCATTGTTGGAGCAGAAAGCCTGAGTCAGAGCGGATGTGCTGGGAGAGCTGCCTGTCACCCTGCGAATGAGTGCCAGGGCGGTGGGGTGGGGTGGGGTGGGTCCCTGCCACATGCCATCAGGGGCCAGAAAGCTTCTTGGAGCATCCTGGAGAATGATTTTGCCTTGATGGTTTAGATGACAATATTCAGGAGTGGGTGGATGTAAACCTGCCTGTTTATCTCTCTCTCTCTCTCTCTTTTTATTTTTTATTTTTTAACTGATTTTGCTGTTTGCCCACTCCATTGCAGACCTGGTTGTCCTCTGTGCTGGGCAAAAGCTTTTTCAGCTGTCTCTGGCAGCAAAGCCTACATCTGCGTCCAAAAGTGCTCGTGTGCCTGCCTGGGGAGGTAATTCCCGGGAGGAGTGGGCAGCTGGGCCCCACAGCAGTAAAGCTTCTGGAGGTGCTTAGGCAGCCGTAAGAGGATTCAGTGACACCGCTGATTAGCATCGAGGGCCTCATTACAGCGCTGGTAATTGAAGGACTCCCGAGGTTTAAACAGACTGGGAATTATCTGCCCTCGGAGCCTGCTCTTGGCTGCATGGGACAGGGCTTCCTGCAAGGTAGGCAGTGCCCTGCCCGGTGTTGGGGATGGTGCCCAGTGCCCTCCAGACCCTACTCTGCAGTAGGTGCCAGCCCGTGGGCAGGGGACCCATGGCAGGTGGCAGCCGTGGGGCCTGGGGGGAGATGGGGAAGGGCTGAGGAGGAGGAGAGGGCAGGCTGTGTTGCTGCAGGTGAGGTGCTGCTGCAGTTGGACCGTGCTGCTGCTGGTAATTGCATTAGCCTGGTGGGGCTCCGGGGCTAATTTCATTAGCTTGGTGTCTGTGGTTATTGCTTCTCAAGAGATAGCAGTGAGAAAGGGCAGGGGTGCGTGGGGAAGGGCTGATGAGGTAGCTCCCTGCCTCTCCATCTCCGAGGGATCATAGGGGTCAGATTGGCTTCTCCCTGCCTCATGTCTGTGCCAGCCAGTACAGCAGGTAGATGAGACTGGGTCACTCCATTGATTAGCTTGGAAAGAAACAGCTTAAAGTCCCTGTTCTGCCACAAAATTCCTGTTTTGCCATGGGGGAGGCATCTATGTCCTCCCTCAGAGCTGAGTGGGGAAGGGAATGGGCGTTTCGGCTCATGGGGCACGCAGCCTGGTGGCCCTGTTGCACCCCAGTAGCTATCTGAAGGGAGCCCCACCTCTGCCACCCATACCCTGTGGGCAGGGGGTTTTCTCTGAGTTTCTTCAGCTCCAAAGCACTGTGATGGGAGAGAGGTGCACATGCAGTTACAGGATTAGGAGGGCTGCTGCCTTTTTACTGGAATCTGCTGTTGCTGTATGCATAATTATAGGGTGCCTCTGCCTTTACATGGAGATGGGATGGGGGACAGATTCTTGGTCATGTTTGAAGTTTTCCTGGTTCAATCCAATGTTCAGGGAATGGGGATCATATTTAATCTCTGCTTTCCTGCTTCTGAGGCAGAGTGGAACAAGGTTATCCCACTTTGAGCGTTTATATATTTAGGGTCTGGCTCTGGAGACCTGTATCTAAAAAGGCTGGTGGAGCAGAGCTGAGACCTTTCCAGTGCTGTTCCAGCGTGCTGTGGTACCACTGGCCTTGGAAGGTTGACGGGGACCTGAGCAAGGCAGGACCCCAGTGCAATGTTAGCTTCTGAGCCGGCTGGAACCAGCACTGCCTTGTCGGGAGTTCTGCCCTGACTGCCATCCTCTGGGT
The DNA here is from genome assembly GCA_013399715.1 of Alectura lathami. Classification (NCBI taxonomy): domain Eukaryota; kingdom Metazoa; phylum Chordata; class Aves; order Galliformes; family Megapodiidae; genus Alectura; species Alectura lathami. Next base: position 79,044 of record VXAV01001143.1, read on the forward strand.
GGCTGCTGGGTGGCCGTCAGCAGCACCGCGTCCCATCTGGGTGCAGCAAGGCAGTGGTTTCCCTCTGTAAGTAACAGTGGCAGTCCTAATGTAGTCTTTTACATAACAGGAGGGGAAAAATAGAAAGCCTTCAAGAACACAAGGGAGTGAACTTCTGCTGTGGCTTGCAGAAATCGAGGGGCTGCGTCGATATGGTCCCGCAGTACTTCTTAAGAGTATGGAGCAGTTGCTGGAGCCTGTCACAGGCTGATTTGTGTACAGGGGTTGGAGCCTCTCCCTGCCCCAACAACATGTTGTGCCCAAAATGAATTGCCCAGTGCTTGCTTAGCTTGAGGAGGGGGCCTGGATGGGTTTCCTTGAGTTGCTCAGTGTGCATGTGTTCTGCAGCACTAAGCACTTGCTAACCCAGATCTGCTAAAAATCAATAAAGTAATCCACTTACTGCTTGGGACTGCCAGCCTTTTCAAGGAGCTCAGGGCTGTTTTGTCTTTTTTTCTTCTCCCATTTCTTATAAGCTGGAAGAAGGGAAAAAGGGATGGAGTGCTGGCAGAGCTGGGCTAAAATCAAGCTCTTTGCTCTGGGCCGATCAATAAAAATAATTCCCTACTAAAATATCATTAGCATGGAATTAAAGCTGCTGAGATCTCTTTTTGTGGGTAAGAATTAATGCTGCTGCTAAACTCAGTGCAGCGGGCGCTTATGGCACAAAGCGGCTTCGTTGCTCGCACCTCGCTGTCCTGGTGCAGCCGGCTCCGCTCCTGCTCCATCCCACAGCTGCTTGGTAAGGACACGGCCCTTGGGTCTTACTGGGGAAAGAAAAAATCTTTTCTGAAGCAGATTGTTTGTTGGAGTTTTTGTATTGAAAAGTGTTTTTCAGGCTTCTCACAGGGAGGGTGGAAAAAACTTTCCCTGCTGAGAAATCCAATTTTCCTTCCGAAGATTGAAACAAACCACCTTGCAGCCAGCTCCTCTGCTGTGCTCTGGGTCCCTGCCTGCAGGACCGTGAGCATCCCTGCCCCATGCCTGGCTCTCGCCTCACGCCCCTAGCAAGGAGCTCCAGCATGGCTGCTAAGAGACACCGCTGAAGGTGAAGCCAGCATTACCCTGAAACAGCAGACTTGGCCTACAGTTTGGCAATCCCCATGGCTGCCAGTTACTAGCTGGGTTAGCACAGGGTGGAGAGGATCTGGGAGGTGGCAGGGAGGACATGAGCTTGGCCAGACAGGACAGGACATAGCATCGTGTAGGCTCGGTGCTGCTGTGCTGGTCGTCGAACCCTCTTGGCCCCACAGGTGCCTCTCCCCTCTGAGACTGTTCTGCTGTGCTGTTCCTGTTTGTGCAATGAAATTAATGGGATGCAAAAGGTGCCTGGATAGAAAACACGGGAGTGATTTCTTCTGGTTGTATTCCCCCTGCAAGACTGCAGTTACTAATTTTTGTTGTTGGTGTTTTATTGGTTAAAAAACACCTGCTCTGAGTACTGATCTCTTGTTTTACTATGAGAATCCTGTATGTATACACCTGGGCCACAGCTGCTGGGCTTATTTTTTCTTTGATTGCTCCTGTGGATGGGCATTAATTTGGCATTACGAATGTGAGGGACTGTACTGCCTATGGTGTTGTGCTGCCATGGCTGTGCACCCTTTGCTGACTGTATGTGTGGACTGAGCCCCTGGGCTCTGTCCCATGTCCTCCCCTTCCTCATCCCAGCAGCCAGCTGTAAACCAGCTCCTCACGAGCAGGTTCCCTGTTTCCACTGAGCAACTCTCCCCAGCCCAGCTCTCATCCTTGCACCCTGAGCTGGCTCCAAGAGGGATGTGGGGTCCCTGCACTTCTGCTGGGTGCTTGATGCTGTGAGTGATGCCACTGCCCTGTGTGATGGTGCAGCAAGGCGGCTGATTCTTGCATGTGATGCTTTCCACAATGTATAGTGTTTGTTTTTTTGTTTGTTTGTTTGTTTGCCCCTTCCAGCTCCACCCTGTGTTTCCTGCCAATGGCTGCAGTCAGCACCCTGCAGCGGGATGCCAGATGAGGCAAAGCCTCATGTAGGATGGGAGCACGATGCTCCGTGCCCTGCACAGCCCTGGCCCCAAAGCACTCAGCCGGGTGTATGCGTGCTCCTGTCCTCAGCACAGCAGCCTCTTCGCGTGTCTGGAAAACACCTCCACATGGCTGGGGCTAGCGTAACTAATAACCTGTATCCAGCGCTCACTGGTGGAAAAGCAGAACAGCCCCCTCCTCCCCCGCGATGCTCCTCCCCTAAACAACTTAACCTCCCCTCCGCCTCCCAATTTCTGATCTGTACCGGAGCCGGCATGCATCTGCCGGCGTCTTAGCCAAGCGACTACACTTCTGGGATGCTCCGCCGTGAATCTGCAGGGAGCTGAGGCAGCTGAGCGCAGGATCCAGCCCTGAGCTGCTGGGAACAGGAGCGCGTCTCACCCCAGCCGGCAGCCGCTGCGCAAAGTGAGGATGGGGCCGGGGGAGCAGGCAGCTGCCCCCGAGCCCTCCGAGAGCTCCTGCAGAGCCATGCCCCAAACCTGGTGGGCCGCGCTGCGCCCTGGGCAGCTTTGAAGTGAGAGGAGGCGGTTGTGTTTCGAAAGGCAAGAGATGAACTGAAGATTAAACATGTATGGGAATTATCCTCACTTCATTAAGTTTCCTGCGGGCTTTGGCAGTGAGTATTTTACTTGCGCTTGCGGTCGGTGCCTGCGGGGTTAGATGGAGAAGCTGATCCCGCGGTCAGAGTTTGGGGCGGGGGGAAGGGAATTTAAAATACATTTAACCTGGCTTGCGTGTGGCTGTAACCTATGGTGCTTGTGTGCTTCTGACTGAAGTTGTCCTGCGGTTCGCTTCAGCATGGCCAAGCCAAGCTGCCTGAAATCACACAGGCTTGAGTCAAAGCATGGCTTTTTGCTCTGAAGTTTAGTACCCAGTGTTTGAGAGAAGCATGGATGTGTTTGTGTGCTGTAAGGTGAATCTATTCATTGAAAGAACAGGAGCAAACCCAAGAAGCATCTTTCCAATGGCATTTTTACTCATTAGGTTACTGGAGGGGGGAAAAAAAGCAAAAACCAATGCTTTTAAACATAAAGCAGCCTCCATCCTGGCCCAAGAAAATCTACAGAGGGCTCTTTCTCTGCCAGTGCCCACCTGCTGCTCTTGTGACACAGACACCGCTGTACCCGCACTAAGCTGCGTCAGGTCAGCCAAATGGGGCCACAAGCAGGGGGACAGGGCTCCGTGCGGGTTATGGGGCCAGGAGCTGCGCTGGTCCCTGCACACCAGCAAGCCCCAGTGCAGAAACCAGAACTGCTCTGAGGAAACAGGCTCTGCAGTCCCAGGGCTTGCTTTTTATCTTTATCTGAAGCTATTTCCCTTGCCCTGATCTGGGGGAAGTGGAGGGGGAATGGGTTGAGGAGCTGCTGGGTGCTGCTTCTCTGTTGGAGACAAGGTTTGGGCACATGCTGGGTTGCATGTGGGATGCCCCCACTGTGTGTAGTTTTTCCTTCTTGCAGTGGATGCTCACATCTAGTAATTCTCCAACTCCAGACAAGGCATGGGTATTACTGAATCACAGAACCATTCAGCTTGGAAGAGACCCCTAAGGTCACCCAGTCCATCCGTTAACCTGGCACTGCCAAGTCTGCCACTAAACCGTGTCCCCAAGCACAAGATCTACACGTCTTTTAAATACTTCCAGGGGTGATGACTCAAAGAACCTTTTTAGCCAGTTTCTGCAGGAAAGAGACTTCTTGTTGGAAATAATCTATTGCTCACTGGTGTTCTTAAGGAACACGAAAAGCAAAGCCAAACTCTCTCCTATTGCTGCAATAAGAGTGGAACAATGGAAGTGTTATTTATTCTTAATTCCTTGCGTATTACAAATTTACGAGGAGACATTCAAACTGGTCTTTGTAGGAACCAGGCCCAGATCCTTGTAGAGGCAGGGGTCACAGTGCTCAGCAGAGCATTTGGGAGGCTTCTGGGTGAGGGATCTTGTACTAAGAAGAGGGATTTCTGCTCCACCAGTGGGGTCTAAGGCACCAATCCAACATCCCACTGGCAGTTCAGAATAGTGGGGCTTTATCTTTCATTTAAAAGTGCCTTTATCTGGTATTTTAACCTTCTAGCTTGGTTTAGGAAAACAGAGGAGTTTTCTGCAGGTGGATCGCTGACAAGGGGTACAAAACCATTGGCCAAGTTTTGTTTGGGCTGCCTTAAAGGCATCTCTTGCCTCTCCTGTGCTCCCTGAGCATGACAGACCTGTGGTCACTGCTGGCATCTGTGCTCCTCTCAAAGCCAGGGGGCTCTGAAAATGGGGCAGTGTAGTACTGCAGAGGAATGCAGAGCAGCAGTGTCAGTGTCTGGGTTAGTCACCCTTGCACATCCAAAGCGGGAGATGTGCACTAAGGCAGATGGATTTGCCTTCAGACCCTGGGTTTTAGGAACATGCAAAGGGTTTCAAAACGTGGTCTTCTTCCCCAGGAGGGTGCCTTTCATCCGGCGCTCTGCTCCCAGAGCATGGAAAGATGCTGTGCTGGCTGTCCCCTCTCCGAGCACTCTGGCACAGTTGGTTGGGGACAAGAACTAACTTGGCTCCTCCACAAAGTCTCTTTTATGAGTACTCATGTAACTTGGCCTGCAGCCACACCACCTCCGGCTGCGATCTTTTCAGCTCTCCCAGGCAAAACGGGGTTAGACCGGGACGTTTGGGGGATTGAGAGAGCTGTGGAGGAAAACCCACGCTGTGCCTGCAGCAGGGCTGCTGCCCCAAAAGCTGGCACCTTTTTGCCTGTGGTGATCCCACATTTTGGGCCCTCAGGCTGCTTTTCCTCTAGGTGCCACAGCTTGCCACCTCCAGATCTGTGAGTGCTAATGTGAGGGTGGCAGAGGGGTCTCTGACCCAATGGGCGGAAGTGTGGGAAAATCCAGTGACCAGGCAGCTTTTGAGGTGGGAGAAACTCACCCTCACTTGCTTCCATAGGGCCACAGACCCTGCAGCCCATGGGATGCTTTCTGATGGGGACCAGTATCCTCTCCAGAGGCTCAGGGACCACTGAAGGAACTTGTGTATGTTTTTTTTTTTTTTTTTTCCCTGTTGTGGAAGCTGTGCTGGAGAATCCACTGCTCAGGTGGGAAATCTGATCAGATGATCTCAAAAAGACCTTCAGACCTTCTTTTTTTGGGATGGGAAACTTTTTTTTATATAATTCACACACACTACTGTAGTCACCAGGGGGATGTGATGCCTTGTTAGGGTGAGTGGATTTGGCTTGCAGTCTTTATTTTAAATACTTGACAAAGAGTTGCTAAGAGATTCTTTGGTTGGTAAGATCACCATAGCCATAGAGATGCCCTGTAATACATGGTTCCCATCAGAGTCATGGCAAAACCTGTGCTGGTATCTGTGGATTTTGCTCTCTACTTCCCTTAGCTTGGCTTCCTGGGGCGGAGGAGAGAATGTGATTATGCCACAGGTGTGTGTTGTCCAAAGGTCCTTGGACATATTCAGCTGTTAACCCACTGTTTGATCTCAAACATCTGATGTTGCGTCTGAACCAAGCCAAGTGAAAGTTCCACATGCTTCCAGACCTGGAGGACCAGGCTTCGGGTGGCCCTGGCTTACAAAGCCAGCACGGGAGCCACGTAGCCCTTGCACTACCCAAGAGGAGAGCTGGCAGCTCTTCCTGCCACCAGACAAGCAGAGGGAAACTTTCCTGCACGTTCAGCTCCAGCCCTGTGCGGGTCCCCATTGCTGATGTCTTTGCTCACCTCCACGATGTTAGCTCTCAGGGGAAGGCTGCATTATTTATTGACTGACAGCGTGGAATGGGAGGATGGAAACACAAAGGTTACTGGACCTTAAAAGCCAGGAGAAACAATAACCTTTCTGTAGGATATAAGCATGTGGAAGCATGCTTGGACAGTTAAAAATATCACCAGAAAGGAATCTGTTAGCTTCCATGTACTAAACAAATACACAGTTATGGCAGCAAAACTTTTTGATCCCAGCTAACAGCGAGCCCTTGCTGCATAACTGCATCCCATTTCAGGAGCATCTCTCACAGGTTTTTCCCCGCAAAGGTTGTCTCCAAGGATGAGCTGCCTGCCAGGCTGCCTCCCCCGTGCTCCTGTGCCGGAGCCCTTTTCTGCACACCCCTGCTCGGTGCTCTCGGATCTGCGGAGGAGGAGGAGGAGGCTGCAGCGTTCTGCTAGTAGTGCGTCAGGCAGCGCAGCTCACACCTCTGATCCTTCATGCCAATCATAGAATCATAAAGGTTGGAAAAGACCTCTAAGTCTAGTCCAACTGCCAACCTACCACCACCGTGCCCACTAAACCATGTCCCTAATGTCCACATCTCCAGGTTTCTCGAACACCTCCAGGGAAGGACACTCCGCCACCTCCCTGGGCAGCTTGTTCCAGCGCCTGACCACTCTCTCAGAGAAGTTGTTCCTAACACCCAACCTGACCTTCCCCAGTGAAACAGTCCCTTTCTGTGCGTATCTGTGGCCTCAGAAGCACAGGCTTGTTCTTTGTTATTTGAAGAGTTTGCCCCATCTCTTGATTCTCTGATGCCTCAAAAATAAGGAAAACCAACTGTAAAGGCTGGAAGAATGATCATCTGCTAGGGTTCTGCAGGCCCCAGGTGGGATTGCTCTGGGCCTTCAGCACTGGGCTCTCTCCCCAGTTAACATGGTCACCTTTCCTCTCCTGGCTTTGCTAAGAGCTAGAGCAGGAGAGCCTTAACCAAAGCAACCTTACAAGTGATGTAGTGGTTAATAGATGGTGTGTAAGGCTTGGATGTTTCTAGTCTCTGTGTTTCTTCCCACTTTTTTGCACAAATATAATTGGAGATTGATGTGTCCTGCCATTATTTGGTTGAAAATAGTGCAAATAGTGCAGGCTGGGCGCTTCCCTTCCCACTGCCTTTGCCAAAGCACTTGTGTGCTCTTGCAGCTTATCTTTCCTTCCAGGCAAGGTCCAGCTTGCCCCTGGGAAGTGCTCACAGCACAGATGGGTCCGAGCTGGCTTTACTGAGCCGTTCAGCTGTGTTCACCCAGCCCTGGGTGCTCAGCATTGGTGCGGGGGCTCTGTCCTTGCACCTCTGCTGTGATGCCAATAGCGTTCTGTATTCCCAGTTCTATGATGCTGTTCGTGCCAGATTCCCACCCAAGGCTAGGATTTTGCTGTGGTGGAGATAAAACCCAGACGGAAGTGAAGAATCAAAGCTTTCTCATGTCCCTGCTTGTCCTCTTTCCCCTGGGATAGAAACAAACACAGAATCCTGACCTGGGAGCCGCGGTGGGTGCTGGCGGGCAGAGCCCTCTCCTCCCGACGCGGGGCTGCCCTCTGCTCTGTGGGGCCCCGCTGCAGCCAACAACGTCCCCGGCACCGCTTGTCACCTCGCATTACCTGATGGGCCTGCTGTGGCCTGTGTAAATGTCACCTGTGCCGGATGCTGCTGCGGAGGCGGCCGTGGCTGGCACAGGGGGCTGGCTCCCAGCTCCATGGTTTCCCCCCTGTGCCATCCCACTGCTGCGTCCCCATGGAGCAGTTCCTCTCCGTCACTGCTGCAGTACGGATGTTTCTGTTCATCCCCCCTCTGGTGGGAGAAGATACCTCAAGAGAAGTCACTGCAAGACTCTCGAGCCGCTTTCTGCTGGGAGATGCATGACACAAGTGGTATTTTCCTGTGGATCACATCATTTAATCTTTTCAAACCATTTTCAGCCCAAATCAACCAGGCCTGTGATCTCTGCTATTTGCACTGTCCAAGCCAGCCTGGTTCCTTTGGACTGAAACAGCTTTGAGAATGCTCAGCTCAGGCAGTGAGTGCTCAGAGAGGAGGTTTCCTGGGGCAGAAGGGTGCACACAGGAGCATGCTTTCTCCCTTGGGGACTGACTCCATAAACATATCCTGGGGAGGGACTGGAAGCCAAAGAAAATCCAGGACCACCTTGCAGGAAGTGCTTTCATTGTGTTTTTTTTTTTTTTTTTCTTCTGAGTAGAGTTTGTGTTGCAATTTATTATGGCTGGATAAAAATATTTGTTGGTAAAAGGAAACTTGAAACTGAAGGCCAGCACTGTGTGAATGCTGCCTCTGGGGGGCTAGGAGGGTCCCTGGTCAGAGCCCTCTTGTCCTGGGGCTTGCTCTGGCAAGCACTCCCCTTTCTTGAGTGAAAGCCTTGATCTGCATCTTCCTAAAGCTTGGAGCCTTTCTGGTAGAGAAACTTGGTGGTGAGTGTGTTTTGGTTAGGTCTTGTGTAAGAGTAAACAGATAAAATATCTATCCTGGGAATCATTTCCTGCTGGCTTAAATCTTCTGCATGAAACTTTTAAAGATGCCTTTCCTATGTTATGGAAAAGGATGGAGACTCGTTCCTCCTCTCCTTAGCTGTTCTGGTGTGACAGATCTCTGCCCAATCTCCCTTTTATTGGCTTGTTTTCCAAGCTGAAGAATCCCAACAGGTAATGCTGTTTATTTTGTTGCTGAAAGTGACATACAAAGCAATTTGGCTGTGTGCGGATGCTGGGGAGAGTCGCACGCTGCGGTACAAGACTACTCACGGGTGATGAAAAATACGTTCCTATTTTAAGGCACAAGTCAGGATGCTCCTCTCAAGTCCCAGGAAACAGCCTCTGAGCTGAGTGTTTAGGTAAAGTATGGGGAGAGTGAGCAGCACATCTATTCCTTGCCAGAAGCTCTCCTGGCAGCTGTTTCCTGGCTTTCTCACTCAGAAGCCGCTGCAGGGTAGGAATCTTGCTCTTGACTAACAAATGGGGCTGCACATCCTGCGTAGCAGTCCCCGTGGTGGTGGCAGGGGACGTGGGGCAGGTCCACAGCCAGGATGGAGCCCGCACTCAGGCACTGCCCCCAGGGCTTCTGCTGTTGTCGTTGTGCCGGCTTCCTCTTGCTGCACATTGCTTTCCCAATGGGAGAATTGATCCAAGAAGCCAAAGCAAGATTTGACAAAGACCTTTTCTCCCCTTCCCTCTGCAGAATTAAGTCTGAAGTGGGTTGATAACAGCGGATCGAGTCGTCCTTGACTCTGACAAATGTCTTTAATGTTATTCAGCAAGCTGACCTTTTCCCGTCTTTATTGTGCATCTTCCCTTTGAATCAGATTTGATTGTTACTTCAGGTAAAATAACAAACGCTGTCACGTAAATAACTTTACAATAATGTTAAAAGGATGGGGAGGAAAAAAAAACCACAACACCAAACCTCTGCCTCACTTGCATATGCGATGGGAACAAGCTTCCTCTGTGCCAGCTGTGGAAAACCAACAGTGTGACCTTCCTACACAGCATCTTGCCTTGCTGCTCCAGGGAATGGTCTCCTGTGCTGAAAAGCCAACAGAGAAACAATGGCTCATTGAAATGCTAATGACAGCTAATGCTAGCTGGGGTTGCTAAATTCTAGGGAAGGGGGGAGAAGGTCATCCATAAATCCTTAAAATGCAGATAGATACATCATCCATTGGGATTGAGGGGCATCTGGTGTCAGATACTCCCCGAAGATGGGAAATGGGTCTTGTGGAGAACAGGGTTCAGGTCCTGGCTGAACTGCTCTGCCTCAGAGCCTGAAGTGACAGTGACGAAGACTGTAGGGTTTTTCTGTGCCACCATCAGCAGGGCTCAAGGGCAGACTGGTCTCACAGGGCCACTGTGAGGCTCAGTTTGGCAACAGTCTCTCTGGAGGAGGAGGAAATCCTCTTTCCTTGTGGCTGTGAGTCTGTCTGCCCATGTGTGTCCATGTGGCCGCAGTGTCTGCTCTGTCTTGTACCGATAAATGTGGACAAAAAAGTTTCTGGGTGCCTTGCCCCATCATCTGCATCGCTAGCTTGTTACGGGTGGAGCTGAGCTGAAACTTGGCGTTTTCTGTATTGTATGGCTAGTAGCTCTCGAAACTTGATGCCAACATGTTGAAGAAGAGCTGGAGGAACTTGTGAAGTAGCACGGTGGGGAGGTACGTGAGTGGGAAGGGAAGAGCTGAGCCTTGGGGAAAGGAAGAGGAGCCTGTCACGTGCGATGCCATGAGCCATCGTGGGAAGCAAATGCGCGCCGTGCAGCACGGGGAGCGTTTGGGGTTTCCAGCCTGGCCGCTGGGGATTTCTTGGCTTCAGATGTGCTGTGTCTCCAGAGCTGGTTTGAACAACAGACATAGGACCTTGGGGAATAGAAAACCTGCCTGAGGCAGGCAGCAGCGGTGCCTTCTTCCACGTCAGCTGAGGCACCAAAGCAACAAGAGAGGATTTGATTATTAAATATTATCTTCATAATAGGTTTTGTTGCTGTATGTAACCCTATTTCCTGTACCATAAGCAATGGTTTGCTCTTTCCCTTTATGCAGTAAGACATTTGCTGGCTGGCATTGAGCCTTGGCCAGCATCTACGCTGACACAAGGTGGGGTGCAGACTGCTGTACAGACCAGCGCATCCACGTGTCCCTCATCTCTCTGCCTCTCCGTGTAGATTCCCCTGTCCACGCCAGCTCCACATCCGTGAGCCCATCGTCCAACCTCTCTGTGGGGGGTGCGGTGGACGGGCACCACAACTACCTCGAGGCCCCCACCAACACTTCCCGGGCGCTGCCATCCCCCATGAACGCCATCGGGTCCCCGGTGAACGCGCTGGGCTCGCCGTACAGGGTCATCGCGTCCTCCATCGGCTCGCATCCCGTTGCTCTGTCCTCCTCGGCCCCGGGCATGAACTTTGTGACACACGCCAGCCCACAGGTAGGCAGATGCGTGCTCTGGCTTCACCCCGATGCGTGGTGCTCGGAAACTGGGGCGGAGTCTGAAAACTTGAGGGTGTGGGCTCGCTGGTGGGGAGCCTTTTGTGTGTTTTGGCCACTTACGGAGGCTGGCTGTAAAGAACAATTCCAGCGTGTGAATCTTCTTGCACAAAACCCCCTAGCACAGGGACAAGACACCTGCGCATGTTTCCAAATACCCTGTGCAGTGAGGGGAGAGAGCTGATAGCCACATCTGATCTCACCTCAAGGGCAATCCCCTCCACGGCATCTATTGCCACGTGAATAATTATTGAAACACATGTTATGTATTGTAGATGGAAACAGTCATTCCTACTCCTCCTGAAAAGGGATATCTGCTTTGTTTCGTTATTTGGAAAGGACACAGACTTTCTAGAGAGACAAATGTTAATGCTAAATGCCAGCCACGTACTCTGTAAACGTCGCCTGAAGAAAAATGAACTGCTCCCGTCCTTACTGCCTGAGCTCACCCAAGTGCTGAGGTTTCCCTCCAGACAAGGAGAGGATCCCTGGGGCTGGGGTCAGTGTCCCCCAGGGTCAGGGACAGGCTGGGGGGCCTGGACAGGGACACACTGCCCAAGAGCCTCCCACCGCTTTGGACACGGCAGGGACTGAAGTGGCAGTGTAAGATTTTTATTGTGTGTTGAAGAGCTCTGGGGGTGCAGATCTGAGTGGAAATTCTGCCTTTTGTTGATGATAAAAGTTCCTTATCCTGCTGGCCGGTCTCTGGTGAAGCAATTCTTCCTGCAGGTGAGGCTGCGAGAAGGTGGTGCATGGAGGCCCCTGAGCAGCTCTGGGAGGGTGTTTTGTCAGGTTTGGCTTTCCCATTACCAGCATCCTTGGCTCCTGCATGGGTCTGAGCTGCCTGCAGTGTGTGCCCTTCTTCCCCTCACACCACCCAGCTGTTTCCCATCAACCTGGCAATGCCCATTGCCTGCTGCACCCTGGGCAGGTCCTTGGTGGTGGTGGAGCTGGTGGCAGTGCTGGCTGCATGCAAACCTTTTCCTTTGGGGCTGCGGATGCTCCAGGAAGCAGTTGCCCCAACCCAGGAGCTTCACTGAGTTACCAGCTCTGAGGAGTGTTTTACTTGTGTTACCTCTAATGCAAGGAGGCAGCTGGGCCTTGGGGATTTGACAGGGAGGCTGCTAATGGATTTGGGTTCAAGCAGTTGTCCCAAATATCATACATGATTGCACTTAACCTGCAGGAGTCAAGCTCCAAGACACTGATGGCTAAAACTGCCCCATTTCTCCTACTACTTGCATGCTGTTTTTGTCTGCAAGTGCAGCCGGAGAGAAAGCAAAAGTGATACCTGGGCTCTGAGAATGTTTTAAACCATAAAAAGTTCCTCCTGGCTCAGCAGCTTGGTAAGAAGTCTGCAGAGTGAAAAAGGTGGCTGGATGCTTGGAGGGAAGGAAGGGGTTCAGTTCTCCTTTCTTTGGTCCAACTTTGGATTTTGGAGCACTTGGATTTCCAGCTGCCCAGTTCTTGGGCTGGGGACAGCAAACCTTTGTTACGCTGGCCAGTTTTTCACTACAGACTTCTTTTTTCCAGTGGGGCAAAACAAGCTGGTGATGATTCTTGCTTGATAATTCGTGATTTCAATGTCATCAGACCTTTGAAACTTTCAAAATGAAGGGCCGGTTGTGGCGAAAGAGGACAACAGACCTCACGTTTTTATTTTTCTAAAGACAGGTCCAAAAATCCCAGTGGGACCAACCCCTTCTGTTCTTTGCTGAAATTCCTTGTGGAAATTATTGCACTTTTTCGCACGAAGTGGGCAGTTTCTGGGAGCAAATGGAGAACCTGCAAAAACTTGTATAAAATTGAATGGCATAGATATTACAAAGGCTAACGGCAGATGTAGCTGGGCATTCATCCAAAGCCCGTTTTCTGTCCTTACCTCTGCCCCCTTGTTAGGAAAAAGAAATTCAGCTGATAAATTTTGGCAACTGTTAAAAATGAGCTCAGAGATGAAGAAACCATCCCTCAGAGCACGGGGATGGGACAGACGATTGGATGGCGGTTTTGGAGAGATGCTGCTCTGCCCAGGCAGCTTACGACCAGACATGCTCAATGGCCCTTAATCCTCGCTGCCCCACCGACAACAGCTCTAAAGCAAACAGCAATAAAAGGAAGCCCTGGGCAACATCAGGCTTTGGTCTCTAATCGATGTCAGTTTGTAACCTTTAACTTGCAGCAGCCATGAGCAGCTCCTGGGGATCTCAGCTGGGAGCTCTGGGCTGTTTGCCTGCATTTTGCTGCAGCTCATTTTAGATGCTCACCTTGCTCCCCCCCCCCCTTTATTTTTTAAATCCAGCTACCTAAAATCTGGTCTGTTCTCCAGCATATGGTTGAGTTTGGGACCTTGAGTCCCAGGGAGTGACTGGGATTGCCATATTTTCATGCATTTATGCAGATTTGCATAAAATGAGGCAGAGAAGCTACCTCACTTAACACTCATTATTTTTATTGATGTCTTTACAGCTGCCCCACCCATGCAGGCTGAATTGCAACAAATCACCTGGCTGCAAAGCTCTTCCTTGCTAGTGCTGGAGGCCACAAGCAGCTGGTGACCAGCATCCCCTAATGGAGGAGGCAGGATCCCACGAGTGCTGTCACTCCGGGGATGTAACTGAGCAGCTGAGGGTTGCTGCCTGCCCTTTTCCAGCTCTGCTTAGTTCTGCCTTTTGGTTACAGTGTTAGGGCAGGGTGAGAGGTGATCTCTGCTACCCAGCATCTGCTTAAATCCCTCCAGCTGTGTTCACCAGAGGGTGTCAGTCTGCTCATGGCAGCCCTGTGGGGCCGGGTATGAGGCTTTGGGACGAGCCCAGCCTGGGCCATGAAGGAGTGCTCAGCTCCATTGGGAGGTTGTTTCTCTGGGATACAGGGCTCAGTGCTCTCAGCTGCCTTGTCTTCTGTTCTGCAGCTCAATGTCCTCAACAGTGTCAGCAGCTCGGAGGACGTCAAGCCTTTGCCAGGTCTCCCGGGGATTGGGAACATGAATTATCCATCCACAAGCCCAGGTTCCTTAGCCAAACACATCTGTGCCATCTGTGGGGACAGGTCCTCAGGTAGGTCTCCTTCCTCAGGGAAGGCTTTGTGCAATGAAATCTTCCCTGGCACTCTGAAGTGAGGCTTGCGCAGGAACGAATGCAATGGCTTCATACTGGTGTCACAGGATTTGTAGCTGGGCCTTACACAAAGGTAGGCTGTCTGCTTTGCAGATGAGCTGTGCTGCGCACAAAAGAGCGCAGACCCAAAAGCCAGGCTCTTCTCTGTTTTACGCATCATCTCATTTTATATCTTGCTTCTGTTTGTCGAAGGTAAAAGATAATATCAATGTGTTCCTGTTCACCTGTGCTTTGTGTTAGCTGGGCTGTGACTGTGCCTGGGTTTCCCCTCCTGCCCCAGAGCCCTGCAGCCTGGCAGGACCCCACCATGTCGGGGCACTCCAACTGCTACCTATGGCTTTTCTGCACTTGCACCCCAGATATGGCTCTGCACTCCTCTCCTGGGACGCAGGCGGATGTTGTCCCTCCTTATCACAGGACAGCAGTAGCCCTACAGTGTGGCTGCATCTGGTTGTTATCCCTGCTAAAGCCTGCAGTCTCTTGTTCCCCTTTGGGGTTGGCGTGAGCTCCTCCACGCTGCAGGGAAGGACAGATATCTGCCTGCTGACGGCCTCCCCTCGCCTCCCCAGGGAAGCACTACGGGGTGTACAGCTGTGAGGGCTGCAAAGGCTTCTTCAAGAGGACGATCCGGAAGGACCTGATCTACACCTGCCGCGACAACAAGGACTGCCTCATCGACAAGC
>VXAV01001144.1:11436-26712 GCA_013399715.1 Alectura lathami
AAAAAAAAAATCATAGAACAAGGCAGAGAAAATCTTTTCTGTATGATCTTCTGTACCAGGTCTGATTAGGATGGAGTTAACATTCTTCCAAGCAGCCCCTATGGTGTTGTGTTTCGAGTTGTTTCCAAAAGCATTGATAACTGCACCAACATTTGGGCTAATTCTGAACAGCTTGCACAGCCTCTCATTGTGCACACCTGGTGAATAGGCTAAGGGGTGGGCGAAAGACTGGGAGGAGACAGCCAACACAGCTGACCCCAGCTGGCCAAAGAGATATTCCTTCCCACATGCTGAGCAGTATACTAGGCAGCTCATGCCCAGCAATATCTCATGCTCAGCAATAAAAACTGGTGTAGAGGAAGGAGTGCAGGGGTTGTCTTCTGAAGTGGCCATTGCTCAGAGACTGGCTATGCATTGGTCTTCTTGTGGGAGGTGGTGAAGAGATTGCCTTTGTATCACTTTTTTGGCTGTTTGGTTTTTTGTGTTCCTTGGTTGGAGGGGGATTTTTTTTCTGCTTGTTGGTTTTGATTTGGTTTGGTTTGTTTTTTCCTCTTTCCTTCCCTTATTAAACAGCTTTTGTCTTGATTGATGAGTTTTCATGCTTTTGCTCTTTTTGATTTCTCCTGTCCTACTGAGTTAAGGAGTGAGCAACTGACTCTGTTGGTGCTTGTCTGCTGGCTGGAGCCAACCCACCACACCTAGTCCAGCCTTTTGAAGAGCCTGTGCATGCCCTTAAACCAGCAGCACTGGTTTGTCAGAACTCAACCATTCATGAGTTGGATCAAGTGCTGTGTGTGCTTTCGACTAGAGTGTCATGACTGATGATTCATTAGAGGGGATACCAGCTCCCAGGCCTGTGCTTCTGAGAGTTAAGCACGAGTGAAATGGTATCTTCTGAATATAGTTTCAGCAGCAAACCTAGAGATTATTATCTCATTTGCTATACAAATTCTTACTGATACAGCAAAAAGTTAGATTTTGGGTTTTGATTTTAAGTTCAGCTAAAGGAAAAACACATATAGACTAATTAAATTCATTTCATTCTGCATCTTTTTTTGACAAAGACAGATTAAGCCTGGCTTAAAACAACAAAAGTTACCTGATTTTTTCATTCAGATAACTGATCCAGAACAAAATCACGTTAGCAGACTTGACAAAACTCTGCATATGAGCAAAGATTTTGTGTATTTTCTCAGTAGATGGATGCAAATGCAAAAAGGCTGGAGGAATAAAAGCTGCACCTGGATGTCTGATTGTCTTTTCTGTGAGCCTGCTCCAAGCCTAGTATATGAAGAAATGAAAATTCCAGGGATATTATTTGGACTGTAGGTAAATTCCATTAAACACGTGACTCTAGAAGTTACTCAAGGTAGTAATATCAGGCCACTGCTCAGTGAGAGCTGTGTGGACATAACTAAGATGTGATGTAAAGAAAACTCAAAAAGCAGTTTGTATATTAATTGTGAAAAGAAAGAAAAGGTAAAAGCATGTCCAAGGAGAGTGTGATGTATACTGACAGTTAGACCACTTCAGTAAGAACAGAGGCCACCAAATATAAAGCCTTTTTTTAGGACAGTCTTTTGTCTTGTGGAATTGGCTTGGTTTTGTGCTTTTAAACAAAAAATATGTGAAAATTCGGATTCAACTACACAGGTGTAGATCAAGTATCATTTTCATATAAAATTGTACTTAAATTCTAGATTAGTAACCTGAGTGCTTTTCTAATATACTTCTGTATTCTTTAATTTTTCTTTCTTTTTTTTTTTAATGATATTTTGTTCCATTAATGCTTGACTTCAGTCATGACCACTGCTGCTGCAAAAGCTGGAAGATGCTCTGCCCTGCAAGAATACACAGAGGAGAGCATATACGTGTGTCTGTATGCATATGAGAAAAGTGTGGGAGTATTGGTAAAGATGTCTGGTTTTAATTCATGTACTCAAGTAGAATTATGCAGATTCTTCACTGATTTGAGACAATCAAATCGTTCTCTTTTTCTACATATGTACATATGCATAAACAGATGTGTTTAGGGGTGTTGTTTACATTGTGCTCTTGGGCTATTCAGTCAGCTAGCAGCTGGTTTAGTGAGATCTTTGTCAAACATACATTATGAAATGAGGTATATAATTGGCTGAAGTAGTTGCTGGGGGTGTTCAGCCTAGTGCAGGTCAGAGCTCATTAGTCAATTTGTTCTCTAAATATCATTTCGCCCATCTGTTTCCCCTACTATTTTTTAAATAAATTTAATTTCTTTTCTTCCAATCTGAAATATTACAGACAGTGGGAGCCAAATGTCTCCTGAAATCTGTAGCCTACTTTCAATCCCTGCCATTGTAGCTCACAACAGGTGACCCACAGGCAGTAGCTGAAACTGAGAACCCTCACTTGCATCTGCTGGGGCTCACCGGTGGCTGGCAGCAGTGCCAGTGAGGATGAAAATGAATGGCCATGGAAGTCAGCTGTAAACCTTCTGCCGGCCCAGAAGATCTAGAGCAGGTCCAAAGAAAGACTAAATATTAAACAGCGAAAGCTGCTTTACTTGTCTTTCTGATGTGACATCCGTTTCCAAGGGAACGGAACAAAACGTGAGGACTGGGAGCCAGCAGCTGAGATTGACTCAGCTGGTGGCTAGTTCTACTTCTGTTTCCATGGAAACAGATATCAAATTGGCAAAAAGAAAGAAATAGGGCAGGGTCAGTTCCAAAATGACAGGATGAATGGCTGCTGCTTCAGCTACTTAATAAAATGAGGCATGCTGGTGTTTATTCCTCCTCAGTAAGCAGTTCCAGTTCTAGTTCTGGCTCCATTATTCTCTTCCCAAGAAATGCAACTTTCCAGCCTTAGGAACATAGCATCCTCTGTCATGGACTAGACTTGTACTTCAACTGGTTCAGCAGTTTGTTTGGAACAGTGGCTTTCGCAAATTTTTTCAGATGTGTATCCTAGAAACATGCAGTGCACAACAGAGAGTTAGTCTGTCCCACTTAAATTTTTATCCATGGTTCCTAATAAGTAGTGTCTTCAAATATGCAGTTGCATATGTCTCACAATACTGTTTTACACATTCATTATTTGAATTTTTTTTAATCCTAAAAATGTCTGTTGTTCTTAACTATTGCTAACTTGGAATTCATTGTAATTTCTGATTATGTACTGTTTGAAGAACTTCATTTTTCAGTTTTAAAAATGTTGCTTTTTAGTCCATTGAATATACCTTATTTTCTTTTAGGGAAAAAAAAATAATTGAATCTTCCCCAATACTTTTGTAGTACCATTCATTATTTCGTGTGCGCTTACAATACATCCTTATTTCTCTCCTCTCTTTGGCAGACAGTTCCACTTTTATTAAGCTCTTTTTGCTATGATGTAGAAACTCCAAAGCACCCTTTTCAGTTAGAATGACTAATACTGCTTATTTCCGAAGATCCATTTTCATTATTATTCATCCTGTTTCTTATGTTTTGTGTATTCTTTTTCACTACCATACACTGTTAAACAAAAATTTGGATTTTACAGTCAAAGTGATTCCCACATCATCTCCTTGCATCAGTTAAGACCCCTAGAAATTGTATGAGAAGTTCCACTGTTTTTAAGTGAAAATGGCTCTACAGTTTCCCACTCACTTCAATTACTTTCCTCACAAATCTTTGTACTCAATTAACCTCAACAGTTTTGTCTGTGTATTTTCCTGTTAATGCTGTTGAACAATACTTGTTTTAGTATGAGACTATTGTTCTTAGAATGGAAGTGTTACTCTGGAATATAGAAGCATGACAGTGGGTTCATTTATGTATAATTATTGTTATTTGTGATGTTGTTATGTAGTTACACTTCTGGCACATCCCTGATGCTTCAGGAACACTTTGCTCTAGCTCTTCTTGTTCTGAGAATTCAGCTACCGAAGGTATCCATTAGGACCCATCCTTTCCACTTTGTTTGGCAATCTGAATTACTATTCCTTGTTGGAATTTCAAGATATAATGTTCAGTCATAAGAGAAAGGACTATTTGAGGAAAGGAAATCAGATGGCAAATATCTAACACTAGAACAGTCATTATGTAGATATGGATTAAAAGCAGTCATTTACTGCTTTTGGTAACTGAAATTGCTATGTATGGTGTGAGACCACCAGTAAATGATTCATAACATAATCAGCATTAAAAGCACCAGACATATCATGTGTCAGTGATACCTGACTGGTTCATGCAGAAAGCACTGTCATAGCTTTGTTCATTCTCGGCGGATGTTCAGCGTGTGATAGACCCAGTGCATTTCTTCAATTTAAACATTGAATACATTGGGTACATTCATTCCAATGTATTCCTCTGAAGGCTGGACACAGAGCCAAAGATTGTATTGGTTTTATGCTCCCTTAGAAAGCTGCAAACTACTACTGAGTTACTAAGGGACCCCGCTGATGCTTTTTGGTAGTCAGCTCTTGACTGCCAAATAGCAGGAACCCAGCTTTAGGATATTTCAGGATTCGCTCAGCAGTGCCACACTTGCAAGGGCTTAGAAGATCATCTCCTCACATACTTTCCTTGTTCTTTCAGAGATAAATCTCTCAAGGATCTCTGGACACATTTTTACTTGAACTGCATATAAGTTGAACTGCATAAGTGTCAAGATTTAAAGGCATTATAATCCAGACAGGCACAAGATTTGTAGTGGATTGAGTTGTTCTTAATATCAGAAGCAAGAAAGACAAGAAAACTCCTCCAACTCCAAAGCCTGATTAAGAAAAACTTCCAGAAAACAGACTCAAGAAAATGATTTATCTTCCTCATTGCATTATGTCTTGAACATTCGATGTTCAGCCCTTTCTGGCCCTACAACATCTCTCTGATTTTTGGTGTGTTTTTTTTTTTGTCGTTGTTGTTTTGTTGTTTGTTTTTGTTTTGTTTTGTTTTCCTGAAAGAAAACACCACAGTATAGAGAAAGATGGATTTTAATGCTTATGTCAGGAAACATATGCTGACACGGATGAAATGAAGCATAGTGAATTACTCCAAGAATATGCTGAGGCTGCAACACAGACCAATAAAATCCTTCTAGCGGACTTCTCTGAAGATATCAAGGCCTGCCCTAAAATACCTATTTAGGATAACAAGTTCTCTAATGTAATTGATGCTTCTTTGGGGGAAGAATATTCCCTTATTCCTTCAAATGTTTAATAAGCTGGCACTGAAAAGACACACCCTAGGTATTCTGGTACTCTTTCAAAACCAAACCTTTAGGCACTGAGCAAGCCGACGGAGAAGGCCATCCTCCATGTTCAGGGTTCAGCCTTGAACACGTCTGATTATAGTCAGTATCTTTCACACAGAATGTCCTGACCAAGACATTGTACTGAAGAACATTACTGGCAGTGATGGGTGAGTCCTGCTGTCGGTGGGAAGAGGCAAGCCACCTAGTCACCTGACACAGGTCCTTATGCAATGCTTGGCCATGAATGCTCTCTCACCTAGAAGAGGTGCCCTGGCTTTGCATTGAAACCGCCTTAGTGCTTCTTGAACCTGATAGGCAGTGGTGAAGTTTTAGGGTAGAGGCAAAGTGCCATGTGGAGCACTTCTATTTCTAGCTACCCAGGGAGACATTTGGTGAACTAGCTAGACAGCACGGGCACACGCACGGGCAGATAGCGCAGGGGGACGGAAACTTAACCTGTGCAAAACAGACTTTATGCTAGTGGGGAGAGGCCTCAAGAAACACTTCCAAGCACAAAGCCACCTTCTTTATGTCTTGTACTACAGGTCATCTCACTTCTGTGTTTAGTTCTCCCAGATTCCTCAGAGTTGCTGAGCACTCTTACAGAGCAGCATCCTTGAGTAACCCTGCGCTGTGTCTGTACCCAGACCTTGAAGATCTTGTCTCACCCTTTAAAAGCAATGTAGTTTTAGTTATTTATACCTTATAATCTGGAAAAAAAAAAAAAAAAAAAAAGAAAGCGAGGGGGGGGGGGGGTGAAGGAAAAAGCAGTATAATGTATTTGGCTATGAGAATGGACATATTTCAAAAACTATGTAAAAAACACACCCTAGTGTCAGCACAGGGTATTTATTGCAATTGCCTTAGGCCATTCTCTGCATGGGTTTCCCATTCAGTATTGAGTGAAGGCCTTTGGCTGCCTTTGTTCTGCACAAGTAAAGGTTGTTTACAGTTTCAGAGAGAACAGTTGTTTCTTCTCTGATGAGCATACTCTAAAAAAATCAAATACATTGTTTGCATGGAAGTGAGAATAAACATTTTGGGGGATCTGCCAAACACTAGAATGAGCTCTTCTACACAAATTGCAGATTATCACAAATCTACTCATTCTTGCAAAAGCAAGATTTGTTTCTGAATTAGCCTTCTCCAGCATAACTATCTGGAAAAAATATGTTTCCACATAAGTATTAGTATTTTAAAACATCTTGCTCTATATTCTTCTCTCCCTGGAGAGAAGAGAATAAACACACAATAAATGTTACCACATTGTTAATGGTATCAATAAACATTAGCAATGCTACAATGGCATGTCTTAGAATAGTTCATTTGGAAGGGAACTTCACAGATCATCAAGTCCAACTGCTTGACCACTTCAGCACTAACGAAAAACTAGTGCTTTGATTAGTCCCTTCTCATATTGTTAAGGGCATTATCCAAATGTCCCTTGAACGCTGAAGAGCATGGGGCATCCATCACCTTGTTAGGAAGCCTGATCCAGTGAATGGGCTAAAACTGGAAGAGGGGAGGTTTAGGTTGGACATCAGGAAGAAATTCTTCCCTGAGAGAGTGGTGAGGCGCTGGCACAGGCTGCCCAGAGAAGCTGTGGCTGCCCCATCCCTGGCTGTGTTCCAGGCCAGGCTGGATGGGTTCCTGGGCAGTTTGATCTAGTGAGCTAGTGGCTGGCAGCCCTGTCCACGGCAGGGGGGCTGGAACTAGATGATCTTTGAGGTCCCTTCCAACCCAAGCCATTCTATGATTCGATGATTCGATGATTCTATGATTCTGTGATTCTATGAATGATAACGCTTAATGTAAAGAAAAAAAAAAAAAGCAACATAAACTAGGGGACCTGCTTTATAATGGCCTGAGTCACCCTAAAGACAACTTTTTGAAACTGCATTTATCCTTACACCCCCAGCAACTGCGTCTGTACTCTGAAAAGTTCATGCCTATTTTCAGTGCTCCTCCACCTTGCTGTAATGCTGTCTCCAGCCTGTGTCCATGAACTCTCATGCTTATCAAACCTCATGCTCACTTTCATCACTATGACCCGCACGTCATTGATAATTGTGTGAAAGGGCAGTAAATTTGTGGCTTAGGTCAGCACAGTTTTAGATCAGCACCTACACATGAGCAGCTGTTAGTCTGGTGACCACCTGAGTGCATGTGGCACTGATGGTGTTGGCGTGCTTGTGGTTGGAGTCAATTAAGAAGCAGTACTTTCCCTGAGTATATGTAGTACTTGGTACATCATTTTATTCCAATTCTTCTTAACGTTTGTGGAGTGTATCATTTCTGTTACCTGAAATGTACAGATCTGAACTCTGTGTTCTCTTTTGGGTACCTGCTCTCAAAAACCTGTTTTTAGCCATCCTATTTTTCCTAGCAATATTTCTTCTCATATATATATTTTGCATTGACTTCTAGATTCTGAGCATATTGTAAGTGTCCCATGGTTTTCCCAAATAACATTTTGGATTTAAGGTTCTTGGCGTACTGGTGGTTTTAATATTGCTATTTTATTCAAGAGTTTCCATTCATTACGAGATATTTTTATGCTTCCTCATGCAGCATCTGTGACCCAAGTAAGAATTTTAGAGACTAGAGAATGTAAAGCAGTTGAGAGTTCCTTTATTATTACTACTATATCAGTTTAGGGTTTATAACGCTAGAATTCTCATCCTGTGGAAATACCCTTATTACATTTTAAAACCATTATGCCAGCTTTTGGCATAATTCCTCATTAACAAATAAAATATTGGGTAATTCTTAGCAGTTTAGGAGAATCTCTTTTGATGTGTGTTACAGAACTTGATACTCCAGAAGGCAGTGAAAAAATAAATAAGTAAATAAAAACCTTCACTGAATATTTAGTTTCAGTATGTTGTTTATAGATGTATATATAAAATATATTTACATAAAATACATATACATGGTACTTATATATGTGTGTGCGTATGTGGGTGTTTTTATGTATACTTCCATATTTAAAATCTTGACCAAAATCTTGACCATTGATATCCCTGCTCAGGGATGTCTCAGATGCCCTATGTCCAATTAAAAATTCTTTTTTCCAATACATATGGAGAAAGTGTGGGGAGCCTCCCTTGCCTTCTGACAGTCTTGACCCTGTGAGCTCAAAGCTCATGTGGACTTGAAGAATCTCTGATCGATTGGTATAGGACCCAAACATAACTGAAACAACCTGTAATTGTGATGATATTCCTGGATATTCCACCTGTTATATAACAGGATTATATTCTTGTTATCCACCCTGTGTGCTGGTTACTTCTCTATAGAAAGGGAATTTTCATCTAACAGCTTTGACTAGTCTCTTTTCATTTGAGGGAACTGTTGCAAATAGAAGTGGAACGGAACACCTACAACAAAAATTTTTAGAGCTAATTATAGAAAGTAATTTACTATGGAATTTTTTATTTGCAATAATGCCAGTGAGCTAGCACATAACTATGAAGCAGATAAAAGCAAAATGAAAATTTCCTGCTGCCAACCTGGAGATGTTCTTCAGTAATTGTTATATAGGTTGAAGGCACATATCTTCAATGTTTTCGTTGGGATCTAATCTTACAATAATGCTGTGAGCAAAGTTTTAAAGCAAAGTATATTTTTTCATAGTCTTCATTTGCATATACTAATATAGAAGAAAGAAAAGCCTGTTAAAGTGCTGTGGAGAGTCATTCAGGATGGAAATGTATGCCCGGTGGTAGTTCATCAAAATGGACTGGGGAAAAATGGAAACAATCACTGGTGGGGGAAGGAACGTGATAGTTTGGATATTTTTCCAATTTTGCCAATGTGTTGTTTGTTTGTTTTAATGTATGAATTCATAAAAATTTAATTAATCTGAAATGATAGAGTCATATCAGAAGTGATAAAAATATTTACTTAAGCTGTTAAAATGATGAACCTTGACAAGTCACTTCCATAAGTTCCTCACCTGCGTGAGACAGGTACTGGGCGAGACTGACCTTTGTTGGCAAGTACAACTGTTGTTACATGCATCAGCTATACAGAGGGGGAATACATCTGCAAATGTTTAATTCTCTTTGTGTTTAATTTTATTTCTATTCTTTATAATGTTTCATAGAATAGACAGAGGTGTTTTGACAAACTAGGTAGCACTTATGGACATTTATGGAGGAACATTTAGAAAGTAATTCTCAATGTGTGGCCTAGTATATCATGATATCAAATTTTTATATTACTTGGTAGTTGTGTTATATTCATCTAATATGCCATAATGAGGAAGAGGCCTCCCATCTTTACTCATTTTTATTTAATTAAAGAAAACTCAGAGTCAAGAACGGAAATGTAGAATTTTAACAGATCTAAGGCTGGAAGATTTTTCTGATTCAAGACCCTTGCTCAAAGCAGGGTCACCTAGAGTAGGTTGTTCAGGACCATGTCTGGCTGTGTTCTGAATATTTTCAAAGATGGAGTCTCCACATGCTCATTGGGCAACCTCTTCCAATGTTCAACCATCCTCATTATGAAAAAAGCTTTTTTTTTTTTGTAATATTTAAATGGCATTTCTTCTATTTCAGTTTGTCTCTTTTTGCTATTCTCCTGCAAAGCTTCTTTCCATCTAAACATTCCCTAGCCTCTACAGGCTGGGGTTTCTTCTTCCCCAAAGACAGGAGTTGGCACTTCCCTTTGTTCAGCTTCAGGAGATCTCTGTCAGAACAGTTCTCCAGCCTCTTGAGATTGCACTGAGTAGCAGCACAACCATCTCGTCTATCAATGCCTCCTCCTACTTTTGTATCATCTGCAAACTTATTGTGGGTGTGCTCTGTCCTGACATCCACATCATTAAGATATTAAGCAGTCGTCCCCAGTGCTGATCCCTAGAATGAAACAGTCATGACTGGCCTCCAGTTGAAGTTAATGCTGTTGATTATCACAGTGCCTTGAACCTGCCATTTTAGTCAGTTTTCAGTCAGCTTCACAGTGTACTTGTCTAGTCCTTGCTATACAAACATAGCCAAACACCTCTTTGCCTATGACAATGTTACAGGAGAGTGTTGAAAGCTTTGCTCAAGTAAAGATAAACGGCACCAACAGTTCTCATCCACCAAGGCAGTCATTGTGTTGTAGATGGCTCCCAGGTTGGTAAGGCAGGACTTCCTAGTCTGTGTTGACTACTTCCAATTACATTCCTGTTCTTCGTGCATTTGGAAATGTTTCCAGGGAAATTTGCTCCATGGCCTTCACAAGGATTGAGGTGTAGCTGACTAGCCCTTACTGAAGGTAGCAATGTCATGTTCCAGTGCTCTAGGATATATTCTGATCACCAAGATCTTCCAGAGGTAATCAAGTAGCTTCAAAATGACATCAGCCAGCTCCCACGTTCCTCGTGGGTGCATCCCATCAGGTTCCCTAGATTTGTGTATGACCACTTGGTTTAAAAGTTTCTTAATTTGATCATCCTAATGGAGAGTAAAACTCCACTGCTGTAGATTTTCCTACTGGTCTCATGGACCTGGTATTTCTCATGGTAAATTTTGTGTGTGAAGACTGGGGTGAAGAAGGTACTCAGTACCTTGTACTTTTATTTGTCCTGTGCCACCAGATCCCCTGCCACATTCAGCAGTGGGCCGTCATTCAACCTCTCTCTCTTTGCAGCAGGAAGACCTGTAGAAGTCATTCTTGTTGCACTTCCTGCCTCCCCCAGGTTCTAACTGCAGATGAGCTTTGGCTTCTCTAATACCATTCCTATACATTCAGACAGCGAGTCTATATTCTTCTGGTTTCACTTCTTGTACAATGCCTTTTTAGGTGTGAGTTGAGTTAGATGCTCCTTCTTCATCTGTACAGGCTTCCTACTGCTGCTGTTTGGTTTGCTCCATGTGGAGATGGACCATTACTGAGCTTAGAGGAGGTAATCCTTAAAAATGAACCCTCTCCTGGTCTCCTCTATTCTCCATGGCCATGTCCTGTGGCATTCTTTGAAGCAAATCCCTCTACAGGCCAAAGTCTACTGTAAGGATTGTTACCCTGCTATTTGCACCTTCTCATTGTCACATCAGCCAAGGTTGCTGCCAGACTTCACCTCCCCCATTACTTCCTCCCTGTTTCTGAGTATCCTGTCCAGAGGAGTGCCTCCTCTAGTCAGATCATCAGTCACCTGTGTCAGGAGGTTCTCACCAAGGCGCTCTACAGATCGCCAGGTTTGCTAGTGCTCTCCTATGTTGTCTGTCCAGCCTGTATCATGGTGATTAAAGTCCCCCATGAGGCAAACATGGGGCTTTTTCCTGTTTTCTGCATATGTCCTCATCAACTTCTTTCTGATTATGCAGACTGCCGTAGACACCCACCACGACATACCCCCTGTGGTTCCGCCCTCTAAACTTAACCTATAAGCTCTGGACTGGCTCATCATCCAGCTCAAGGCAGATCCCAATGTATTGCCAATTACATCTCATGTAACAGGTATCTTTACCTCTTCCCCTTCCCACCCAGCCTGTTCCCTCCTTTTTACTCATTGTAGCACTCCAGTCATAGGAACGTTACCATCCTGACTGTATGATCCAAGTGAGGACAGAGCCCTACAGCTGCATGCACACCTCTAATTCCTCCTGTTTGTTACCCATGCTTCATACATGCATTGGTGTACAGGCACTTCAGAGAGGCATTATATCATGCTGGCTTCTCAGAAAAAGTATGAGCACTTCCCCCACTGTCTTCTTCGCTCCTGTCCCCCTGGCATTTGCATGTGTACACTTCATATGGGCTTCCTTTCCACCGGAGTTGTCTTCAAACTCTTTCTTGTCTTCCTCCCCCTGCCTACTCTTTTGCTGTTAAAGAATAAATCATTGAGCTACTGCCTGTATCTCATGAAATTGTCCTATATTGTACCCATATCTCTGAAAAGAGTTCAGTGTTTATGTTCAATGTGCTTCATTGATTTACAGAAACAGAACAGCTGTTTCAGAAGATTTTAAAGTTTAGGAACAAATATGTAAAATTATTAGACAAAAAAAAAATCTGATTTCCACAAATTTTGTTCATAAATGTTGGGTAACCCTTTTTTGTTCAAATCTGGTCACCTCCGATCAAAAAACAGACAAACAAACAAAAACAAACAAAAAAAAACTCATAAAGGAACACGTACCTGCAAGCAATAAAGAAGGCTAATCAGAAAAATAGAAAACCTCTCCTATTAAAGAAGTCTAAAAAAAGTACAGTTTCCTTAAATTTGCAGAATGGGTGCTAGGAGGTGATATGATTACTATCTCTAAATTTCATGGGGAAATGAAGACTAGGAGAGGGGAAGAAGTATTGAAACTCTTTGTCAGAGCTGGCACATGCAAAACTAATTAAAAATCAATCAGGAGTATCTGGAAGCTGGAATACAGCAGATTCGTTGAGGATCTAGAATTGTCTTCTTGCAGGGAGTGATAATGGGGCCCTGAACACTTGAAATTCAGAATTTAATTGTTATATGAAGGAGCTTATATGATGTGGAGACTAGAACCATGTTTCTGTGTTTACGGACTAGGTACTAGATTATTATGAACAAGTTGTGAAAACTGCTTGAATTCCTGCTGTTTCCCAGATAAAGCCTGGCTAGCTTCATCTGGATTTTGTGATGTTTTTCAGCTACAAATGGCTAACACAAAAGAGAGAATAGCACGGCTATCACTGCATCTCCTTTAAAATGGTTCATTTGCCTCAGGCTTTAGGATTTAGCTGTAATGAAGATGAAAGATTGATGGCTGACTGCTGACCTACTTTGAGGAAATGAAAAAGCAGGTGGCATGCTGCTGACTAGGAAACCAAATGGCAGTACAAAATGCTAAGAAATAAAAGCATGGCAAAATAAAATCTCTTTTAGATCACAGCTACTTTTACATAGCTCAGCACAGACTAATACACATCTGGGAACCTGAAAACCTCTTTATATGTGTGTGTAAATATATTTAAACCGTTTAAAATAATTATTTTCATTTTATATAGGAAGGCTCTGTGACTTACTGCAAGGGCTCCGAATCTATCAAACTGTCACAGCATGTTGTTGAAACTAATAGGAAAAGCTAGACAAGGCAAATTACAAAAATATATAGCTTAAAATGTGACAGACTTCTGTCAATGCTTGCAACAAACTGTTCCCCAAGTTTTGGTTAACCTTCAATGAAAGAGGAGCATGTTCATCAAAACGCGGAATTAAGGCACTTCCAACCGTGTGACATAAGTGTTTAATGGTTAGTGACAACCAGTCCTTCAACAAAGAGCTGCCACATTTTAACTAGGAACAGCGTGTACTAATTTGTGTCAGAAATTTTATCCATGAGCCAAGAGAAGGGGCTGAAGGGAAACACTCTTGGTTTCTCATTAGCAGTCATATCTGAAGCAAACTAAAAGTACAGCGGTGAATGAACCCAATGTGACCCCCAAATATTGCTTCAACTTCTCACAACTGTCAAATTTATAGAAAATGTCATCATTTTTATGCTAATTGCTTTCATTACAAAGCAATTATCTTCCATGTTTTGGAGCAGGTACAGAAGAAAAAGCCATATTTCCCACCTTGAGATCTAATGGAAAATAGACAGAGCTTCAAGCTGAGAGACTGAGTTGTAAGTGAACATCCTCCCCTTACATCTTGCATTTTTGCAATTCCAACAGTCCTCATTGTTCACCACATACAGTTTAAGTAGGCACCTCTGTATTCAGCTTTGGTGCAGAATAGTAGCCTAGTAAGTCATTTAAGATATCCAGTTCTCATTCATCTTGAAGAAGAGTCAAAGTTATGTGCCTTTTTTTAAATGTAATTGGGCCCTAACTTTTCCCTCAATAAATTGTTATAAAGACTCTAGAATTTTTGAAAAAGGCATCTTGGTTGATCTTTAGATTCTTGTTCTTTTACAGGCCGAGCTTCTAGTTTTGGTCTTTGGGTGCAATTCAGACATGAGAGATACCCATTAGGCTGTCTGGTTTGTAATTATTTCCAGGACCTTTCTTTTTTTAAGCCTGGGAACAAAAACTGATCTTAGATCTGACTCTCAGCCATGTTCTAAAATAGCTGAGTAACTCATTAGTCATTTTTGTACTATCTTCATTTATTTTCCAGTTTCAAAATGAGCGGCAGCTAAAGGAAGTGGCCACTTATTATTTTGGTGTTATTCAGATCCTGACAGTGAGTCAAAGGGATAAAGGAGAAAAACATGAATGAGTATGGCAGTGCAAGTGCCAAGTGTAAGTGCTGAACATTTTTTCTGGTAGAAGAAAATTTGTGGGAAATTTTACCTGTGGATATTAGGAGCTATTATGTATGTGTATCCTATAATTGACAGAATTAAATATCATTTTTTTCATAGTTTTCCCAGTTGTCACATTAATAATTATGGGTATGGTTGCCTTAGGGTGTAGTAATCATGCTAGCAACCCTCCGTTTTCTCTGGCTTGTATGTACCTTACCAGGTATCTGGTAGCTGTTCATAGAAAACACTGGTTTGATTGAAGTCCTACATCCCGTGTCATACACTCTACCTCATATTTTTGAAACGTGTTCAGCTCATTGAGAATGCAGCCTTCTTCAAGCTCTGTGGAAAAGTTCCAGAAAGAACAAAAAAAAAAATTACTTTTAAAATGGTAGAGCTAAACCGTAAAACTGATTAAAAACTAGATACTTATCTTTTAAAATAATTTAAAGTTAGGATGATTCATGATCTTTTAAATTTTTCTGAGTTACAAGACTGCTTTGTGCTTCAGAACATTAAGGGATATGAAAAACAAAAGCAAACAAACAAACAAACAAAAAAAAAAAAAAAAAAAAAAAAAAAAAAAAAAAAAAAAGAAGAAGACCTTCACTGTTGATCTTACTTAAGCAAAAGCATGAGAAAAGGGAATGCAGGTATGGACGACCTGAGAAAAAAAGGTAAGAGGAGCAGAAGACTATTCTTTTGGATCAGAGTCCCAGATGACAGGAAAGAAAACAAGGCAAAAATATGTGGCTACTGAAACTGACTGTGCTGGACATACCTAAAACACAGCTATAAAGAGAAAAAAAAAAAAAAAAGAATTTGGGTTGGAAAGGGATTTTGG
>VXAV01001144.1:26785-37965 GCA_013399715.1 Alectura lathami
AAAAAAGTGATTGAGGTTGGAAAGGACTTCTGGAGACTATATAGAGACTATGTAGTCCAATCCCCCACTCAAACAGTCACCTACAGCACATTGCACAGGATCGTGTCCAGGTGGGTTCTGACGATCTCCAAAGAAGGAGACTCCACAGCCTCTCTGGGCAGCCTGTGCCAGTGCTCTGTCACCCTCACAGTGAAGCAGTTTTTTCCCTGGAATCAGATGGAACTTCCTGTGTTCCAATTTGTTCCTGTTGTCCCTTGTTCTGTTGCTGGGCACAGTCAAAAAGAGCCTGACCTCTTGACACCCACCCTTTAGATTTTTCTATACATTGATAAGATCCCCTCTCAGTGTTCCTCAGGCTAAACAGCCCCAGGTCTCTCAGCCTTTCCTCACAAGGGAGATGCTCCCAGCCCCTGATCATCTCTGTAGCCCTCTGCTGGACTTTCTCCAGCAGTTCTCTGTCTTTCTTGAACTGGGGAGCCCAGAACTGGACACAGTACTCTCAGTCTGGCCTCACCAGGGCAGAGGAGAGGGAGAGGATTGCTTCCCTCACCCTGCCAGTCGTGCTCTATTTAATGCACCCCAGCATACCACTGGGCTTCTTGGCCTCAAGGCCGCATTGTTAACTCATAGAATTATACACAGGCATTAAAGTAGTAATTGAGTGGATTCTTGTTAAAAGGTTAATAAAGTCTATTCATTAAAATTACAGTTTGAGGAGGTTTTTTTTTGAACTTAGGACTGCTTTATCACAGTTGGCAAGTATTAATTAAAGACTCTTACCTTAAAAGATCGGTCAAGAAAACTGCAATGTCAACCATTGTCAATATTCTCCTAGCCTGTATCAGAAATCCTTTTCACCTACATGAACTTGATACTATTTCCCTTCTATACTAATTTGGAATCTATGAAAAATTTAATTCCTTTGGTACTAAAAGATTTAAGATGTTTCTGTATCTCTAGATGTCTTTTACATTTGAAGGTGTGACAGTTTAAGTAAAGGTGTATTCTAAAGTGGACATATTTTGTGACATATCTTTGTTGATTTTGACCTGGTTTATAGCCGTTTAATCCACATCAGAACTCTTTCCAATGTACAATTTTTAATGTAAAACTTCTTTCTGCATTTTTCTTTCACCAGTTCAACTGAAGTATTTTTCACTGATTTAAATTAAGCCAGTGATGGTTTTTATGTAAGGAAGTCAAGAATTTCCAGACTGGCAAGTTGCCTGTCACAAAGTCGTAATCATCCTAGGCGAAAGAAAGTGAAGGTTTGGAATAATGTTCTCTTACCCAACTTGGTATCTGGAAATATTAGACATTTCAGTACTTGGATATGGGGCTATCACTGGTCTGTGTACAAACAAAAAGAAATCATGATTTACGAACATCAAGTGAAAATTTAGTTTGCGTTGGGATTTTTTTTCTTGGTATTGTCAACTGAATTATTCATTGTAAACAATTTGTGGGATTTATGATAGTGGTGGTCTGTAAAAAAAAGTTCAGTAGTGATTTCATTCTGCTTTTGCCCATATTTTCGGTCACTACCTTTTTCTTTTTTTCTATGTTTGCCTAAGTCTTTCAATGAACAGAACTGTAGCTTTTTCTCTTTGATGTATGTCCCTTTTGATTAGGAGATCATCAATTATTTAGATTGTTCCAAACCTTGCAGCCTAATTCTTTGAACATGAGACTGTAAGTAGAGCATTTTGAAGATCAGTGTTTAAAAATAGGTCATGTTTTTCAAGAGACAAGCCAATTCCAATTCAGTGCTTGCAAATCTGGAAAACCTCCTGATTAGCATTCAGTATTTGTTGACCTAATATGGACTTGTTTTCATAACATTAGCCGTATTATTTTCACTATTTAGAAGAGTCACCTAGCTTATGCATAACATTTAAAGCTGGTTGTATTAACATGTTAAAACCCATGAATGTTGATATTTAAATGTCTTTGTTGAAGGAAATGAAGGTATTTCCCTAACATCTCTTTAACATGCATTTCATGTAGTTTGTGATTCTTATGAAACTATCTGTTTTGCTATGATAAATATTTGGTGCATGTTCTTTATTATTATTAATAGTAATAATAATATTTTGCATTTCTGAAGCACTTTTCATCTGCCGACCTCAGTTCTCTTTGCAAACATTTAATTAGACTTCAAAACACAGTAAGTGGTGTTATACCTACTTTTCTGCAGGGCAGTACTGGAGGGCAAACCATGCTGCCTCTCAGTAGGCAGTCTGGGATGCTTGAGAGGATGAGTAGGAACCCCCATGAATATGCATTGTGAATTAATATGCCATGAGGGAAGTTTTCTTACTTATTCCAACTAATTAGCTCATGGCCTGATAAATGAAAAGGACAGAAATTTCATACTGTTCCCTGCAACTGCATGCTTAAAAGTTTTTATCTTGTTTTGTCCTATGGCAATGACAGTCATGACAACAGCGAAGCTTTTCACTGTGGCTTCATATGCCAGACAAAGTTCAAACAAAGTTAACTACTTCAAGATATTTTTGCAGTAAAATGTATTTTCCATGCTAACCTATTTAAATGGTGACAATCCTATTTCTTCCAGCCTTGATTCTTTAGTTTTGTTTTTGTTCTTCAGATGAGTGCTGGCCAAGTGCTTTCAATTATTACTGGCCTGAAGCTGTAGCTCCTGACACTCTGCTAGCTGGTGGGTCTCCAAGCACTGTGGTGTTTTAAGGACTGGCTGTTACATACATTGCTAGGTGTACCAGCAATTTTCACTCCACAGAAGTCCTAATCCAGAACTAGGTATCTCATCAAACCACACACTTGATTTAACAACCTCGTTTTTAAATAAAAAGGTGAATTTCCTAAGATTCTGGCTCAGAGCTGCTTGGGATTTCCTCTCTGCTGCTAATTTTACCTTGGTTGCTATGGAGCCAAAGGCAGAGAAGCAGAAGAAATCAAGTAATGAAGCCCACAAGTAGTTTCTCAAGAGAATGAGGAACTGAATAAGGTAAATTGATAATAAATAAAAAACTATTGCTCAGTTCACTGAAGACTTCAGAAGGTAACAACAGCAAGTCTTTAAATGCAAAACTGTGTGGATTGATATTTTGCATCTTTTTTGAATACCTGTAATCGCTCACTATTATCCTAGATTTGTTACTTGTATCATCTTTATACAACACATCTTAATGTTTTCTGAAATCTGTTCTATGCACAGAGGATATTAATAAGGCATATAAATCTATCCACAATTTAGATCTTGCTTTAAGACCATATTGATGCTTAGATGGCTGTCCTTTATGTTGGTGAACTTCAGTGTCATTTTTTTTTTCTTATGTTTTAACCAGAAAGCATTTGCAGTACACAGGTGCTTTTCCTAGAGACTAGGTAGAAGAACATTGTGAAACTAAATACATTAACATGGCCAGAGCAAACTGTGAAGTTTATTGTACATAATGTTTAGTTTTTGAAAAAAAGCAAAAAAAAAAAAAATAGGGTAAGACTTAGCTACTTATAGAAACTCCCTTCCTTAACACCCAGAGCACAGAATGGCATTTCGCAATTTGCGTCTCATAAAGCACCTCCTCAGAGCATATGCTGTAGGTTTTTGGTTTCTATCTTTGTGTTTTTTCTTCCCAGTTATACTGTTAATTCAAGCCTTGAAACTGCAAGCTATTCTGTACAGCCACCAGCATCCGCTCAATGGTGAACTGTGGCTTTTCTGAACACAGGAATTCCCGGAGTATTCCTTTTGCATCAGATTGTTTTAAGAAACTTGAAGATGACTCAGGGAAAGTGTTTTGTTGTGGGTGGTTTTTTTTTTGTTTGTTTGTTTGTTTGTTTTAATTACTTGTTTAATTACTTTAGAGAAAATAAATATTCACTTTAGACAGTCAGAAGGAAGGTGAAGGAGTCCTGCTTTGGGGCTCCAAGGATGAAGTACAGTTAGTTACAGAAGGCGAAATCATGAAGGTGACATGTTGTGAAGGCAGTAACTGCTGGGAAAACTCCAATGAGAGGCTTTCTACCAACAATTGTACTGTATTACAAGGAAAAGCATAAGGAAACTAGTAAGAAGTCTGAAATATTCCCTATTATTCTTTTTTTTTGAACAAATTTCTAATAAACAGAAAATGTCAGGAACTCAGAAATCATTAAGAACCACAGTCACTGTAAATTGCATGGATCATCAAATACAGATTATAGACTCTGTGAAAACCAATCTTCAGCTGATTCATTATAGACCTATATGAAATTTGAGTGAAAAGAGTCTAGTTTGTAGCACTAGTGAGAATGAATTAGCCCAAGGTAACGGCTCCAGGATCTTCAAGCTACAGAATATGTGGTAGCCCCTCGTATGACCTGTTTTCTCAGTTTTGGCTGGTTCAGCTGAACAGCTGCAGATCCTCTGATTGATACCCTTCCATGTTAGTTTTGCAGAAAAATAGCTGTTCAGCATGCTGGGATCACCATTTATCAGGCTATCCATAGGCTGCAGTGTTTGCCTCTGGGGTAATTCTGATGGAATAAGGGCTAAGGAAACAAGAGATGTTACTTGTTGAAAGAATGAGCTGTGAGTAATGGAAATGAATAGAGAGTTTTATTTA
This sequence comes from Alectura lathami, assembly GCA_013399715.1. Taxonomy (NCBI): domain Eukaryota; kingdom Metazoa; phylum Chordata; class Aves; order Galliformes; family Megapodiidae; genus Alectura; species Alectura lathami. The sequence continues at coordinate 31,375 of VXAV01001144.1, forward strand.
GCAAACTACAAATCCATCCCTTTTTTTTTTTTTTTTTTTTTTTTTTTCTTCACTGTAATTGTAATGTAACAGATGTCTATTATGAGGACTTCTTCCCAATATCCAGCAATACTGAAAACACAAAAATACACTTTTGTTTATTCTGACTTTTTAAAATTCTGAAAAGTATTTGATGCATATTCATCTTTCATTGAGAAAAATTACTTATTTTTCCTCTTGATTTATCATTATGGCAATACCTGTGGGTGTCCTGGCTGGGGCAATAAGACAGTTGATAAATTTTGCTAACTTAATGTAGTTATCACATATGACCTAGCTGTAAAATATACCGAGTGTTTGGAGGGCATGCCTTCTGCTTCAAAATTTCTCTGATTGCAAATGTATCTGTTGAGTTGTTTCCTTTAATGCAGAGCAAATACAATGGCACTCAGTGTAGGAGCTCAATCTGGTCAAAGCTGGGGCTACTGGGGCAAAGTTGCTGGCAAAGCTGGGGCCGTTCAGCCTGGAGAAGAGAAGGCTCCAGAGAGACCTGATAGTGGCCTTTCGATATAGAAAGAGGTGCTCCAAGCAAGAAAGGGGTAGACTATTTAGCAGAGCCTGTTGTAATATGACATGGGGAAATGGCTTCAAACCGAGAGAGGGGAGATTTAGACTGGACATAAGGAAAACGTTTTCTACACTAAGGGTGGTGAAGCACTGGCACAGGTTGCCCAGAGAGGTGGTCGAAGCTCCGTCCCTGGAGACCTTCAAGGTCAGGCTGGACAGGGCTCGGAGCAACCTGATCCAGCTGTAGATGTCCCTGTGCACTGCGGGGGAGTTGAACTAGGTGACTTTTAAATGTCCCTTCCAACCCAGACAATTCTATAATTCTATGACAGCCCTTTGCAGCAGTCTTTAGGCTGTGCTCTGTAGCTCCCCCAAGGCCAAAATAAATTGTTGTCCTGGGAAAACACATTTTTGAAGTGATGTGTAGAAAAGTGGTACTGCTTTGCACATACTATTAATATGCTACATGTCTCAATTTTCCAGTGAGTGTTCTTATTGTAAGAAGTCTATCCTGCTTGTGCTCTTCCCACGCTCTTTTTTGATTCACCAGTCCAGTGATAAATTATGCACTCTGGCAACTTCTAGATCAGATATCTCCTGTGAATCCTACCACCTCTTTCTCCTGTTTTCCTCCTACACGCTGTCTCCCCAGGCTTGCTGCTCAGATAGAAAGAGGACAGGGGGAAGAAGCAGAGGAGTGGGATCCATTTTTCAGGTAGTGGAACATAGGGAGAAGCAGCCATGCTGCCTCTTGTGAAGTGTCACTGTCACTGCCACTATAAGCTACATCTGCTCTTCAGCTAGGTTCTCTGTAGTTGTGGCCTTTGGTGAACCAGCATAGTGAGTCTCCTCGCTTCTACTAAGAGAAAGGAATTTGGCTCTTTTGGTTAATCATCTGATTTGCAGAAAGGAAAAAATATATTGGCCACCAGACTGAACAAACTCTGAATTTTATCTAACTACGTTCTGAAGAGGAGTTAGTTTCCAAGCCATTTTTCACTTTATAACACCTATAGCATGCACTTGCATCTCAACATAAATGCTGCAAATCATTGTACCAGAGTCGTTTTCTATTCCTTGCATCCCTCCCAAGTCCTAAGTGGACTTCTATTCCAAAAAAAAAAAAACAACCACCAGAGGAGCAGGTGTGTATTCACCACATCTGCACAGTCTTTCCAGCTGAACACATGTGAAACAGACATAAACCTAGAATAAGCTCTGAGCCATTTCGTTGCTTATTTGGGCAGGATTATTTTCCCCTGGACTTCTCAGCCCAGCATTCTTGCTAGTCGTGAAACAACCAGATCCTGCAGATTCACTGCAAACATTTGCATGTCTAATAGAAAAACAAACTCAAATTATAACCCTGAGACAATTCCTGTGGAAAATAGTGAAAAAATATCACATAAATTATTAGGTTTGGACCAATTCAAATATATAATGTCATGCTCTTCTTGCCTCCCCCTCATTCCTTAGTTTCCTCTTCTCTCTGTCTCTTTCAGTACGTTTTGCATTTTCTCTTTTCATTCTTTCTGTTGCCTCCTTTCTAGATTACTCCCTTCCTTTTTATTCATTCATTTTTAACCCATTCCATCTCTTATCTCAGCTTCTGCCTTGCATTTGCTTCTCCTTCAAGGACAAATGTTTTCTGTTCTCGCCTCTGTTGAGGACATATCTGTGTTTGATTAAGCAGGGTGCTTCCTCTTCTGCTACCTTACCTCTGTATCCCCAGAGACATGCATGGAGTTTGCCCAGCTGACTGTTCCATATCATTGCTCTGCAGCAAAAGATGTTAGGCTCACTGCTAAAGTCAGATTTTTTAAGCAGTCAGGATCCTACTGGTTGGTTTGTTTGTTTCGTTTTGTTTTTCTGCAGTTTTGAAGTTGACCATATTCCTGCAAAACTAGCTGTTTCTCCCTGAAACAACCAAATCCAGAAGATTTCAGATCTTCATTAGCCTCTAACACTCTTCCCCCCACCCCGAGGCCTGTCTTTCATGTATGTATAGATGGCATATAGATGTGCACCTACAGCTGGGAAGACGCTGCCTTCTCATAAAATTCCAAACTCTTTACAACAAAATAAATACAATTAAAAGGCTAAATAAAGGAATTCAGCTCTATGTAATTAACAGATGTTATTAACAGAACTTCATCAATTCTCACACATACAGAAAATTCTTGTTTGGATAGAACTCTAAAAAGGCCCAGTTGTCATAGCTGCACTGTCAGAGGTTCAGAGGGTTATACAGGTGTTGAGGCAAGTGATGTACTTGTTTTCCCAAACTACTCTGCTCAGTAAACTGGTTCATTCAGATTTAACCATGGGTATTAGCCTTCTCTAAGTCACTTTGTGCGAAAGCCTTTCCTGCCATCTGACCCAATCTTCACTTCCACTTAAACTTTTATACAAGCTTAACACCTTCCCTAAGTCTTTGATTCATGTGTCAGCCTTCAAATATGTCTTCTTGTGCTGAAAAAAAGTGTGCAAAATACTTGATCTCCTTCAAACTGAGAACCCTAGAATAAACAGCAGAAAGAAACGTTTCATACGACAGCCTGTCTCCTACAGAAAACAGAGCTGTGAAGTGCATAGACAGATGGCTGCTGCAGGCAAAGCATATTCTCAGTGTGCTATAAATCAGTCTTTTTCATAAATATTCTTGTCATTTTTTTTTGAATTGCTGTTATATAAAGATTGTTATTAACAGTGAACAAGGGGGTATCGATTTCATCCTCACTGCTGAATGGGAGAGCATCATAATTCACTTGAGATTCTTCGCTTGCAAGGCTCTCCTGAGAGGAGGACACTGGTCTGTGCTCCAAGAAATATTCCAGTTCTGGAGGTGATGCCCAGGTTATATATAAACAGAAAAGCCAACCACTTTTAACAGTTTTACCTATGTTTGTTCCGTTGGCCTATACACACTTTAATTAAAGTTCAAACAGCTGACACTTAAGGAAAAATAATCATAAACCTATATATCTTTCCTTGAAATATGGAATTTCTGCTGCTTGCTGTTATCAGCTCATCCCAACAATAGTGAGATTTTTGAACCAATGATATTTTTAAGGTATGGTATTTTATGGCGTTTGTCTTTTTCCTTTTACTCAGTTGTCCTCTCTGACCCCTGTGTATTTTCCATGCATCTACCAACCTCAAGCACTGACAGTATCAAATTAGCACAGTCACTCTCTTTAGTATGAAATTTTGTATCTAATCTACATGTAGATTAGATCTAACTACATCTAATGATCAAATAGATGACTTGAGAAATATATAGATAACTTGGTTATATAAAATGTATGTTGTGGAAAGCCAAACTACCTGGATGATGACTCTGTAACTATGAATGCAAGAAAACTTATATTTCTATTTTCCCATAAATGCTTGCCTCCCTGTTTGGTCTCCTAAACTTAGGACCAAGATCATTTTATCCTACACAGCATGCTCAGAAAGTAGGACCCAGTGGGCTGATTTTGATTCTTATTTTTCTGTTCTTAATAGTCTTTTTGGCAGTCTATTATGTTTTGAAAGAGCCATGTCTGCTTCTCCAGCTTGGGGGAACTGTCAGACCNCCATTTCATAGTTTAAAAAAAAAAAAAAAAAAATTTGTGAAAACTTGACATTGAGGCTTCATCCTGGCAAAGAGGAATCCTGAGCCAAATCACAGTAAGAAGCCAGGAAGGAACGGGTCAGAGAAGCAGCTTAAAGCAGAAGTGCTGGTTGTGAACAGTTAATAACTAGAATTAGTCAAAGGCAAGGTTAGAATTTATCAATAATATTTAGCAGCCTAAGGCAAGAAGCCTCTCACTAAAAAAGTGGCAGTTACTGGCCTAGGAGTCTTCCCTATTAGGGAAGGGACCTGTCACCTACTGTTGCAAATGTCATTGGATTTGTTAACAGTCCTCTCCTTTATTCTTCTGGTGTATTGGTTTAGTCCCTTTTGTCTGTAAATGTCTTGGTTGTATGAGCCTGTTAATCATTAATCGTCCACTAGATTCCAGTAGTGGAGTTGTGAGTAATGCTCGGATTTAGGTTTTAAGCCATGACTTTACAACTTAGCACAAGCTGAGGAATGCTGGAAGGCTTGCCACAATACTCAAGCTGTTGTAAGAACACAAATCACACCTGTAATCTCTCACAAAGATAAAGGTCCAGTACTTTAAATAATACCGTGCATCTTTACTGACCTTCTATAATGCAGGAGATTTTTTGGTATGTTAGCAGTATGTAGCATTGTAGGGGTGCTCTAAAGTAAAATCTGCCAAACATCCCCTTTGGCATTTTACCTGTATGCTGAATTCCTTTCCTTAACTTTTAATTTCTATTTTGTTGCTAAGTTTCTGGAATATTATGCAAAGGACAGTGTCTTCTCAGTTGTCAGTGCACATCTGTATGCCTCATTGCACAAGAAGAAAAGCAGTCAGGAGCATGCAAGTAAGAATCAGGAAGAGTACAAACGATGTAACATAGCAATGGTTGGCTGTGATAACTAGCAAATGTGAATGAATGAGATCTACAACTCACAAGTTCTTACATTTAGAAAAATTGTTAGTTTATTACTTCATTTTTTTGGATAGGCTTATACACTCTAGGAAAAAGCAAGAATAATGTTCTGTCCATCTGTGCAGCACCCTTCACAGTGGCATATAATCCTGTATCAACATCTAAAGTGCTATCATAACTGAAATAGTGGTGGTTTTTTTATCCTTTATTTTATGGGTTTGCATTCACTTTGTCGTTGTTGTTGTTTCCTGTTGTATCTTACTCTGATGTTATTTTATTTGCTTTGCAGCCTTTGAGGGCCGGCTGTGGTGTCCTGTATGTACTCAGCACAGATGTTATGTTTGACTAATTCACACTTCATGTGTAAGTTACTGTAGTTTGTACCTCTGCTATTTACAAAACTCAAAATTATCTTTCATTTTTGTTTGGTGTTTCCTTCAGTTCTGTCCTTTCTTGTTTCTCAGTTTCATCTTCTGAGAAGACAAAAGCTCTTGGACTCATTTTCGGGACCTTCAGCAGTATTTATAGTTCACTTAGAAATCCCTGCCGCTTGGTTTGCAGGCACCTGAATTTCACCATTTTTTTCCCTCATGCCTAAAATTTTGCATCTAAATGTACCCCATGTAAGTGGAAGTTCACCACCTATGTTGTATCTCAGGCCTTTCTCTATATATATCCTTTGAGGTAGTCAGTCTGGTGTGTTAGTCCAATACACACATGTAGAATAAGGCTCATTGAAAACACATCAGTGTCAGGTGCTCTTTTTTAAAAAAGTACATAAACTGTCTTGGTTCATACACTCTAACTGAGATGTTCCCCATCAGTCTGCCTTTTCTCTGCTACCTTCCTGTAGCCAAGCATGTTCCAGGATGGTTCCTTCTAGGAAGAATGGCATTTTTTGTAGGTGGCACTGGAAGTGGTCTGGTGGTTCGGATTCTCTTCTAAAACACAAGAGATCATGGTTTGAAACTGTGCTCAGGTAGAGGAAGGAACAGGTACAGCTCCCTGTGTCCTCAGTAAGAGGTGCATTGTACAAGTGGTGATAACTGCAGCTGCACTGTCTGGGTGTCCCAGTCCAAAAATGTTGCCGTAAACTCTCTGCAGATTCTGTTCAAAGCTAATCCTCTTCTGGGACCCCCAGACTGGAGGATGGGGTGTAAGACACACCTCTCTCATTAGCTTTCTCCTACAAGTGGCGTCTGTGGCTCAGTGCTCAGTGTGCTGCTGCTTTGAATCTCATTCAGTAGAGTACCGGAGAGAACCTGCTTAGGAGAGAGCCTAAGCAGCTGTGAGTTGCGCTTCAGAAGCGGAAGCCAACCACTTCAAAGTTAGGCAGTATGATTCCAGGTCTCACACTGTGCCTGCATCCTTTTGCATAGCTCACCTTTGCATTTTTAATCTGAGACATCCACACCAAACACTGAAAGACTGTACTTGAGTCATCTCTTTCATCTGTTGTATGTGGCAGGGTTGCCCTTAACACTAACTATCTTCATTCTGTCCACGTCAGTGTGTAGCAACTTAAGACAGCCCCAT
>VXAV01001144.1:51097-63823 GCA_013399715.1 Alectura lathami
TGGGTAGAACGAACCTAAACAAGAAGGGCACAGAAGAAAAAAAAAAAAAAAAAAAAAGGAAATGTGTTTTCTGCCTGTTAAGTTTTGGGGTTTGTCTTCATCTTCAACATTTTATCAGTTGTTATTAGCAAGCCTAGCATGGCTGAAATATATGCACATTCTGTGTAAAATCGTATGCATTCTACCTACTGAAATAGTTGTTATGGAGGTCTGAATGGCAGTTATCAATGTCAGTCTCATTTATTCTATCATTTATCCAATAAACTTTTTGAGTATTTGGAATTGAATATGAGAATATTGTGTCATATGTAGCTACCTATACAGAGTTGAGTCCATTTAATTATTATCATAAGTGCAAGGCTGTTAGTCCTTAACCATCAGTACAGTGCCAAATGTTGCCTCTCTTTGGTAATTGTGACAGGTTAAATATGACACACACACAAAAAAAACCCTCTCATACTGCTGTAAATTAAAAAAATGTATAAATATCTTTACCCATTTATGTATTTATTTTTATTTCCTTTATGATCAGCTGAAGTTTTCTTCATCATTTCAGACAAGACGATTATGCTAAATTTTGAGCAGCTAAGAAAGCAAATACAGAAAACTATCCCAACTTCCACACCATACGAGACAAAATTCTTTATGATTAACAGCCATAGAACATGTGACATTTAATTAGAGAGATTCAGGAACAGTTCAGAGGGAAGAAGCAGTTTTAGCTCAAAATGATCATATGAATTACTTGGGATTGAGCAAAATTCCTTGAGTAATCCTGTGTCATACCCTTGTCATGAGAGTTGCATTGCACCTATTTGCTTATTACACAATGGCTGCAGTTTGGCCCTTTGCAATGGTACATCTTGTTCTAGCCAGAGTTTTGTACCTACTTCATAGATACTAATCCATCTTGAACCAGATGGCTTATCCATTTCAGGAAGGAACAAATTCAATATCTTTTGCATTTCTACTAATTTGCTCTCTGAGGTTGTGGTAAACTTGGTGAGCTTCATCTTAACCTCTTGAAACCTGTTCTCTCTGTAGCAATCATTGACTGTGAAAGTCAAATTTTCTCCAGAGTCTAAACATGGTGACTTTCAAAGTTGCATAGTAGGACTCATTCCTTTACTTAGGGAGTAGCAAGGACCCAGAGACCAGAGCTCTTGCTTCTGTCACCAGAGGCTCAGTGGACAACTGTCAGTGACTATTCATCACACTGTTCACTGTGCTAAGAGAGTGAAGCCTGCCTCTCTGTAAGCTGCAGAATAAATATCCTCTTCAGTACATTCTTTCATATTATTCCTTTCAGTCCTTGAATGAAATACCATCTGGTCCCAATGATTTACTGTAATTGCGTCTCTAATTGCTCAATAGCTTCCTCCTTAGAGAGTTCAATCTCTATGAAAGACATATTCTGATTTATCATTAACATTGCCTTCAGTATCGCAATTCAGTTATCAGGACTCTCCTCTTTCTACATCTCACTGTACCCAGACTGTGTAGAAGGATAATGGCTACCATAAGGTAGCCTTTTTTCTGGCCTACAAGAATTCTGCTTTGATTAAACAGAGATGTTCTTCATGGAAAACACGTTACAGATTAATGGAAAATGCCTTACAGCTCAGACAAGTAGAGAAAGGAAATGGACTGAGCATTGAAAATTTTGGTATTTATGATCAGTTCTGTTTCTCACATCTCTCTAGACTCAAGACTGACATTTTCCACATTACTTTTACTATGGAATACTTCCCTTTGTTTAATATCTCTCTCCCTGTTAATGCTTTATTATGACATTGCTCAAAGTCACACCAAGTCTCCCTACATTTTTAAGAAATCTTTTTGAAATGCTGAAAATAATGGAGGAAAAAAAAAAAAAAAAAAGGAAGAAGAAGAAAGAAGATGTACACACACATTTCCAGCTTTGTGCATACATTTTTCTGGCCCTGTAGTTGTGCTGTAAAGCATTGCTGCTCATAGATAGTTATTGAAGCATTTCAGTCAATGACAGAAGATCCCACTGGAAAGTTCAAAGCTCTTTGTGAAAACTAAATATTTATTATTTGTTAGACTTCAAGCCCATACTTCAGTTAATGAAAGAGATAAAAGAAACCATTTTTGATACACAAGCCAATAATGAATGTCCTACACAAGAGTATCCCTGCAAACTAGGTAAAACACAGGACATCTTTTCTCTTAAGAAAAAGCAGTATGTTTAGCCAGGTTAATAAGAGCCCTACCTCTTGCTTCCCGTATTTTGAAGTGGCCATTTCTTATTCTCACAGCATCTGAAATGATTTGCAAATAGGTTTTGTAAACCAATGCCTCTTAAATAAATGGCATATATTACTGCGATCTCAGAGCTACAGAAGAACTTTCTGTTGTTAGCTGCATTGCTTCCTACTGAATACCTAAGAGAAAATGGGAGGATATAACAAATCCAGCTCAATCAGTTTCCCCATCACTTCAGGTTGGTGTTATCAGCCTTGCTCATGCTCATTAGGGTCTAAGGATTTCTTTATTTCTGTTCAGTTCTTGTTTCCATAGGAGCAACCCTGAGATTCTGAGCAGTTTCCACAAGATTTCAGGTCAATATCGTTGATGTGGTCAGCATAAATCCTTGTACCATAGTGTGTTTATAATAATTATCCCACGTGGCTTCACTTGCCAGATTTCATCTGAGGCTACTTCAGAGCTGGCTGCCAGTCCAAAGCACCATATGGGCATTTATAGTATCGCTTCTCCAGCACTGTCTTCACACAGGAATGGTGAACATGCACATACTCAGTGCCATATTTCCTTCCCTTCAAATGTATTGTCTTAACAGATGCCTCAGCACATGCAAGCAGAAGGCATATGGACCTTAAGAAGTCCACTCTTCCTGAAAATGTATTAAAACTCAGATAATACACTTTGTCTGCAATGATTTCCTTCTCCTATAAAAAGAGCCACACTTCACATTCTGACAGGATGCACAGTGCTTGTTAGGTGGATCCCATTCACTGTAACGGAGCAGTTTTCAATCTTACGTATTCAACATTAATAACTTACACAGCAGAGCAGTTACCAGGTATAAACCACCCACCAGACAATTTTAAATAGTCAAGAATCCCCATGCTGCCAGGTAATGCGAAAGGTTAATCAAACAAGTAAAAAGAGGACAATGAGTAATGAATGCAAAACGTATCATTTTGTGCCATAAAAGGCCACATTGCAGGCCCTCTGTGAGTTGCTCTTTGGCATCCTTATATCAAATATATATTAATATATCAAATATATTATTTGAGTCCAAGTTTATTAAAAAAAAAAAAAAAAAAAGAGAGAGAGAGAATCAGAGAATCATAGAATGGCTTGGGATGGAAGGGACCTCAAAGACCACCTAGTTCCAGCCCCCCTGCCGTGGACAGGGCTGCCAGCCACTAGCTCACTAGATCAAACTGCCCAGGAACCCATCCAGCCTGGCCTAGAACACAGCCAGGGATGGGGCAGCCACAGCTTCTCTGGGCAGCCTGTGCCAGTGCCTCACCACTCTCTCAGGGAAGAATTTCTTCCTGATGCCCAACCTAAACCTCCCCTCTTTCAGTTTTAGCCCATTCCCCCTTGTCCTACCATTATCCACCTGAGCAAAAAGTCGGTCCCCCTCCTGCCTGTAAGCTCCTTTCAAGTACTGGAAGGCCGCAGTGAGGTCTCCCCAAAGCCTTCTCTTTTGAAGCTGAGCAGCCCCAGCTCCCTCAACCTTTCCTCACAGGAGAGGTGCTCCAGCCCTCTGATCATTTTGGTGGCCCTCCTCTGGACCCGCTCCAACAGCTCCACATCCCTTCTGTACTGGGGGCCTCAAATGATCATGGGGTATGAAACATACTAATAAAGATGAGGAAGGAAAATTATAGTGAGGCTCTCAGATAAAAGCAAAGAAATATGAGAGAAAATAAAACTTGCCACAAGTTTTGTCACCGTCATTCTTGACAATAACTAGATGTTATGGTTTTGGAAAGATTATGTATTGGACTAGTCTGCAGCTTTGCAGCTAATTACTGTATCATAGCAGCACTTACTGAGCTCAGTTGTGAATCATAGCCCCGCTGTGCTGCATAAAGGCAAGCTTTTACTTCAGAGATCTTACTGCTATTTTTTTTTTCTGGTGAGGGTACTGAGAGATTTCCCATCCTGTTGCCCCTTGAAAGAAAGGCAGTTCTGGACTCTGGTGTGCAAATATCTTTCAGTCTCAAGTAATCATAAAGCATTGGAAGGCCGCAATGAGGTCTGCCCGGAGCCTTCTCTCTTCCAAGCTGAACAGTCCCAACTCCCTCAACCTTTCCTCACAGGAGAGGTGCTCCAGCCCTCTGATCATTTTGGTGGCCCTCCTCTGGACCCACTCCAACAGCTCCACATCCCTTCTGTACTGGGGGCCCCAGGCCTGGACACAGCACTCCAGGTGAGGCCTTCCAAGGGCAGAGTAGAGGGGGACAATCACCTCCCTCTCCCTGCTGGCCACCCCTCTCTTGATGCAGCCCAGGATGCCATTGGCCTTCCTGGCTGCGAGAGCACACTGCCGGCTCATGTCCAGCTTTTCGTCGATCACAACGCCCAAGTCCTTCTCCGCAGGGCTGCTCTCAAGGAGTTCTTCTCCCAGTCGGTACACACACCTGGGATTGCCCCGACCCAAGTGCAACACCTTGCACTTGGCCTTGTTGAACCTCATCAGGTTCTCCTGGGCCCACTTTTCCAGCCTGTCCAGGTCCCTCTGGATGGCATCCCTTCCTTCAGGGCTATCAACTGCACCACTCAGCTTGGTGTCATAATCATCTGAAATTTTTTGTCCAGGTGGACTCTATTATCTATTTTTCTTTCTATCTCTACCGTAGTCTCACTGTGATTATAGGATGACTTAAAGCAATAGATGGAGGAAAAGTTTCTAACACTCTCTAAGATGAGACACTTGAAGTCCTTAGATCTATTCACCAGAGTTCTGTATGAGGAATGCATGGAGACAAATATTTCAGAGAACTGTGGTTATAGTAAATACAGTGAACAGATGAATATGTCATCTACTGTGATTGGTGAGAGAGAAGGGGTTATATGGAAGTAACCTGGACTACTTAACTTAAGTCCTCTCCCTCTTCTGAAGTTGGTACGTGTACAAATTTGAATATATCTTTACAATTTTTGGTGTCTCTCCTTTTAAGCTATGCCACTGCTACAAAGACATTTATATTGTTGACATTGTAATCAGTATAATGGGTTAGCTATTGTGTTAGTTAAGAAATCCTTCTGTGACAAGATTAATACATTTCTATGATTTATGAAGCTCTTATTTTTTCTGGGTTTAGATTTAAAATACTTAGGAAAATTATTCTCAAATCTAAAAGCATTGTGAACTTTATGGGAAATTAATATGTATTAATGGAGCATATTTATTATTTATTCTCATTTTTGAAAAGTGTTAATTGCAGGAAAGTCAGACCATACTCTTGTGATAGACGATAAATCAGAAAACACTATTTCTCTGTTGTTTTGGTAAGTGCCTTACTATTTATCCTTTTTTCAACTTTTTTTTTTTTTTTTTTTTTTTTTTGTGTGTGTGTGTGTGTATATGCAGGAAAGGACTAGCATTTATCTGGATTTTTTTCAGCAAATGTTGGAATGGAATATTTCACATTAAATGGCTCAACACTATGACAGATTAAAACCTATGAAATTTATAAATAATTCATGCTTAAAGAGAAGAATACATGCTGGCAGAAATCGAAGAGTTATGGGCCCCCTCTTTTAAGATACAGAGACAAAACATGATTTTTCTTTAGGCAAGAGTAATTGAAATGTCATCCAAGATCCATGCACCTTGACCTCTTTTACTAAGTAACATACCAATTGTATGACAGGTGCACTTGAAATATTAAATTTTGATGGGACTGGGAAGTACAAGTAGAGCTAGATATGAATGTCATCAGAAATGAGAGACATGGTTAATCTACCAGGAACAAATACTGTTCTACTTGCTTCAGATGGAGCACCAGATCAGACATTGTATCACGGAAATGGTGATAGAGTTACAATCAGTTTCTCTGATAGGATGATGAATTCTGTCAGTTTTTTACAAGCAAATGACACAGACTCACTGGACTTTGATTTGAGGAGTAAAGTGGATTTAATCCAGAAGTAACTGACAGCATGAGAGATTGAAGGGGTCAAATAGGGGAAAGCAGAAAGTGCTTTCTTAGAAAAGTAATTTTTTATTTAATATAACTAAACCAATCTAGATGAGCCTTCCAGAGAGTTAGACTAGATAAAATATTCAGAGAGGCTATTTTAATCTGGTCTCTGTCTATTCTGTATAAATCTGTTTTTAATCTGTGTTCTCTTACCCAATATAAATAATATAGGAGAAAGATTGTGTAGCCGAGATGAAAATACAAGGCCATAATTCCTTAATGGTCCCAAATCCAGCCTAAAATTGAATGCCAAAATTCTGAGGCCACTTTCTAAAACTGTTGCTTATCCTCCATCCTGCTGATGTCTCCTGTGCAGAAATTGAGAGAAGGATTTCTTTACTGTGTGGAGAAAAGCATTATCCTGGCTTTTGAGGCAAAAAGGGATTTTATATGAAACCTTACAATGATATATTCTGATACACTCATCACACAGCTAAATCATGTATTTAACCACACTGTTATTAAAAAGAACAATACTGACAGTGATACAACAGTCAATTAGAAAGAGCAGCTCTGCAGAAGTGAAGACAGGGTTGATTCTGGACTGAGAAGCACATTGCCAGTTGACATGATAAGAGTTTGTTGGGTGCTAGCAGTATTGACCTCTTCTACATCACCTGAAGTCAGTTATCAGTGGAACTGAACTTGGCAAGGGATGTGAAAAATAATAAGAAGGAATTCTACAGGTACATTGGTCAGAATAGACAGCCCAAGGAGAGTATACCCGCTCTGATAAATGAGGAGGGAGAACTGGCAACAACAAGCATGGAGATGAATGAGGTGCTCAACAAGTTCTATGCCTCAATCTTCACTGACAATCAGGTGTCCCATATCTCTCATGTTCCTGAACCTCTAGGCAGGAGTTAGGAGAGTTAGGAGAACAAAATCTCTCCAACTGTAAGCAGAGAGCAAGTCTGAGACCACCTGATGAGACCAAATACGTACAAGTCTATGGGGCCGATGATGTGCATCCCAGGATCCTGAAGGAACGGACTAATGTGGTTGCCAACCACCCTCCACCATATTTGAGAAGTCATGGCTATCAGGTGAAGTTCCTAGTGACTAGACAAGGGGAAACATCACTCCCATTTTTAAGAAAGAGAGAAAGGAAGACCTAGGAAACAACAAGCCAGTGAAGCCTCACGTCTGTGCCTGAGAAGATCATGGAACAGATATTCCTGGAAGCTGTGTTAAGGCACATGCAAGACAAGAAGGTGATCCATGACAGCCAGCATGGCTTTACCAATCTGGTGGCCTTCTGTGATGGAGTGATGGCAAAGCCTTTGGTATAGTCCCACACCACATCCTTACTTCTAAATTGGAGAGATATGGATTTGAAGGGTGGACTGTTCAGTGGATAAGGAATTGATTGGACAGTCACAGACAGACGGTTGTAGTCAACAGCTCTATGTGCAGGTGGAGGCCGGAGACAAATGGTGTCCCCCAGGGATCTGTCTTGGGACTGGTGCTCTTCAACATCTTTAACATCTTCAACGTCTTTATCAAAGACATATTCAGCAAGCAAGTTAGCTGATGACACCAAGCTGAGTGGTGCAGTTGATACGATAGAAGGAAGGGATGCCATCCAAAGGAACCTGGAGAAGCTTGAGAAGTGGGCACAAGGCAAGCTCATGAGGTTCAACAAGGCCAAGCGCAAGGTGTTGCACTTGGGTCGGGGCAATCCCAGGTATGTGTACAGAATGGGAGAAGAACTCACCGAGAGTTGCACTTGGTTGGGGCAATCCCAGATATGTGTACAGACTGGAAGAAGAACTCACTGAGAGCAGCCCTATGGAGAAAGACTTGGAGGTCCTGGTGGACGAAAAGCTGGACATGAACGAGCAGTGCGCTCTTGCAGCCCAGAAGGCCAACTGTATCCTGGGCTGAATTAAGAGAGGGGTGGCCAGCAGGGCGATGGAGGGGATTGTCCCCCTCTGTTCTTCTCTCATGAGGCCCCATAGAATCACAGAATCATAAAGGTTGGAAAAGACCTCTACGATCATCTAGTCCAACTGTCAACCTAACACCACCATGACCTCTAAACCATGTCCCTCAGTGCCACATCTACACGCTTCTTGATCACCTCCAGGGAAGGAGACTCCACCACCTCCCTGGGCAGCTTGTTCCAATGCCTGACCACTCTCTCAGTGAAGAAGTTTTTCCTAACATCCAACCTGAACCTCCCCTGGCACAGTTTGAGGCCGTTATCTCTCGTCCTATCACTGTTACCTGAGAGAAGAGGCCGACCCCCACCCAACTGCAGCCTCCTTTCAGGCTGTTGTAGAGAGCAATAAGGTCTCCCCTGAGCCTCCTGTTCATCTGGAGTATTGCACCCAGGCCCAGGGCCCCCAGCACAGGAAAAACGTGGAGCTGTTGGAGCAGGTCCATAGGAGGCCACAAGGATCATCAGAAGGCTAGAGAATCTCTCCTGTGAATAACGGCTGAGGGAGCTGGGTTTGTTCAGCTTTGTGAAGAGAAGGCTCCAGGGAGACCTCATTATGACCTCCCAGTACCTAAAGGGAGCTTATAAACAGGAGGGAAACTGTCTTTTTACACAGGCAGACAGTGATAGGACAAGGGGGAATGGCTTTAAACTAAAAAAGGGGAGATGTAGGTTAGTTATTAGGAGGAAATTTTTTACTCAGAGGGTGGTGAGGCACAGGAACAGTCTGCCCAGAGAAGCTATGGATGCCACATCTCTGGAGGCGTTCAAGGCCAGGCTGGATGGTGTCCTGGGCAGCCTGATCTAATCGTTGGCAACCCTGCCTATGGCAGGGGGTGGACATGGATGGTCTTTAAGGTCCCTTGCAACCCAAGCCATTCTATGGTTCTATGATTCTGTGATTCTATGATTCTGTGATGATGATCATAGCAATCTGGGCTAAGAAAATTTTTTCCAAGAGGTATCTCCTTTCCAATCCAAATGCTGCACTACTGCTCCAGTTGTACTTGTGTACAGACATTTCTTGGTGTAGATGTGCCCAGACATCCTTTCAGGTGTTTCTTAGCCATATTTGGATAGGTGTGAGCAGTGGCAATAGTCTTGCCATCCTGTGATGGGATAAAGTAATAGAAAACTGAAGGTGACCTTCTGTCCCTTCACGTCTTTATTCTCTGAGGACAGAAAGACTATTTTCTCTTTTCTGATGAGAAATAAATCATCATGAGTCAGTGCTAAACAAGCTAAGCAGTTCTAATGCTTTCTGAGTCCAAATATCATGGATTCTTGTGCATAAATATTGACCCAACTGAATTCATAGATACAAATTGAGTCACATCAGGGCTGAGTGAGTTTTCTTTTATGACCTGAGGCTCTGTAGGAGAGGTTTGGGCCTATAAAATAATATTACTGAGTGTCTTCTTTAGTACTCTGTACTGCAGTGCTCAGCTGACCTGCAATATGGAAGTAAGTAAATAAATAAATAAAGACTAGAAGGTCAACAGATCAATTAAAACCTGAAATTAAAGAAAAAAAATTCAAGCACCTTAACTGGCACTTGAGCAGAATTATGTAATTAAATACTAAACTGCTGAAGACTCCTGTGCAGCTGTCATCTAAGCCAGCAGTGGTTCATTTCTTGCTTTAAAATCATCCAGCATGATTACATGCATGATGAATTGACACAGTCTTGACAGAATGAAGCAAACTCTTACCTTATTTTACCCCAGTACTTGGAAAGGAAGTGTCACTGCTCTTATTAAACTTTAGTAGCTTAGTCCAGACATCATCAGGTTTAACTCACTCTGGTAAACTTAGACTTCCAAAAAAATCCTTGTGCCAGCCACCCCTTTCTTGTAAAACATAGCTCTTTATTTAGCACAAGATGATGGTGAATTGGGACACCAGCTTCCATTCCATCCTCAGCATTTAAACTCCCAGTTCATAGATCAATGCCCTTATCACCAGGCATTGACTCTTCCTTGTAAGAACATTTCTGTCTCCTGGAAAATAATGTCACTTTTCATTATTGGATTGGAGACACAAGCTGTCTTTGTGGATGATTGATCACTAATTTCAAGGTTATTTTTTGCATTTTATATGGAGACAGTTCCTCTCTCTACCTGATTAGTGCTCTAAGATACTAACTTTTATTTGAAAATGGAAGACCATTTCTTTCTTCAGCTTTGTTATTAAAGAAAAATTCAAGGGGTATATTTGAGGAATGGACTTCAGAGTTGAAGGGTGAGAGGATGAACAGAAAAGGAGGAATCTATGTAATGTGCCTCAGAGGCAAGATTTAAAGATCCTACCGTCCTGTTGCCAAATTCTAGGCAGCTTCGCCCTCATGATACTAGTTGCTTTTGTTCCCATTTGAGAATGTCTATCAGCATCCACATATCTCATCTAGCCACCAAACTTGTGAAGCCAGATGTCCCATCTCAGCAGTGACTCTTGGGATCATCATTTATTTGATCCAGCCTTGAGAGTGCATTGCTGTTAGGCAAATTAACTTTATTAAATTTAGGGTTTTTAAAATTCCTTCTTATCTATCTAATAAATTGCAACCTTAAAAAAGAGAAAGATTCTGACCTAGAGAGTTAAATTTATCATGACATTAATCTAACTATGTTTTTTCTCTATTTAAAGTTTAATTTGATTCTTTCTCTCTAATAAATCTCATTTTAATTAAGACAGCCCAAAATGAATTATAGGGACTGTTACTGGATACTCATTGTTGGAGTTTTCAGAGATAAATTAAGCCAACTCCTGCACTCAAGTGAAGCAGAAACAGCATCATAAGGGCATAAGTATTGATGGGCATTGGACTACATATTGTAACATGAAATGGAACGATGAGGCTCCTGCCTCATGGTCATGGGTCATACAATTTGTATGGGCCATTCTGTAGGGAATAGGTAAGACATGCTGTCAGTTCTATTTAGGATTTTTTGCAATGGCCATCCGTGCAAGTATCACATGCCACGTGTATACAGCATAGCTGGAATGTTAAGTATAAATTCATGTACAGATTTGAAAGAATTGCATTACAGCTATGTCAATGAATTTCAACATGTGTCTATAACAATCTGGCCATTCCAGTCAAGCACTTTTCCTCTTAGAAGAACACTATCATTGATGCCAAACTGTAAAAACAGCACTCAGTTCTGCTTTCTAATTTGCGTTAACTTAAAATGGAGTAGTTCACATACACTTGAAGGCAGAATTGAGTACATAAAGGCCCCATTCCTGCAAAGTGTGATGTGCATGTAAATAACTCATCCTACAATGATTCCCATTGACAGGATTAACTTTATGGCCAGATGTAAGGTATTGAAAAATCAGTACCTTTGACAAGAGGAAAGTTTTCTGACCATGAGTTGCATGGTTTTTTTACTAGAACTGAGTATTCGGTAAAAGTTCCTGTGTTTGAATCTCAGAAATTAAACAAACAAAGAAAAACCACAACATTTCTTCTTCATGGAATATGATGGTTCTTTGAGTATACTGACAGATGTTGCCAGATATAAAACAAGATATTTCTGTGACAATACAGACTTTCATACTCTAAAACTACATTTTTATTTAAAATCTGTTGAGTATAAAGGATCATGTGTCCTTATTATACTCCATGAACTATATAGATGAGAACAAAAGATTTCTATTCCAGTGTTGTGCAGCTGGTGCTGTATATCGTGGTCTAATTAAAAACAGTTACTGAAATGGTGTTAAGGTCAGAGTTAGTATCTCCATTAGGATAATAAATTGTGCTAACTTTTCCCCAAAGGGATAGACGCACAGGACTGGAGTTTTAGACAGAGTACACAGATTGTATGAAGCAGTTGCAAATCGTAGAATAATCAGTAGCATTATAAAGAGAAAAGCAGCAGCAAATGATTACATTATAAGTTGATGCCATCCAGTGGTTCAGTAGAGCATCCAGGGACAGATTCTGAGTAGTGTCTGACACAATCTAGCATGTACAGATTAGACTACAGAATTGTTCCTCATCAATATTAGCATTCTAACTGAAGTTGATTAATTTTAGTCATTACCAGTTTGTTTCTGTTCTAACCTACTTGGTTGGAACTCTATGCTTTGGCTTATATATATACACAGGCATATATTGTCTTACATGTGTTTTGCATCTGTATGGACGTACAGACAACAGAACTGCTGTACGGTACAGTTTCCACATGAAAGGGCACACCTCAGAGAGGTGTTACTAAAGAAAGTTACTAAAGAAAAAGCAGATGAAATTGCTGAGGTGAATAAGGTAAAAAATATGTGCTCCAGAAGTGAAGTGTGATTGTTACATTTCAGCGCTCTATGCATCAATAAGCATCATATCTTATCAGATGCCTGTAAAGGGAAGACATACTGAACAAGGTTTGGATGCTGTTTATGTAACCTACCACATCATTAAAATCCTTCCACTGGTCAAAATATTTCAGTTTAGTTATGTGGCCTCTATTTATAAAATATGGAAATATCAAAGGGCTTTATATAACAGGGGTTTCAGATTGATGCCCAGCTGCAGGAAAAAAAAAAAAAAAAAAAAACTTTATATATTAAATT
>VXAV01001144.1:63831-82803 GCA_013399715.1 Alectura lathami
AAAAAAAAAAGCCTTTAGATATTAAATTTATAGTGATCAGTAAGCAGAACTGATATTCTGATTAGTTTCAAGTTAGCAAATCAGTGCAAAATAATAAAAAATGAACTCAAGCCCTGGCAAGTAATCTACTTGTCAATTTTTTATTATGTACAATGGTATGTATAAATGACAACTGTATGAGATTCAACAAGACCAAGTGTTGGGTCCTGCACTTCAGTCACAATAACCCCATGCAATGCTACAGGCTTGGGGCAGAGTGGCTGGAAAGCTGTGCGGAGGAAAAGGACCTGGGGGTGCTAGTTGACAGCCAGTGGAACATGAGCCAGCAGTGTGCCCAGGTGGCCAAGAAGGCCAATGGCATCCTGGCTTGCATTAGGAATAGTGTGGCCAGCAGGACTAGGGAGGTGATCGTCCCCCTGTACTCAGCACTGGTGAGGCTGCACCTCCAGTGCTGTGTTCAGTTCTGGGCCCCTCACTACAAGAAGGACATTGAGGACCTGGAGCGTGCCCAAAGAAGGGCAACGAAGCTGGTGAAGGGCCTGGAGCAGAAGGCTTATGGGAAGCGGCTGAGGGAACCGGGGCTGTTCAGTCTGGAGAAGAGGAGGCTCAGGGAAGACCTTACTGCTCTCTACAACAGCCTGAAAGGAGGCTGTGGTGAGGTGGGGGTCAGCCTCTGCTCTCAGGTAACAGTGATAGGATGAGAGGTAACGGCCTCAAGCTGTGCCAGGGGAGGTTCAGGTTGGATGTTAGGAAAAAACTTCTCTGAGAGAGTGGTCAGGCATTGGGACAGGCTGCCCAGGGAGGTGGTGGAGTCTCCTTCCCTGGAGGTGTTCAAGAAACATGTAAATGTGGCACTGAGGGACATGGTTTAGAGGTCATGGTGGTGTTAGGTTGACAGTTGGACTAGATGATCGTAGAGGTCTTTTCCAACCTTTATGATCCTATGATTCTACTATTAATCCTCCAGTATATTATTCTCTTTTAACAACTTGAATTCTTCAGTTTTATGCTAACAAGATTATTGATTTTAAAAAGGAATACAATCTTCATTGTAACAAAAGATCCCTCAAAAAAGGTACTTGTTGCATGGAAATCCACTGGTAATCATCAGATGAATAAAGAACCATGGTACAAATAGCAACGTATTTAAGGCAAAGTCCTAAAACTGGATTATGTCCTGAGTTTGTGCTGACTCACAATGAACCTCATACCCACAAGCAAGTCTGAAGTAAGAATACAAGCCACCATGTGAGTTTCCTTATCCAAAGAGTTCTCATGAGTAAGAAGCCTTTAAGGGACTATCTGAAATCTATGTTTGTAGTTCAGGCATTTCAGTTGCTTTAATTAAGTGGAAAGTCCTCATCACCAGTGGTCAGCCTGAAAAGCAATAGTGCTTGCTATTTTTCAGGGGGTGCTTGCTTGCAATAGTGCTTGCAATAGTGCTTGCTAATTTTCCGGGGGAAATCAGAGGCTCCATTCAGAAACACTGATGTTACGGTCACTGCCTTATATTGGCCCAGCGCTAGCTTATTCATCTAGAAGTAACAGAGAATGAATGTAATGCTTTCTTCTACAAACAGTCAACAAACATTCAAAGAATAATTTTCATCTCTTTCAAAAATTGTCATGGGCCAAGCTTCCTCCTCTTCTTCCACTCCCTCAAGCCCCCATCTTCCTCCTTACTGTTAGACATTCGGTGTATTCGTTCCTGAAAGAGTAAAAGAGAAGTGGCAAAGCATCCTATAGTGCTGTACTTACCAAAAAAAGAAAAAAAAAAAAAAAAAAAGCCTTTTGAATACTTAATTGCTGCATCATTTCTGTCCCCTTTTGTGCCAAGCAGCACACAGTTAATTTAAGATAAGCCTTCGCCCAACTTGTGAAGACCACAGAGTTTCAAATACAGACCTAAGGTTTTTATGTGTCTTTAAACAGGGAAGTGTCTTTTCTCATCTAGCAATTATTACATTTTTTTCACTAATCTCAGCCACAGGCATTTAAATTTTACTTTGATCAACTGTCTTGTCTTTATATCACTTGTCTGAGATCTGAGGCCAAAGAAACATGACTGAGGATTAAATGCGTGTGAGTTGGCATTAATGTGATTTAACTTGTTTGAATAAATTTTGATTGAATTTGGCACGTTGTTATCTGTAAATTTAGACAGATATTTTTTGTTGAGATAGGGAAGCATGAGCGTATGGATTCACTACAATAGTTGTAGGTGCCCACAAATGTCTGTACTCTGCTTACATAAATTGTAATACATAATTCTATTCTCCATTGTATACTACAAAAATATTTGCCACCTTCTCTAACTTTCAGCTTGCCTTTTTCTCTGAAATACAAGAAGAAGAATATTGGTTGTTACAGCATACTAGAAGTTAGCAAATGTCATGGATGAGAAGAGCAAAAGTAAACATCTCTTGGGGCAAAAAGCTAGCTGCTTGTCACATCTTCTGTAGATACTCTGCCTCTCATATCCTCAGAGACTGCAGCAAGGAATAATGATTTTAGTAGTGAAATTTGCTGTTATTTTTTAGACTCTTGTAAGACTATTTAGGTCCTTACAAGTTTTAATTGCCCGTTTTATTTCCACTCAGAATTTCAGTGGAGGTCAGTACAGTGCTGAGCATACTAGCATAATGGGCTTAGCTCCTACTCATCCTGTCATTTAGCCACGTTTCAGTATCTCGGGCATCAGAGGCAGGGTCTTTCTGGAAGGTTTTGGCAAATTCTGTAGTGATGAGGAAGTAGCACAGGGGGAGTGGAATGGTCTTTGCCTTAGAGTGTGGGAGCAGTCTGGAGCAGCTTCAAACGTGACACGTGTCATTTGCACTCAACACTCAACAAACAACGGCAAGTGTTGTATCCTGCACTTGGCTCATAACAACCCCATGCAGTGGTATGGGCCTGGGGAAGAGTGGCTGAAAAATTGCCTGGCAGAAAAGACCTGGTGGTGCTCGTTGAAAACTGGCTGAACATGAGCCAGCAGTGTGCCCAGGTGGCCAGGAAAGCCAAGGGCATCTTGGCATACATCAGTAGTAGTGGGGCCAGCAGAACTAGGGAAGTGATTATTCTCTTGTGCAATACTGTGAGACCACTCTTCAAGTACTCTTTTCAGTTTTGGGCCCCTCACTACAACAAGGCTATTGAGTTGTTCAAGCATGTGCAGAGAATAACAATGAAGCTCAAGAAGTGACTAGAAAACAAGAGATATGAGGAGCAGCTGAGGGAACTGAGACTGATTAATCTGGAGAAGGCTGAGAGGAGACCGCATTGCTCTACAACTACGTGAAAGGAGGTTGCAGCAAGGAGAATGTCAATCTCTCTTCTCAGGTGACAAGTCATAGGATGGGAGGAATTGGTCTCAGGTTGCACCAGGGGAACTTTAGGTGGGATATCAGGAGGAATTTCTTCACTGAGAGGGTGGTCAAGCATGTTAATGGGTCATCCAGGGAGGTTGTGGAGTCCCCATCCCTAGAGTTATTTAAGAGCTGTGTGGAAGTGGCACTAAGAGATGTCGTTTAGTGATGAGACTCAGTAGATTAGATTGATGATCTTGGAGGTCTTTTCCAACCTAGATGATTCTGTGATTCTATGATGAAGTTGTAGGACTGTGTACCACAGGAAGTTTCTTGCCTTCCTGAGCAGCACTGGGAGACAAGGCACACCATCCTGAATAATGGTTAAGACTAGAGAATCTAAAACACAATACATTCAAATCATTCAGTTTTTTTTATAGAATCATAGAATCGTCTGAGTTGGAAGGGACCTCTAAAGGCCATCTAGTCCAACTACCCTGCAGTGAAGAGGGACACCTATAGATAGGTCAGGTTGGGCAGAGCCCTGTCCAGCCAGACCTTAAAGATCTCCAGAGACGGGGCATCCACCACCTCTCTGGGCAACCTGTGCCAGTGCTTCACTACACTTATCATAGAAAACTTTTTCCTTATATCCAGTCTGAATCTCTCCTCTTGAAATCATTTCCCCTACTCGTATTACAACAGACCCAGCTAAAGAGTCTGTTCCTTTCTTTCTTGTAGACCCCTTTTAGATACTGAAAGGCTGCTATCAGATCTCCCCGGAGCCTTCTCTTCTCCAGGCTGAACAACCCCAACTCTCTCAGTCTGTCCTCACAGGGGAGGTGTTTCATCCCTTGGATCACTTTTGTGGCCCTCCTCTGGTCGTGCTCCAACAGGCCCATGTCTCTCCTGTACTGAGGACTCCCCATCTGGACGCAACACTCCAGGTGGGGTCTCACCAGCGCAGAGCAGAGCAGAGGGGCAGGATCACCTCCCTTGCCCTGCTGGCCATGCTTTTTTGGATGCAGCCCAGGATGTGGTTGTATTCCTGGGCTGCGAGGGCACACTGCTGGCTCGTGTCCAGCTTGTCACCCATCAGTATCCCTAAGTCCCTTCCGGCAGGGCTCTGCTCAGTCCTTGCATCCCCCACTTAGTATTGATAGCGGGGATTGCCATGACCCAGGTGCAAGACCTTGCATTTCGCTGCGTTGAAGCTCATGAGGTTCTCCTGGGCCCACTGCTCCAGCCTGTCCACGTCTTTCTGGATGACATCCCGTCCCTCAGGTGTCATCTGCAAACTTGCAACTCAGTCCCACTGTTGATGTCGTTGATGAAGATATTGAAGAGTATCAGTCCTAGAACGGACCCCTGAGGGACACTGCTCATCACTGATCTCCATCCGGACATTGAGCCATTGACCACCACTCTCTGGATGCAATCTAGCAACCAGTTCCTCATCCATTGAAGAGTCCACCCATCAAATCCATAACTTTCCGGTTTAGAGAGAAAGATGTTATGGGGGACTGTGTCAAAGGCCTTCCTGAAGTCCAGATAGATGACATCAGTGGCTCTTCCCTTGTCCACCGATGCAGTTACAGCATTGTAGAGGGCCACTGGGGTGATCAGACAGGACTTGCCCTTGTTGAAGCTGTGCTGATTGACTCACATCACCTCCCTGACTTCCATGTGCCTTAGCATAGCTTCCAGGAGGATCTGTTCCATGATCTTCCCTGGCACAGAAGTGAAGCTGACACGTCAGTATTTCCCTGGGTCACCCTTTCTACGCTTCTTAAAAATGGCTGTAAAACTGCCCTTCAGGGACTTCACCTGGCTGCCATGGCTTCTCAAATATCATAGAGAGTGGCTTGGCGACTGCTTCAGCCAATTCGTTCAGGACTCTGGGATGCATCTCATCAGGACCCATAGACTTATGGATGTTCACATTCCTCAGATGGCTGCGAACCTGATACTCACAGTAGGAGAAACATGTATAGTGACCTTAAAATATTTTGTTACTGAAGGTTTTTTATTTTTGTTGTTATGTTTGTTGAGTTTGTTTGTTTGTTTTGCAAGTGACGCTTGTAAACAATGTTGTCTCCAGGCTGAAGCACTTTCTAGTTTATTATTCCTCAAAATTCTTTGCTGCTCTGTATTGTACTATGAGCTAATTAAAACTGTTGTCTTTCAGAAGTTATAGATTCCTCTCTCTGCTTTTAGTTAGTCAGGTTGAACATGAACAAAGTTTCACGGTAACAACTGATCTATAATAGA
Organism: Alectura lathami; assembly: GCA_013399715.1. Classification (NCBI taxonomy): domain Eukaryota; kingdom Metazoa; phylum Chordata; class Aves; order Galliformes; family Megapodiidae; genus Alectura; species Alectura lathami. The sequence goes on from VXAV01001144.1 coordinate 69,405, forward strand.
GACTGCCGCAGCAAGATCCCACTGGATTTCTTGTTCAGTCATGTCAGGCTGCACTGTCCAAACAGTGAGAGAGTTTGAATTCCTAAACACTCACCATGTGAAAAGACAATTGACAAACGAGAGCTAAAACATATAATCAGTGTTTTTGTTTTGCTAATCGTTGTTAGATGTTTGCAGACAAGCCCATAGAAAGATACTTTTGTTTTGCTAATTCTGATTAAGAATTATGAAGAAAGATCTTCTTGAAGAGAACTTTGAAGGAGATTAAAAAAAAAAAAAAAAAAGAATTTGTGGCCTAATTGAGAGGAGGAAATAAGAAATGTCTCTCTAAAGTCCTCATTACTTTCTCTTACAGAGTTAAGAAACAAGACAGGAAGGCTTGGGACACAAGTGCCCTAGTAGAAGAAACAAAAGACAAAACCCAAACATAAGAGCAGGGATAGAAAACCAAGTTCTTGTCAGAATATGCAAAATTTGCAATTCATTTTAAACAGTATATGTTATTTACAATTATATTATAAATTGCTGACTTTGAACTTAGGCATTCAACAATGTTTTGACTACAGTAGAAATCATCATCATTTTGTAAAATACTGCTGATCACAAAATAAAAGTTGCCTAGTTGAACAGTCACTCTGCCTGCAGTAGCCAAAAAGTTACTGAAACAGATTGTTAAATAATGTTTGTAACCACACAGATAATAAAATAACAAAGTGATATGAAACAGCCAACATCGATTTGTCAAGAACAAATCAAATCTGTTTTCCTTTTTGACAATATAGCTGGCCTAGTGGATACAAAGGAAGCAGTGGATGTGTTACTGTTAATCTCTAGTATAGGATGTAGTATAGGATACATTCTCATAAGCAATTTAGGGAAATATTCTGGATGAAATTGCCATCTGGTGGGTGCACCCACTTGTTGCAGTTACTAAAAATTAGTTATGGATAGTTCGCTGTCAAACTGGGAAAATCTTTTATATAATGTTCTTTGCAATTTCTTACTTTGAAAGTAAGAAGAGGTTTAAAAGGTTTAGAAAATGGCTTGAAGGATTCATTAATTTGCTGTGACTTCTTTTTTCTAAGCGAAATAAATCAGAATGATAGTGGTAAAAAGAAAAATGAAATGCTAAAAGATTATCATAATGATAAGAAATCAGGATTTCCTCCTACCTACTGAAGAAAGGACAAAAGTATTTAGCTGAATTTACACAAAAGAGAGTTAAGCCACAACCTAGGAAAAAGTAAGCATAAAAGAGAGATTGATCTGGAACATGCTGACAGTGTAGTCTCCTCCTCTGGAGATTTCTAAGACCACATTGGATGAATATGCAATCTAGAGTGAGCTTGGTTTACTTCATCCTGTCTCAGAGGTTTCTTTCAGCCTACCTTTGTGTGATTTCTACTTAGTAATGAAAATGTTTGAAACTAGGACTTAGGTAGGTTCTAGAAAATATTTTAGGTGTATTCTGGCAAAAGCATCTCTGTCTGGTGGCAAAGCTTGCTGAGGAGACTTCTAAACTAAGAATGAGCTGGGGAAGTGAGATTATAACCCACAGTCCATCATGGTACTGGTGGGCTGTGTTGGCAAGAAGGTTTGAAGGGTATGGTGGATAAGGTAGAGCCTGAGAGAGAAGGACAAAACAGTGTGAAGGGTGCCCACATCAAGTGTTATGGGGGAAGCCCTTATGTATAGAAACATAATAGGAAGGAATAAAGAACACAGAGCAGACTTCTCAGTGATGCCCAGAGGAGAGGCAGTGGGCGAAACTGATATACAGGAAATTCCATTTAAATATCAGAAGAATCTTTCTTATGGTGAGGATTGTCACACATAGGAACATGTTGCCCAGACAAGTTGTAAAGTTTCCATCCTCAGAGATATTCAAAACCCTCCTGGAAAAGGCCCTGAGCAGCTTGCTGTAGTTGACTCCACTTTTAACAGAGGGTTTGGACAATGCGATCCCAAGAGGTCCCTTCCACCTTCATCCATTCAGACCATCATAGACTGGTGAAGATTTTTTTGGCTGGGTAGATTTTTAGGTGGTGTTCTACAAAAGAAATTCCAATATTTGGGTTGGTTTTTCTTTCTTTTTCTGCATTATTGTTTTCTTCATTCAAAATATGTCTTGCACATGGGAAGACTATTTCATTTTGAAAGTATCCTAGGCTATATGTAGGAGGACTACCAACGTTAGATTTTGCTACAGTTCAGAGTAGCAACTTGAGCCCTTATTCAAAATTTTTATGAAGGAGACTGGCTTTTAAGGGTTGCACGTGTATTGCGTCTCATGTATTTTCCAATCCTTTGTAGAAAACTTTTCCCAAAAGTATGTTTCTACCTTGCAATAGGAATTGGATTTCAAAAAAAAATGCCCACTTAGTGTGAAGTCACCTATTTCAGCATGATCATCCAGGTCTCACAGCCGAGCATAATAAAGTGAATCCATCTGTGTCTAGTAGGTACTTGTGGGAGTGAAGATGAGATGATCTGGGTGTAGACAGATCAACGCTGCAAAAGTATTAAATTTCTTTTTTAAGAGAACAATTTTCAGGAAGATTAATTTGCACAATTAGATTATTAATTGAGAGCATGGGTGATTTTCATCCTTCCATCCTGCAAGGAGAGAAAACTAAAAGGAAGTGGAGAATATAATCTGAATGACAGGAAAAAGTAACAGTCACTCATAGTTGTTCTGGGTGACAGCATAATTTTTTCACAAGTATGCTCAGAGGTGTCTGACAATGACTTTCAATTGCACTGAAAATGTGAGTGATTACCAGTCTACCTTTTATTATGACCAAAACTGCTACATAATTAAGTCAGACACTTGGAGGGGACAAATCCATATTCCCAAATTTAATTTTGTGTTAAATCAATAATTGAGTAAAATACAGATGAGGCATCCTCCCAAAATTCTGTGTCTATGCAAAAGCTATGTTATAAACAAAAAAGCTCACCTTTGTAATGTAAGGGTAAGAATTAAACAGCTTTATTAAGCAAGGCACTGCTGTGGCTGTCTATTGAAGCTGCAGGGGAAAAACTGTCTTGAAAAAATTGAGATATTTTAACATTTGCATTTGTTCTGCATTAGCATAAAAATTAAAATATCTAATTTTAATGACTGTTTGGAACAATCCTGTTTTCACATTCTTGATGATCATGGCTCAGACTGCCTAATTCTGGGCTGGTTCTGCATTGGTTATAGCATTAGAAGGAAAGATTTAGTGCTATTCTGAAGACTGCTAATTGGCAACTGCCTAAAGGAGGTGCTTGCCAAACTAAGCAGAATGCGGGGAAAACTACAGCCAACATGTCTGCTTTGCTAGGAATAGTGGGATACCACTGTGTTTATGATGATAATGAACTGTCTTGTTCCAAAAGAATCCCTAGCTGGCAAAAAGTGTCTCGGTTTTTAAGTCCTTGCTACTGGCTGAATTGTGAAAAGTAAGTGAAGCGGATCTGATAATCTGGCCCACATGACTCTTTTACAAAGTAAACATTATCAATGAACACTTGATTTCCTGTATCCTCAAGGAAAATTGCTTTGGAAGAAAGGACTGCTCATGAGAGGCTTTTGATAGCCACTTTTCAAATGCTTATCTTTCAGGATCAGGAGGCAAATCTTGTCTTTTAGGAGGGCTCTGCTCTCTCTCTCTCTCCTTCTTTGGGATACAAAAGGTAATTTGCACACATCTGTATCTCTGTTTTCATCATGTTTTTTTTTCTGCTGCAGACATCAGTTTTATTGACAGCTATCATCCTCTCTGATGCCCGTCTATTGGCTGGAGGTGTGAAATTCTCCAGCTCTCTTTTTTGTAAGAGCATCTCCCAGAGATATAATGAATGGAAGGAACTGGAAGGCAACGCTTGATCAGTGCTCAAAACCAAGCTTTCTTCATTTTTTGTAGTAATTTGCTATAACGTTTGCTGCATAATACTGATTACATTACAAAACTGTGCTTCCTCCAGGATTAGCCTCTCCCACTATTAAAATTTTGCATTCTTTGTGTTTGACCTGTTGTAAAAAGAATCAGGCTGCTGCTGGAATTGTTTTATGTTAAAAAAAAAAAAAAAAAATCTCTACTGCTAGATCTTGTTTGCACATACTTAGTATGTGCATAGTTTAAAATTAAGATGAAGAAGAACTAGGTCTGTCAACTGCTGAAAAAGATCTTGGAATGAATGAATCAGTAGCTTAGTCAGATAAAATGTTGNAATAACTGTCTTTTACCACAAAAAAATATCTGTCTGTCTCAGTGTAATGTTATGCACTTCTGCCCTATGGAATTAGCCTTGCAGAGAAATGCCTCAGGGCAGAAAGAGACTAGTCTGAACCTGACCCACATCCAGAGATTTTTGGGAACACAAAACCCATGGGCTGTTGGGTTGGTAACCATTAGAATTGCAGAAAGTATTTTCTTATTCTGTTTTTCCTCATGGCAATGCAAAGCATCAAGAAAAAAAGAATGCAAAAGCTATGTTAGTACATCCAAATCACAAATTCAAAAGCAGAAAGAAAGAAAGAAAGAAAGAAAGAAAGAAAGAAAGAAATGAAAGAAATAAAGAAATGAAAGAAAATGACGAAATAAAATTGTGACATCAGAAATAGTGATGTGAAATATATATTGGTGGACAGGTATGTATCTACAAGTCCAGCTGGGTGTTTGTCGTAGACAATGCGACAGGTCAGTCTACTGCCTTGCAGTTTTCATGATATTGTCATAAGCTTCATGCTTTTCAGGGTTTTCTCAGCTTTCTTGTCTCCACTCCTGAAAACAGGTTGCCTTTGTTCAAGATGGTTCCTTTGTCCTATTAATTTCAACAGGATATGTCTCATGATTAACTTATCTGTCATGGCCATACTTCTCTGAAATTAGAAGTGAACTTATTCCTGACATTACAGTCTGCTCTTCATTTCATATTTTAAAAATATGGGACTACTGCTTTTTTAATTGTCTCCTTAAGACTTATGTAACCTTCTCTTAAAAGAAAAAAATAAAATATTCAAACATGTATTTAAGCACCTGTGAAATCAATACCATATATATTTTACAAATACATAAGAGAAGTTTCAAGTAGAGATAAACTAAGGGCATAAATGAAGTTTAAGTACTACATTTTCCTTGGCCCTTGCACTTCAAGGTAGCATTGGGAGCAAATTCTTGTATTTCTTTAAAACCCTGTCAGCTAGAACTCCACGGAGTGGGGTCGGGTGTATGTGTGGAAACACACTTGCTGCTGGCAGAAAGCATTCCCAGGTCGCCCATGCTACCACCATCTGCGACATATGCGCTATTTGGCAAAGGGTTTTCTCTGTATTTCCTAGGAGGCAGGCCCCATCCCTGTGCTGTTGCCATGGCCACATTCTCTCTCAGAGCATCCTTGAGTGGAGAAGAGTGCTATCATGTTGCTTCCCCAGGAGATTGTCTGTGCACTTTCCACCTCCTTGCGTGCAGTATCAGCGTGCCAGAATCGTGTTTCTTGGTGATGCACCCGCTGCAACAGAGCAGTTAATGAGACTTGAGCAGTAGAATTCGGCAAACCCAAACGTGGTCTTCAGCTGCAGCCAGTTTGTGCTCCTCTTTTAAGCATTGAATTTAGGAGCCCTCCTACTCTGAAAATAATAATAAGAATAAAAATATGTATTTCTAAATATGTACCCCGTATGTACCTTTATTATATAGTGCTTTATACCTAGAGGGTAGATTACTTTAGATTCGGATTAGCATTATGAAATTTGCGTTCAAATTTTGAGAGAAACAGCAGCACCTCTGAGCTGGTTCCAGGATTATCTCCTCGCATGCTTCCACTTCAGTTTACTTCACAGCAGTCCTGCAATAGCAGTAGATATTCCTATTTTTGTAATAATAGAATTGATTTCTCAGTAAATTAATTTCTTTTTGTTAGTATGTTTTGGTGATAACATTTTATATCAGGAGCAGCTGCTCTGTAAAGATTGAAATGAGGACAATGTGATAACCTCACAAAGAAACAACGCCAGGCTGCAAAGTGCTCTTTCTTTGTCTGGGTGCCAGCATTATGAAAAATCAATACAAAAAGAAAAATTAAGATGAGAAAGAAAACAAACCTGACTGTGTCTCAACTGCTGTTGCTCTGAAAGTTTATTTCTCAATGTTAAAATCTGGTTAAACAGGCAGAGGGGAAAAGGTGAAAGCATTAGCTCAGAGTTTGAGATTGTCTTCCTCCAGAACGGTGAAGAAAACCATGATCATTTAAAGGTGGTGGCAGGGGAGGCATTCTGCTCTGCACTTTGATTAAAACAGGATGTGGGCCCACATAATGATAATTTTCTCTTCTACATAGTTTTGAGACTAACCCAGTAATAACATCCCAGTTCAGCGTGATGGCTTTGACAATCATTGTTACCTCAGGTTTGGGGAGCTGGGGAAGAATACAACATCTTACAAATGCCTGCCACCAAAATTAAGTGACAAAGTATTCTGTAATTAAGGACCAGGAGCTTCATTTCAGAGCAGTCATGGAAACAGGTTAAGTAGCCATGGGGAGAGAGAGAAAAGATTTTAAGTGAAATACAAGTTTCAGCCAGTAAGCAAACATCTTAAAGGTTGGATCATATGATCCTGTAACTGGAATATTGCCTTAGCTGTACTATTTCTTATGGTAGACAAGCATACAGCAATATCAGACATACATCCCATTCCCAGATACTGAGGGAAATGGAGTTGGGTAAACACGGGGTTACAGTTCTTCCAGATCCAGGACAATAATTCAGAAATTACAGCCTCAAAATAAACAGAAGAATTGAATGTGAGGCTTTCACACTCTCTCCTAAGCTGAGCATCTGTTCAGCAGCTGAGGTGGATATTTAGATTCAAAAGAAAATCTGAGTAATTTTGAATATGCAGAAGCCACTTTCTCTTCTGAAAAGGGATTTTTGCAATCTGCTATGTTCCAGCGTGGAGAGCCATCTGGTGGGTGTCAGCAGCAGTGCTTTCCTATGCTCATGTGCAGAATCTTAAAGACTACATTTGCAATGCCTCTTTTGTTATTATCCTCAGGAGTTCTGTTTGCAAAATTTTCATTGCCTGCTAATTTTTTGTGCTGGTTTTCCTTTATTTTTATGTTTAGCTTTCTAGACATGCAGTTGTAGTTGTTCTTTGCCAAACAGTATTTATTGTATTTATTGTTGTGACAGAGATGGACAAACTGTTTTAGCAAGAAAAGGGAATCACTTTGAAGTGCAGTTTCACTTGCTCTGGAAGATCTTACAGATGTAGCCCTGATTCACTAAACAGCCTCATGCAAAACAAAAACAAAAACAAAAACAAAAACAAAAACAAAAACAAACAAGAAAAAAGGGTAGCCAGGTGCATTTGAAAGCTAGAGAAGGAATTAATGTCTCTCTGACTGCTGCCTTAGAGCCTGGAGCTCTGGCAGGCTGGAAGGAACTCGACTCAGTTCTATTAAAACCCACCCTCTGCAAGACTGAGGTGTGGGTGTAGGCTGAGGAGAAGGTACAGGTAGTCAGATTATACAACTTCCCAAACAAAGGCTTCCTCACTCCTCCCTCTCAGGCTGTTTCGTTATATTTTAAATGACAGTTACTGAAAATGAAAGCTGAGTCTGAGCCTGCCTCTTCAGCCTTGTGGCTGGGATGTTAGCTGGGTAGGCAGCGCACGCCTCAGAGCTCACATGAGCTAGTGACACTGTTATTAAGCTTATGTGTTAATATGGTGAAAGAATATCAACAGGTGAAGTGCAAAGCACACTGCCCATTATGGCAGCAGGGTAAGACACTGTCTGAGGAGGTAGGAATTGGGAATTCAGATCCTCTCAAGCAAAGGAGACAGCTGAGCCTGGCGCTCCTGAGCTGTAAATCCCTGAATGGCTGAATGAAGTCATCCTTTCTTGGTTTGGTGAGTCCAAGCTTTCTTTAACACTGATCTTTTAGCCAGTTTCTGAAACAGTGTTTTCTGTAAGGGTAAATGCAATGTTTTATTCATCAGAAAATAACTTCAATTTAGTCATGGTAGGAGAAAAAGTGGGGAAAATCTTTTTGATACAGATCAAATTTGGATGTTTGATGAAAATCTTGTTTGAATTAAGTAATGTTAAAAAATTCTTACAGCCCTAATTCCATGTGAGGAATACTTTATTAAGCACTCGTATTCTTACTGAAAGCATTCAGAAAGCACTCCACCTATATTTCGCATTAGACTTTAAAGAAAAATTGTTAGAAATCCAGGCAATGAGCTATCAAGTCTTGCTGAAAGACAGAAGCTTCTATGAGAATTTTGAGCATGCTTTAGCCAAAGGAAGTTTTATCTTTTTTCAGGGAGCAATGATAAGTATAGCTATTCTGATTTCTTGTTTTACTGCCCTGAATTATCAATGAGCTGAATAATTCAGTACTGTTACGAAAGGATTGGCTGTGCTAGTTATCGTAGGTGTTTTATTGGAGGAAACGTTGGAAAACCACTTATTCCTATCCTTGTGTAGGACATCCCACCTTCCTTGCAGTGCTGGGGAGAGCTACTCACTGCATCCTCTCTCATGTCAGCCCGTTCTTTGCAGCACAGTCTGCATAATACACCAACTGCTTTTCCCAGGTGTCACATGGACTGCATATCCTCAGATCAATTGCATTGCACACATCCGGCTGGTCTGAAAGTACTGCTCATTCACCACAAAGACCTAATGTACAATTTCTGCCTGCAGTCCATTTCTTCGTGGTCTCAGGAGCACATGGGGGTAGACTGTGGGCTGAATGCACGTCCTGGCAGGATGCACAGAACTGTAGTAGGACAGACTAAACATACATCTTTTAGAACACAAACCAGTCCAGAGTTAACATCCACCCTCTTCAAAAGCCTCTTGTTTTAAAATATTGATCATTCAACTCAATTCTTTTGTAGTTTTGGTCATATTTTTATTTTCTTAGGTTTTTAGTTTTTTTTAAAAAAATACATTTCAGATTATTGTACTTTTGACAGAGAAATTTCTAGTCTCAGTGTCAGAGTAATAGGGACTGTAGTTCCTCTGCTTAGTACATGGGGTGCTTTTTTGTCTACAATGTCTTTCAGAAAAGACATCTCATCACAGTGAAAAAGAATTTGTTAGAGAATTCACTATGCCTTTTTCGGGAATTTTTAAGTAATCTTGTTGCTGACTGTTTTCACTATACTTCTCAACTGAATTTCTGAATTAAATTGAAAAAAATTGTTGTGTTTTCCAGCATAAAATAGGTCATTTCTCATGTTTGACATCAGCTTTTAAAAGCTTTAGCTCAGATGAAGTAGAAGCCATAGTAGATTCTTCAGGATAAACTATAACTGCGTTGTACTTTTCACCTCAGTTGTTACATGTGGGAGCCTTCCATAGCAGTTCTGTCTTTCAGAATTAGCTACTCACTGTAAGCATTCCCATTATTTGCTGATTTTACAAACATAGAGATCCATCTGTCGAAACCATAACTGATATTAGATTGTAAAACGAATGTTCTTTTGTAAGGTAGATGACATGATCTTAAATATGCTAAAGCAAAAAAAAAAATGGGATGGAGCCAGTTGGTGGTCCTAAAATTCCTACTGATAATAAGTATGGCTAGAATGCATGTGATTACAACAACAGTTGTAATCACAACTCCTGTATCAGCAGTGATTCAAAAAAATTTTATTTGGAGTACGATTTTTTTGACTTGTAGATAATTGTAGAGTAGAGGAAATAAAACAAAGTGTTGCCATAAGCTTGTTATTGGAGCAAGTTAGGCAACATTGAGGATGCTTTGGGATGACTTGACATCAGCCTTCCAATACCTACACGGAGGTTATTGACAAGATGGGTGAACTTCTTAGTGGTGTGTAGTGGGAGGATAAGAAACAATGGGCTCAAATGGAAATGAGATGTTCAGACCAAATATTAAGGTAAAATTTTTCATGAGGACAGTCCTGCATTGAAACAGGTTGCCAGATAGGCTGTGCAGCCTGTGTCCATCTTAAGATCGGTTTGGGTGAGTAACATCATCTGATTTCATAGCTGACCCCACTTTGAGCTTTGGGCTAAAGTAGAGACCTCCTGAAGTCCTTTTCAATGAGGATTTTCCTGTGAATGCATGATGCATGGCTTAAAGGAAATAAAAATATTCAGAAATACACTTAGAGCCAATATTAACACCATAAGGGTTACATGAGAAAATCTCCAAGGTTTAAGCCATCTCAGCAGTACTCCAACAATGTCATGCTAAACTGGATTTGTTGCGATAATTGAGCTTTGCCATGATTATAACTAATGTTCCTTAAAGCAGCAGGAAGCTTTTGTTTCCTTTCTTTTACATAGGCACAGAAGTGTCAAGAGAAAGTTTGACATGGGGAGGGAAGAATTACAGGCACAGAAAGGACATGAGGAACTGTGAAGCATCTCACACTTGTGGAACACTGACTATGTACTACAATATATTGTTTCGCTTCCACCCTTCTGTTCAAAGTCTTTAGTCTTTTTAAGGTTCATATTTTGATTTTGTAGGATTTCCATACATTTTAGGGAGTTATTTACATTTTATTTAGATGTAAGATTCTTGTAATGAGTCGTTATTTGTGCTAGGTCTGGAAGGCTTCAAGACAATGTGCTGTGGCTATCAAAGTTTTTGCTTCTTCCACAGCCAGCAGGGTAAAATGAGACATGCTTACAGATTTCATTTACTGTCGAGTTGCATATTTAAAAGACAGGTTACTTGTGATGACTGCAGATCAAGATCTAAAATTCTCTTTTCTGTATGCTTTAACTACCCAGTGAAGAGAAGTTCACTTTAACAGAGTGCTCCCTGAAGGCTTCCTCCTTTGCTTTAAGGTAGTAAATCTGTGCTACAACAAGGGATAAATTTGGTCCTGGATTTGTCATGTCATTAATTTAGCACCTAGGAACAAAAACGATTAAAATCCAAATTAAAATATTCAATGAAATATAATGCTAGCATAGGTTCTAGCAAATTGCCAGGTGATAGGTTTCTACAAAGATAGCCATTCCCTTCAGACGTGTAAGAAATAGTTAACTGACAACCTCAATATATGAACCTTTGTAGGAATAATTCCTTTGAAAACATAATGAACAACCACAAAGTGTGAGTCATCATATCCAGTTGTTGGAAACAGAAACTAAATATATCCTACATGCTCTAATAGGCACTCATGAAGAAGACAGAAACTTTCGAATACATTTGCAGCGCAAACCTCCTACTTTCAAAGATGAAGAAAGAGAGAAATGTAATTCTGACAAACAAAATGTGTGGTGCTCAATGGGGATACCTTTGGAGTTTCACATTTCAAGTAGAGCGGAAGGAGAAATGGCCTCCCTTTGTATACCTGTCAGGTGTCTGGAACGAATACAGGATTACCATTCCTTTCAGGCTTCACATAACCAGCAAAGTGTTCTGCCCTTTATATTTTTTTTAAAGTGCTTTCTGTATACATACATTATACTGAAATATTCTCTTCTTAAGAAAAAGAAGGAAAAAATATGAAGAGCAGCAAAATTTGAGTGTCTACAGATTCAAGAAATTACATATATTCTCAAAAGGTTTTCTTCTAATCTCTCTCTCTCTAGCCACAGGATACAAAGAGGTAAGTGTATCACAATTAGAAAGGAACTTAAATGTATTATACAAAGCAGTGATCCAGTTAATCCTTACTCTATTACCAAAGATGTATTGTAGAATTATTAATTTACACTTTATAAATAAAATTCAGAGGGTGATGCTTTTGTTTTGCCACTTAAGTTCACAAAGCAGCTAACAGTTCAGAAGAGGCTGCCTTCATAAACCTATTTTTTAGAAATAAATTAAAAAAAAATACAGATTTGATTTAACAATGACATGTCTTAAAATCAGTAAGAGGAATACAGTTATTTAGGAAGTTTGCATAAAAGTGTTTGTGACAATTTAGGCAAAATAAGTTCACAGTTGACCACACATTAAATGGTTTAGACAAACTGAGGAGAGTTGTGAGAAAATTTAAAAAGACTAAAGAAAGGGTGAGAAAGAAAAATCATCATATAAAAGTTTTCTTTTTTGAAGAGCAATTTTATAACTAATAGCAATGGTAGATGTCTGCGGTATGCAGTGATTAAAGTGGAAAATGTAGTAAGAAACCCACACAGAGATGAAAGAGAAATTTAAAATAATATGAGGACAACAAAAATCATTAAAATGTTTAGATCAAATGGTTTCTAAAAGCTCAGAAAAAAACATAGGAGGAAATATGACAGCAGAATATAAGATAATTAATGGCCAGAAAGGCCAACCAGTGTGAGTATTTATGCTTTTTTTTTTTAAGTGACATAAGCAAACTGACAGCAGAAACCATAATTTTGGCAACACATTTTAAAAAGATAAAAGGGTATACTTTGCAGACTTTGCATAATCAACCTGTTGAACTCACTTGTGTAAGAAATACAGAAGAAAAAATGTGCAGTAGAGGTAAATAATGAAGACACTGGCCTTTATAAAAGTAATAAAGATTTTTCCACTCCATCATTGCAAAAAAAAAAACATTCCAGTTGTTTGCAGGAAGGATTTTTTTTTTCATGAAATATTGTTGGTTAGCATGTTTGTGTACAGTTTGCTAAGTGTCTCTGGAAGCAAGGTGTCGGCTTACTGGGCTGTTCGCTTTGTCTGCAATGACAGTTCCTTTGTCCTTGCTGTGGCGTGGTGGAGACATCAATTACTCAAAAAAAAAAAAAAAAAAAGAGAGAAATTATGTCTTTGAGTACAGATTCACACCTGTCTTCAGCACTACTTCAACGTAGCAACAGCACGTTGACCCGACATTTTCTGTAATGTTCTATTTAAACTCCACTTAAATGAAATGAAATGCACTTTACTAGCAGCAACAAGTCAATTATTTGCATAAATGAAGTAGCTCGGCTGCCACAGCAGAAGATTTTGCTGCTTCTGTGTTGTCATAATACTTTGGGTAGAGCATGCATTTTTCCCAAACTGTTCTCAGAAGCACTTTAGGTAAGTGTAAGGCTGAAGATTTATTTCCTATCAGATTTTTCCCTGATATTAATTCAATAATTGTCATTTCTAACATGAAAAAGGTTTTGGAGCAAGTTACAGATGGGATGTTATGATTCTTAGTACAAAGAGCAATCAAAGCTATTGATAGCCAGCGTGGTAGATTGGCATAATGCTCTGACCGTTTGGACAATTCGTTTGATCTTTAGCTTTCTCCGCTCTTCACCCCTCAAATGTAACAATCATTCTTTTCTTCAAGATACATTGGAGGTACTCTACTGTTTGTTTTGGGAGTGGAAAAAATTCAATAACACAGATAGATGGTATCTTAAAATAGGTAAAGTGTTTCTTCACCGTCTGAGAACATATGTGTGTATGTGTGTGTTAAAAGGTATCATTTTCATC
>VXAV01001144.1:120589-147064 GCA_013399715.1 Alectura lathami
CTACACACCAGCAGATGTGCACTCTCACCAGGGCTGAGTAGAGAGGAAAGATCACCGCCTCTGGCCCACGAGAACACATTGTTGGCTCATGTTCCATTGGGTATCCATCACAATCCCCAAAGCTGTTTTTGCAAAGCTGCTTTCCAACAGGTTGGCCCCCAGCCTACAGGAGTGGATGCTTTGTGTTTCTTCCTCTCCAGGGGTAGTCATTTCCCTTTGCTCAGCCTCTGGAGATTTCTCTCCGCCTAGTTCTCCAGTTTTAACCTTGTTGGGCAGAGTTGTGACATTTCCTCTCTTCCAGTGCTCAGGAACCTCTCCTGATCAGCATCACCTTCCAAAGATAATTGAGAGTGACCTCACAGTGACATCAGCCAGCTCTCCCGATCCTTGGGGTTGCACCTCCTCAGGCTGCATAAATTTATGTTCAATTGGCTTAGGGGCTGCAGAAGAATGGGATTTCTGAAAGCAAGTATTACCAGTAAAGACTAAGGTGAAGCAGTCGCTGAGTTCTTGAGCCTTCTCCATGTCTTTCACCAGCTAGAGAAATGCAGTTTATTGACTTCAAACTTAGTGCATCATCCCCATCTACAGACTTTGTAAATCCATGTCAGGGAAGCAGTACTTCCGTATCGGATCAGTCATGTCTCTATCAGAAGTTAGGTCTTTACTTCTCACCATCACAACCGTAGAAGAGTCATGCTTGGAAGAACAAGAAGAACGAATTACAAAATGTGTCTATACCACACAACTGACTGTATGGTTCCTACAAAATTTCCCCCTTCTGTCTTTTCAGACAACTCAACAGTATTGGGTTTATGAAACCATACCTATGTTCTTAGGGCAGGGAGCTCCTTCAGCTGTGTCTGTATACAAATATATAGGTATGATGCTTGGCAAGTAATCTTAAATTCTGTATTCTCTGGAGTACTCTGAGAAGCTCTCACCTCCCTGCCGAACTGCTAGTAGCTTTCTCTCCTCATGTCAAGGCGATATTTTCACATTGTCACTGAGTGTTAAATCTTACTTATATTTGTTTAAATTAAATATGTTTAAGGTTAACCTTTTTTAAATAGCTTATTTAATTTCTTTGAACAGATTTGTTTTATTTTGGGTCCCTAAAACTCAATTAAGTTTCTGTTATCTCCAGAGTGCAATCTCCCTAGGGTTCTTTCTGTTAATACTCCTACTTCATGCCTCTCTCTGCTTGAGTGTTACTTGTAACAGTAGGAAAGAAGAAATTTCATGTGAAACTGTGTTTTGGGAGTGAAGGGCTTGGTAGGTTGTTTTTTTCTTGAGGAGATAATATATCCTTTGAAATATTAAGATGCCAATGAAGGAGAAAGAGAGTGATGTTTGATGAAATATTAAAATTGTCTTTAATTATAATCCAAAATAGTATATTTAAAATGAATTTTTCCTATTTTTTTAACTCTTCCCTTCACAAAATCATTTTGATTCCACCTACCCTGTAAATATGTTCAGAAATTGCCTTAAGTACTGCACATTACAAGCAGAGCTCGCTTTCCAGAGTTTCGTACTTGAAAGTCAGAAAGGAACATTTGGTTTACCCTTGGATATTTGGGGTACAAAAGAACTAGCTGCCAAAATAAAACCATCTACAGGATTTCTTAAGGCTTTTAAATCTTTCAGCTCATCACACTGAGGACAAATCCAGATGCAGCCACACAGAACAGAAGATTTCAGTTCACTCAAAATCAAAAGAAAGAAGACTCAAAAACATCAACATCAGTCACCAGCGTCAATCAGGCCAGCACATCTCGACTAGAAGGATTGCAGTCGGAGAACCACCGCTTGAGAATGAAAATTACAGAGGTATTGTTTATTTTGTGCATACTGCCTATGCGATTTCTTTGCACTTTTTTTTTTTTTTGTGCAATTCTGTAATCTGCTTAAATATTAACTACTTTTGAGAGGAAAAATTTGGTCCTGCTCATTAGCAAAATATTTAAATAATAGGAAATCTATTATTTATGTGAGTAGCCAATTAATACGTTCAATGCTTAGCAGATGTGATAAATTGAAATTATGCCTTATCAAATTAAAATGAAACTTCCTCTAGTCCTTTGTACCAAGTAAACCATCCTGCTCCATATGGGCATGCTGAGTGCCATATAGCCATAGTTGTAGAAGGGCAACCTTTACATGGAAGTATAACAGAAACCTGCAGTCCCAGAAACACTTAAGAGCTGTCTTTGTTTCTGTTTATGACCAAGTTCAGAGACTGCTGTTGCTGTTATTTCTCACCCTCTCTGAGAGTTCACTCAAATACTTGCTAGACCAACTTTACATCTGCCTACCAGATAGTATTACGTATTTCCTTAGGTGGAAAGGACCTTTATGATCATGTAAGCTGACCCTTTATGGCACAAAGGCCACAATTTTTTTCAGTCTCTACTGAAAGAAAGACTAAGCGCATGAAGTACATGCCATTTGAGCTATGAAATGGGTAATTTTCGTTATGTCCATCCTTGCTTGGGAGGCTTCAAACAATTGCCAATCAACCCTGAAGACTGCTCATTTTGTGAGACAAGACACCATAATTGATCTAAATCTTACAAAAAATATCCTCTTCTTGTCTGTATTGTGAAGTATTCTTATACCTTGAAGAAAGGGTATTTTATTTCAACCATTACTTTTTCATCGAGATCTTAAGTAAGGACAATTGCCTAGGTAACAAAAAGGTATTTACTCAGACTACCTCTGATTTCAAAAGTGAAAGCTATCCCAGCCTTTTTAAAGAAATGTAGCTCTTCGGTTTGGCCACATGCCTTTCGTGTGACAGCCTTGCAATTTTTAATGAAGTCTCTGCTGGCTACTGGCTATTTTAGTGTCTACATCCTGCTGTAGCTTTTCTACTAAGCCTCCTAACTCACAGGATCGCAGCGTGTGGCTCTCAAGGCTTATGACAATGATCACAGGTAAGGCTGGTGAGGGTTACTGAGCTGTATCAGTACACACAGGGCCTTGATACTCTTGTCAGGCTTTGCTTTAATAGATTAAATTAAATACCTGGAGCCTGTAGGTCCAAATAAGGGTTTCATTGTCACAGGAACTCGGAGCATGTCTTACCACATCTCTGGTTTGTTTACCTTGAGATGCAATGTCCAAGTTCTGAAAGGAAGTAATGTAAATTTAAATCATAGGGTCATAGAATGGCTTGGGTTGGAATGGACCTCAAAAATCATCTAGCTCCAACCCCCCTGACATGGACAGTGTTGCCAATCCAGCACTTCAAAAATTCAGTTAAGCCAGCAGAAAGTTGGACACTGCATCCTAGACAACTGTTCTCAGAGAGCATCCCAAATCATCAAGATGGTAGTTCCAGTTATTTTCTACTGGGGCTGTAGCCACTTGCATACAAGTAGTCCCCAGTGACAGCACCCTGTGTTCAGCTCAGTGCTAAAGGTAGGGCTGTATCAAACCAGCATTTCTGTTGTGGTTCTGTCAGTCAGAAAACATCTTTGCTTCTCCATCTAGCTCTAAAAGACGTTTTGGGGGACCAACAGAACTGGGATTTTTGTTTCTTCTCCCTCCTCGTAGTTTCATTTTTTACACTGAGCAAAGAGATGCTTGCAATGGCAGCTTGATGCTAGCCATCAGTTTACACAGCGTAAGACACAGAAAAAAAAAAAAAACATAAAAAAATACATAAAACATAAAAATAAAACATGGGGATAATTTTCATCTCAATAGAGTGTTCTCAGTCCCCAAACTACAAAAAGAGAGTTGAATTTTTTGAAATTTCACATACGCAACAAAATGTCTAGCAGGAGTTTCTCCAAATAAAGGTGAAAGAGGTAAAAATAATCTTCAGGAAAACAAAACATTCATGGTAGAGTTGACTTCAGTTACTCACATGGCTGGACATGCCTCATTGCTTAGTTGTATTCTCCTGTATGTAGGTTAATTTGATTGGCTCAACAAAGTAATTACAGCGATGTGTGTCCATTTGTATGCATAAATAATAATCAGTTGAGAGGTTTTCAGACTGGGCATTCAAATGCCTATTCCTTATATTCTGCAGTCCATCTGGAATTACTTAAACCATCAACGGCTACTTCTTGTATGCCCTGTACATGATTTTTGGAGGTAGTGTTGTAATGCTATAAGAACAGTGTTTTGTACCGTGTGGCAATTCCATGGCGACCTGCCTCCTGGTCTAATAATGGAAAGCTGTGCAGTTGCTGCAGGTACCTGAAGCAAAGAATTTTTGGCAATCCATCCTCTTTCTGTTTTGCAGCTGGACAAAGACCTAGAAGAGGTCACAATGCAGCTTCAGGACACTCCTGAGAAAACAACATACATTAAGCAGAACCACTATCAGGATCTCAATGACATTCTTAGTATACGGAACTTTACAGACAGCAAAGGTGAGAGTTTGTGAAATCTATTAGCAGCTCAACCCACCAAGGTTTTGAATACCAGAATACCAGTCTCTTTGGACTGGTTCCAGAGTGCTTGGATCTCAGTGAGATAGAGCTTTAAGTGTTTTGGTTGCACAATGGATAGCATGCAGAGTCATACAATAAATTATACGGTACCCACTGGGTAGTTATTTTTCAGTATATATCTCTTCTACTGTATAAACTATGTGTGTAATATGTAAGGTAAAACAGCAACTTTTAAAAACAAATTTGTGTTCAGAAGTCAAGTTTTCTGTACTGGATGCTTCCAACGTTGTGAGAGTTAATTTTGCCACCCATCAACAGTAGGAAGCCCCATGTAATATGTGCTCATCTGAATAGGTTGTTCAAATCCTGCTTTTGGACACTGCTATCAAGCACATAGAAGAGACGCATGTAAATATTTCAGTGCTGATTTGGACTGTAAATGTAGCATTGAAGGCACTCATGTATGAAAATTCTTCCCTCGTAACTGATAAAAAAGGATTTCATGACTACTGAAATATTCCTAAGTTGTTTCTACTGTGTCTTTTGCATAGCTCCCCAAAGAAATATACATGAAGGAATTGCTTCCATTAAAGCTACTTCACTTTTGGGAAGCAATAAGATCTGGTTCATAGTGCAATAAAGTGGAAGCCAGGACACCTCATTTCCATTTCTGTCTATAGAATTGATCCACTTTGTGAATTTTTGGCAAACGGCTTTGTACAGCTGAATATTATTATATTGCATGAAAAAACTAATTGCCCTATGTTGGGAAGTTGTACAGTTACATGTCTGTTGCAATGCTAGGCTCAGGTTTCCTATTGGTTAAGTGAAACTAAAACTGTTGTTGAAGAAGTATTTTAAAACAACAGTAACACTTGGTATATGTTTTTGATGTATTCTTAAAGTGGATGAAGTGAACTTCTCATGGGATTCTTTGTTTTGGCCTGGGTATATATTTGGTTATGTAACTTCTGGCAAAAAAAAAAAAAAAAAAAAAAAAAAAAAAAGGGCCATTTCTTCTCTCCCACTCCTTCATCCTTTCCTTTCCTNTAGCTGCTGGAGGCGTGTGATTATTGGGCTGAGATCAGCAACAAGAACTAACATCAGTGAGTGGGATGAGGCAGTTTTACCAAGTGTTTGAAAGGAACACATAGAATGTTCCACTCATGTCAGATGCTCCAGGAAAAATGATAAATCATGAATAATATTTCAAGCAGAAAAGATATATGACATTGTGCCAACTGGCCATCTGAGTTTGGGTATGAGAAACAAAAATGATTCTCAAGAGATACGTTGGATACAAATTTAGGACTGGATGTTTCCCACAGCAGGTTGCACTCCATTAGCAGTAGGATGCTGGCAAAGAAATCAAGGAGAAAATATAACCTTTCTGCTCTTACTTGTGACTGTATCTACAGAAGACAAGGATGCTTTACTGCTGCTTTAAGTACCAGCATCCAAGATTGACTGCATTCCCAGATTTATCCCTGTATGGTGCCTTAACTTCTACTTTTCTGCTGCTGAGTACATATTTAAAAACACCTTTATGTACTGAGCCTTAATGTGCTGAATAGCTTGGAATGATGTACTACTGGGATTCACAGGATAGATATTCTTCCTCATACTGCAGTTGCTGGTCACAGTTTTCTGGGTAAACCTGCCACAGAAAGCTCAAGGAAGAGCTCAAGACCATGTCTATATTGAATAGGTTAGAGCATTGACCTGGGAATGCGGAAGACCTGGATCTCAATTTCCTTCAGATGTTCAAAGCTTGATCCCACGCCTGACGGCAAATGCCCCAAATATGAGTCTGATATCCTGATCCTGACACAGGTGAAATCAGATATTCATATCTCCAACCTTTGAGCCACCATGTTAAACAACTCTTGCTAGACCTTTTTTTTCCCTCCATTTCTGTGTCTTCCACTTCTTGTTTTTTCTCTTTGCCTGTTTCCCTCCTCTAGCTACATCTGAATCTCCTCTATATTTCTTTTACTGCATCATATCCCAATAGTCAACCTATGTGCTTAATTTAAATTCCAATCAAAATAATAAGGCTTTGGAGGATTCATGCCGCTGAGTCACTGCTGCTGCTGTGCAGATGCATACAGACATCACTTAAATGGTACTTAAAACAATTCTGGCCCTTACGGCTATGGGAAAGCTAACTCTGACTGACATAACTATGTTTTCTGTAGCTATGCATTTCGTACTGCTTACCATAAATGAAAGTACAGAACCTTCAAATTATGCATCCCTGATGGTACTTCAGCCAAGCTTCAAAAGATATTAATAGTTTATTAGCATGACCTAGAAGTGGCCATGTGTATCACCTCCACTCTGCAACTGGGAAAGCCAGTCCAATGTTGCTTTTAAGTTGATGACAAGGTTTTTGCCTAGCTTGGACTTTCTAAAAAGTGTGAACTGAGAGAGAGGGAGTAGCACAGTGAAGAGAGATGCTAAGAGTAGCACCTGACTTGGAGTTAAAAATCATAGCAGATCATTTTCCACCAGTCTTGGGGACGTGGCTAAATCCTGTGTCAATCTTCCTTGCAAAACATCTTACTGTTCTGAAAGAGTTCACACCGAGCATGTGATGCAGTGTATTCCTATTGCCATTGCTTACACAAATCCAGAGCACTGCACTTCAGAGGACAGATAATAACACAGGATTTATGCAATGCATCTCAAACAAGTCCTAATGAAACTTTAATGTCATAACACACTTCAGTAGATTTCTGATCTGTAAAAATTGCCCAGAGTCACAACTCCCAGCCTGTAGCCAAGTGCCAAAGGACATTGGCTGATTCTTCCCGTCCCTCCCCACCCCTGCCATTTACCTCAAACATGGATTTAGGAGACAAACATTAAATGACCTTAGCCAGAACATACAGACTCAGCTGTGCGCTCCTATAACTGCCTGATCTCAGGCAAAGCCTCATAACTTTAGGGGTCCTGGTTAGTTATTGCCAGTAACAGCTCCTAGTGTAGCCCATTGTTTGCTGGCATGGGGACTCCTTTACAGCATGCTTTAATTCAGTAGGTCTCATTTAAAGAGAGAAATCATCCAAGATGCTCATCTCTTGTTCACAAACCCATAATGTCCTCGAGATATCTATAGCAATTGGCCATATAAGAAAAGCAATTAGGAAAATGTGGTTTGTAGTTTATGGTTTGATTGCTTTTTGTTTTGTTTTGTTTTGTTTAATGCAGGCTTTTGTCTTTGGCTGCATTAGCCTTCTGTAGTCAGGCAGTTCTCAGTGTGCTCCATGGACTGTGGCTCTGGGACTACAGATGTCTTCCCCAGCTGCATATAAAATGTATATATGGGGCAACCCGAGAACTTCACAGTGACAGGGCCCAAGGGCACATCATGGAGCTGCGTCAGGGGACGGTCAGGCTGGGGGTTAGGAAAAGGTCCTGCACCAGCTGGTGGTGGACATGGAACAGGCTCCCCAGGGCTTTGGGTGCGGCCCCAAGCTGCTGGAGTTCAAGTATCAGAAGCAGGGAAGGCCTTGTGAAGGCTGAAGTTATTTCCACCTTGCAAGTTACTTCAGGGATAAAAGTTACTGAGGCTTTTACCACAGCTCCCTAGAAGCTGCCATTAGCTAGAATACTGAGGCTTTTACTACAGCTCCCTAGCTGTGGTAGCACAAGCTAGCATCCTCCAGATAGCATAAGCTAGACGAATACTCCAGGATTTATACCTGGAGCCTCCTCAGAGCCAGAGCAACGTGGGCTGTGTCACCTTGGATTTTCCCTGCAGAAACTGCAGCACAGGGCATCAGCCACCACTGTGCTTCCAGAGCCTGTATGTGCAATAACAGAAAGCTCCACCATGAAGCTGTAAGATTCACTTTTCACAACACTTGTAGCAGGTGTTGTCAATAAACTAATGGAGGAAACTGCTATTAGAGGTTCCTTTTTAGATTTTGCTACCCCTTTTCATCAGTTCCTGAACTTTTCTTCCTTTCTCCTCTTCAAGGGACAAACTCTGTTCTCTGATAGCTATAAGTAAGTGAAAAGTTCTTACAGAACTGAATTTGGTTCTGTAAGAAAAATGCAGTGGTAAGACGCTGCGTGTTTTTTGGGTTGGCTAATTTTGTTACCCTTAGAATCCTACAGTCCTATTCTCTTTGGCTTCCATCTGACATTTTCTTAAATGAAATTATTTGTACATGAATGATTCATATATAGTGAGAGTTTCTCATAAAGCCAAGCTGATAAAATACCCTGCAGTCAAATCTCCATTTATTGCAACTTTTGCTGGTATGTTTCAGAGCGGTGTATTACAAAAATTAATGAATGGCGGCCATACTACAGGAAGTACAAAAAGGAGCAAAGTGCAGCCTTGCAATAGTCCCCACTCATGAACAGTCCTTTTTTCCTGGTCACATTCGCAAGCTCTCTCACTGTAGGCACCCCAGTTTGCTCAGAAAGTCTTTTCTGTTTTGAGCCAGAAAACAGTTTTTACTCATTGCTGTAAACGGACTGGGAGCATTGATTTGCATGTCAGATATGCCTACATGCTGTCAGTTGTCACCCCACTCCACTGTTTCTTAGTGTTAGTTTTTCCCCATGTAAAAGCAGCTCAAAGAAAAACAGATTTCAAAGGCACATTGCTAGCAAATGCAAGCAAAACAGAGTTCATCTGTGATAGAGGGGAAAACATTCCTTCTATGACGTTGGTTTTATTCAAGCATTAAGGTTGAGATTGAAGCCACACATTCAAAGGAAAGGCTTTCAAAAACAGATGCACAAGGCTTTTTTTTTTTTTTTTAAGAAAAGAAATAGTTCATTATTTCCTTATATATAGAGTGAGATACTGGTTTCTGTGAAGCCTAGCGAATGGATTTCAGTCCTGAAATTGGAGCTTGTTTCTATTTCTACAGAGAGACCAATCTGCCAGATGTTCAGTTCCTGCTTTTCCTTGCACAGAAATCAATCTGCAGTAAAGGGAGTTTCTTCTGATTCACAGTAGTGTAAATCAGAAGAGAATCTTATTGGCTTTCTTTTTTGAAAAAATTATCTCCTAGCGTAACTATGAGAAGTCATCATTTAGACTTCCTGGGTGCTGTGAGCTTTGTTGAGGAGAACTTTCCCACATATACTCAGCAGATGGTGTGATCATTTTAATTTTTCTTTTGGTTTTGTTTTCTTTCCATCCTGTTTGCATAAAAAGCAGTAAGTGACTAGTCTTGTTTCACAGTCTCAACTAGAGAAGTGTGGAAAAATGCAGTAGGTTTTAAAAGCCTGTCTTCAGCTTTAATTTTCAGTGTTCTTTAGTAAATTGACAATGTTATCTCTGACTCTGTAAGTCATTATTAAACTGCATTTACTTCTTTGTGGAGCATAAAAAGTGTTTCCTAGCAAAGAGAAAACAACAGCAGAATTGAAAAATATGGGGTGAGCAGCAGTCCTGACATGAAGTTGTAAGCCAGTGGGGGAATATTGCCACTAAAGTGTAATGATGAAGATGTTCAATAAAACTACAGTGTACAAATGCCAACAAAACAAACTCCTAGGTGAAGAAACAGGGATTCTAAAGTCCTGGAGTTGCAGCTGGGGCAGTCGCATGGTACTTTCTGCCCACAGCTGAGCAACATTTGTTAAAAAGCACAAATATTTAAGCCACACAGGTAATGTTGAGGGAACCAGGCTGTGGAGCAGTTGTTGCGCTGCCAGGGCTGAGGACAGAGCCACCTCTGGCGAGCAGCTGGAGGCAGTGACCCCTTTCCTGAGCCTCCCTGCAGCAGCAGTGGGATGTGCTCCGACTGCCCAGAGCTTTGCACTCGGAGATCATTTCTCTGCTGCAGGTGGGAAAAGGTCCAGAGCTCAAGCCTCCTGGCTCTCACTGACAACTGGGTAGAGGGTTTTGTTTTCTAATGAACCTGTCAGTGAGTGCTGTATGAGGCACTTGAGATTTGTCTTTTTTTCCCTATGGTTTTCTGAATGGAAAGTGCTCAGGCATCACTTATTCAGGCTTCTGAGTTCCTGTTTGAGGTCTAAGAAGGTGAAAATTACTTAGAAACTGCTTCTGGGTAATGTAAATTCAATTTTGAAGGCAGTTAGATCAGTGCAACTTACTCAGTAGCATCTGCAGTGGCAGACAGTACCCTGAGAATGAAGGGCATTTTTCAAGTGGCATTCTTAATGGGCAGAGGAAGAAAAGATGGGGAAGTACTAAAGGCAGTGCTAAACATCAGAGAAATCAAGAAAGTCAGATGTTTATCATTGCCTTTAATTCATTTTCTTTCAGTTGTTTATCTATACAAAATCAGTTTCCTCCATCCTTAAATTGTTTAAGTGCGTATGGTGACAGGTAGTGGTTTTTCTTTACGCTCCAGCTCCTGGAATCATATTACTAAGTGAGAATCTTGATCTTCATTATTGGCATGAAAGGTAAATGAAAAAAAAAAAAAAAAAAGAAAAAAAAAAGAAAAGAAAGAAACGGGAAAAAAAAAGATATTCTAGTTTCCATAGCTGCAGAATAAAAATCTAACAACTCCTCTTTGAAAGAAGCTTAAAGCCTTAGACAACAAATGAGAATTACCCAACTGTTTTGTATTTTGAAAAGAGAAATGGGAAAAAGAAAAGAAGTCTTAATATTGTGGCAGTTTTATGTGGATTCTGTCTGTATTTTTTTAACCTGGTATATTCAAATTTTTGTATGGTAACCTTGTATACAGAAATACAGTGTATTAAGGGAGAGCCATCAGCAAGAGTGGTAGGAAAGGGTCTACCAAAAATAACACACAGAGTGATATATGGGCAGTTGGTGTTACAAGATAAGTAGACACTGGATATATGATTTCGGCTCTACTTTAAACTAGATCCCTCACCTTTTGACAGGGACTGTCTCCTTCCCTCTCTCACAGCACAACTGAAAGCATAAGAAATCCTTCCAGGGGTGTACAACACAGATTAATCCCTGAAATCACATGCTCCCAAATTCTGGCTGTTGTATATTCCAGTAATTTGGTGAATAATTGTATCTTCAGTGGCTTTGCAAATTGCTTATTTTAGCCGAAGAATTTGGGACCCTAAAACAGTTAAATAAAAGGCTTTTTCATCCCTAATTACAATGATTATTTGAATTTTAACTTTGGACTATGACATAAATTCAGCGTTTTTCCTTGTCAGCTTAGATCAGCTCACTATTGGACATTGTTTTTAATCATGGAAATAAGAGGTTTTTTCTGTGTGTCTGTTTATAGACATCACAAGGCTCTTATGCAAATGTCAAGCTCAATATACACAGAAATGTGATATATGGAAAACAAAAACTGAGCTCTTGTGACAGCAAGTGCCACACCAGCAAACTTCAGGCTGCCCTGAGATGATGGGTTTCGCTGCTTCTTATCTTAACCACTGTCACATTTGAGTTCTCACTGTCCTGCCTTCACATCTAAGTCATGACTGAATCCTGTCACATCTCCCTTTAAAGCACCTCCCTTCTTGCTATAGCTGAATCCCTCAGTCCTCTTGTACCAACATTTTGTTGCCTCAACAGAAGCAGCTTCATGTGCTCTGGCTGTCTCCTTTCTCACCCAGGACCCTGTCTTCCATACAGCACTAGTGAGTTACCTTCTTTCTTGCTCTTCTGAGCTGCAGCAATCCCCACGTCTGCACATTTTTGCGACCTCATCTATTCACTTTTTTCCAAGTCAGTTGTTAGATTGGCACAGCAGAAGGCAATTCCTGCAAAATAGCATCAGGGATAACCTCTTTGGGAGCGTTGCACTGGGAGGGTATTTTTACATTCTGGAGAATCTTACCGTATTCATTGGTAGCATGCTGGGATCTGAATGTTATCTGGGGCTTCTAGGTGTTAGTAGAACAGAAAAGCAGCTTAAGCCTTTTATATGTGCTGGATTTTTCATGCTATTTTCATTTCTCTCAGATATTTTCCTGCTTTTCCCTCTATTGCCCGTTTTTGCATTCAGATCCTCCAGGGTCCTTTCCCAGTGTCTACCTCCGAGTCCTCCCTTTAAGGCCTGCAGCAATCACTGCTTCTGTGTGTGTTGCAAACAACTGCCTCTGATGGATTTGGAGCTGCTCTGTAATTATTTATGAAAACTCCGCACTGTCCTCATTACTCAGATGTTTGCCATGTGACTTTTCTTGGCTTAATACAGCAGGAAACATTGGAAAGTGGGCAGGAACAGAAGGGATCTCCAGTTAAGACAGCCTTCTTTAAATGGCTGTGTTCTTCCCTTTTTGCAGAAGGAAGGATGCATGCCACAGACTTCAGCCCAGCTAGCCTCTGCCTCCTGGGACTCCTGTGGGAATTAAGTGATGCTACCTGCAGGGAAAATGATGATCTTCTATGTTATCACTATGCAGGAAAGAGAACTGCAGGAGAAATCATTAGCTGTCCTTCCCGTAGACAACCTATGGGCCAGTGCATCTGAAATGTATGATTTGTTCTGTGCTAAATCATGGCAGATAGCAGGTAGTTGAATGACAGCACTTAATTGCTTATGCGATATCAAGAGTGCCAAGGTTTCATAAATCAATGAGATTATAACTTTTCTAGGAAAATATTTAAACAAGAGAGATTTTTAATATAGAAAGGTAACAATATATGAATGCAAGTCATTATGATGATGCAGTTACTATATTTTTTACACAGACTAAAACGAGGGCAAGGAGCATGATAGGTCTACACAGAGACATGAAACAAAATATTTAAGAGAAAAGACAGGGAGAGGGAGGTAGAAAGGAAAGAACAAAAGAGGGTTCTTCAATTTTCTGCTTGTTCATGGTAGTTCCAATGAAGGAACATATCACCAAAGTGTAAGAGTACCAAAGACTCACAGGGAAACCTGAGCTTGTATTACAATATAGGCCAAGAGTTTGTTTTGTGGTCGTATGTACATCTGGGAAATTTTGTAATGAAATAATTTTGCAGTTTTACAATTTTGGTCAGAGTAAAGTGAAATTGAATGTGTTGTCCATCTAGATGGTGAGAAAGCAATCCTGAAAAATCATCTTGACCAAAATCCACCAACACAATGGGGCACATCAGACCCTTCCAGAACAAGCAAAGATCCTATAGAGGACATCAACTCTCCAGAACAGTAAGTAGCACACCGTTACCTGCTGGCAGAGAAAGAAGGACTCCCCACTCTCTTACGTATGCATGTGCTTCTGTGCACACAACTTTTGAAGTGTTTAAAATGTAAATTCCATCGTGGATATCAGCCATATCAGCCACCCTGCAGATAAGATGTTGTTTTAAATGATTGCATTCCATCAGAACCCATATCTCTCTCTCAAGCATTTTAATGGGAAGGCCTTCACTGAAAACCTTCCCAGCCAGCCCCAGCTACAGGCCCAGCTGGAACATCAGCAAGAGAAGATGTGAATGGCAGCTCTTGAAGCACCAGTGGACAGAATTGTTGTCCTGTGATGCCTCCTCACCCCCAGCTCACTGTCCCCACCAAATTTAGAGGATATTAGAGTCAACACACACAGTGTAACCACCAGCATGCAGGAGAGATGAGGATGTACATGGGTACACATCCACATTATGACCATTGGCAACAGTCGAGGTCCTTCCACACACAAGCCAGAGTGGTTCATGGCGTGCATAGTCATTTTGTTCCATTTTGGACATCAGCTGGATGAGAAATAAAAAGTGTTAGGGCTTTTCAGTGTTACCATAGCAGCTGGAACTGAGTGGGGCATAGGAAGGCCTTTAATTAGAAACAATGCTGCGTCTGGAAGGAGAGTGTGGCACAAAACACTGGTTAGATTTGTGGAGGAGAGAGAGTCTTATGGTATCTGCTTTGCTTTCCAGGAACCTATGTAATAAATTCACATACTGCCCTTTAACTGCTCAATGAGGCTTACTACAGGATGAAGCTGAGGGAAGCACCATGCTTATCTGTCCCTAGAATAAGTCATTTCTCTGAAGTAGCCCGGTTATGTTGGCTTCACTCTATCAACATCTGAGATGATAGCTGTCAGACTCCTGTTTGGTGCTTGAGCAACTTAAATGCTTACTGAACAGAAAGAAAATAAATAAATAACCAGACTGAGTCACGTGTTACTTCAGTGTCAGCAAACCTGATTTCTGATAGCAGTTATTGCCTTGTATTACCCGGTGCAAGAAAACATCTGGAGTTCTAACTGTGTCCTGGCACTGAAAAAAAGGTAAACAACCCAAACCTACACAGGAGCTAACCTTCACACACATGCACATGCTCACACATACAAAAAAGTCTCTATTAACTAAAATATCTTGCTATTTCGTAAAAACAGAGCCCTCACTGAGCAAGCTCTTGTGACTTCATGAGGTCAGCAGAGTGTTTTAATGCATAGCCATTAGATGTGCATCTTTTTCCAGCACCATTTGTAAGAAATAATTCAGTGTGAATAGATGAATGCGCTCAACTACAAGTGGCCCCCTTAAGTTGAGAGAGATAGTAAGAAAAATGCAGTCACTCAGATAATTCAGTTCTCCTGATAGAGATTACAAAGAAAAAAAAAAAAAAAAAAAAAAAAAAAAACTTTTTNCTTTTGACTTTTGATGAAGACAGAAGTTCCTCCAGGCTAGCAGTGACTGAGATTTCCTAAAGGTCTGAAGAAGCAGGTCAGCACAAATCTGAGCAGTCACTGACATTTCTGGAAAGCAATTAGTAAAGCCCTGCTAAATCAGAGCAGGGTCATTCAGCGCTTTGTGCCAGGTCCAGGGGTCAGGGTCTTCCCTGCCGATGCATTAGCATTTGGGGCTACCTGAGCTGCACAGCCCAGGCGCAATGGACCCACCAGAGAGAAGCGCAGCAGTCTTCAGGGCTAAGGTTTTATCTTTTTCCAAACTTGTGCTTTATAAGAATATGCTTACTCGCACAACCTTATGCATGCTTTTCAGCCTCAGTAGTGCAAGAAGTCATTTCATATTTGTTTACAGGATGTTGTTTGTATCATCTCAATCATATTAGGAAAAATATTTGTTTTGCACATGGCTAGGGTTTAGATCCACACACCTATGGAAAATGCAGTCTGTATGATTGTAGTGAAGCCTTGGCACGCAAATGTAGGGGATAAACAATTCTCTTTGCCTCTTACTCCCTTTCCTGCTGGGCAGGACCTGGTAGGCTGTCCACAGTGCCATGTAAAATTTGCCGTTTCTTCAATTCCTTCCTTTTCCCTGGGCACGTGATCTGCTGGGGCGGATTGGTGTACCTTATCTGCACATGGCACTTTGGTACCTGTTTTATCAATACAGTGTGCTGTATGGGACGTGGTTTGTATTCCAGGCTGATAGTGCTTTCTTATCTAAAGATCACCTCAGTCAGCTTATCTGCACTGGGGCCACACAAGTACATTCAATAGAAATGTTCTGTAACCTCTAAAGAGGTTTTTCTGGGCACCTTCAATTCCTGCATATTCTCCCATCATATCAGTAGTGAATTAAGCAAATTAGTTTTCAGCAAACTGTTGGTAAAAATAATGATAAATTTCTGCTGGACCCCACTAAAAGCTGCCACTTTGTAAGGCTCGTTCCTAAGAGCCTATGTTCATCTTTGTAACCTCCAAAGCAGCTAATCACCGTGCAACCCATATAATGGAAACTACCTTGGTATTTTTTGAGATGAAACTCTGCCTTTATCAGCAAATCCCATTGGGGCCAGTTATGTCAATGTTAGGAACCAAAAATTCTTACAAAAAAAAATGTTGGTTATGACTGGATTCTTGCATTACAGCCATATGTCTTAGCATGAACATGCCTCCTTTATGAAGTTTCTCAACAGACAGTGCTTCGTATTATCCTACCCCACCCAAATCTGTTGTTAAAATAAGGTGGACTGAGACTGGTTAGTTTACTTGCTAGTACAATATCTTGCTTTACTGTAAAACTTCTCCAGCTTCCCGGCAGCTGCTAAAAAATCAACATTAGTGGGCTGGAGAATCGATTGAAATGATCTCTGAACACTTAGACACAGTTTACACATTCCCACAGATCTTAAGAGGTCTGACTGCAGCCACAATTGTTTCACTCTCTGCACTTACCTAATGGATCTCATCTCCTACAGTAGCAGAAACACAGATTTTTTTTTCAAATGCCTCTGCCCTCTTTGCTGCACCATGCACAGTGTTCCCACCTGCACTGCATTGTGCTCCTGTGTGCAATGGCACTGGCAGGCAAACTTTTGCATGAATCTATTTATTCATAATAAATGACAATTCTGTACAGAGCTGGGGGTATGCGCACTGTTCTAACACCCCAATAAGGGACTGCTCTGTGTGTGGCACCACATTTCCTTTCAGCCTCCTGCCACAGGTGCTGACCATTCCCACCCCCACCTACATGACCATATGCCCTGACACATCTCTATTGTACAGCCAATCTGATACAAACTGCATGCCACCATCCTGAAAAGTATTGACTAAACATGGCAGCATGGAGGAGGAGGGAAATCACCGATACTGGAGAAAAGGAAAAACATGGAGAGTGAGGCAAGGTTGAAGATTTATGTTTGCTTGAGAAGAAAATAGCACTCTTTTTGTTGCTTTTGCTTGTTTTTGTTTTTGTTTTATTTTAGTTTTGTTTTTTCCACCTAAGAGTTTTGCCTAAACTCTTAATTGTGTTCTGGTCCCTAGGCTACCTTCCTCTTCCTCAATTCCAGGAACCAAGTTTTTAAGTGAAAGTGAACTCTAAGTACAGTTAAAGCAAAATTTGCCACCCACTGCAGCCACCGTGTGCATAGCCAAATAAACATGCTTTGTCCATGGCATGGCTAACACTTAAATGGGTAGAAAAAAACCCATTCACTCAATTATTATGCAACTAGATTCTCTTGGAATAGCTTTAAAAAGCCCTCTAATGAAAACTCCGTAACAGTTGAACAAAGTAAGCATTTCCACCGGTGGGAAAATAAGCACAGGCAATTCTGTGTCTGACCCTACAACAAGAGGCAGAATTACAGTCTACAGCCTTGGGTTAATAAGGATTCAGTGCATGGAAGCAGCGAGCCATGCCCCCTCTGCACTCCTTGGGAACCTGGCCTGAGTTCATTGATACCACTGAAAAGAGTTGGGAACAGTGGCAAAATAACAAGGAGTAGGTTTTGGTTTATCCCAAGGATGCCTGGCCAACAGTACAATCATACACACTGTGGGTTAATACAGCTCTAAACTTTCAAAGAGCATTTGTGGGTGAAAAAAAAAATGAGGAAGAGTTTCCTGCCTAGGCAGAATGAAACCATTCTCTCCCCATCTCTGTATATAGCAAGAATTAGCGCTGTAGTGAAGAAGCTAAAGAGAAATATGATTGCATCTCTTTCTGTTTGAATTTGATAGCTTTACTGCTTGGTCCCTGAGCAGTGCAATTGATGTCTTGGTAGCTGTCTCCACTTCCTAATACGAGGCAAAAAGAAATGAAAGGTTTGAATCAGACAGGCTGTCAAAAGGCAAGCTTACAAACATACACTTCTTATAAGGGTGTGTCTATACAGACATTATGGCAGCTTCCAGGGAAATATAAGTTTTAAACTCTGTTTAACTGATCCAGTGCCTTGCATGAGCATCTTTCCTCTGGAATTAAAAATCTGATCTTCAGTTCAGTCACTTGACACCTGTGTTCTCTTTGAGAAAGTCTCTCCTTGTTTCAAGGGTAAATGTCTCCAAATGCAGAAACAGTCCTCGTCTGATACCATCTTAATCACCAACCGGGTTTTGGTTTTGTGGGACGTCCTGGTATACCCAGAGCATGGGGGAATAGAGCCCTTGTCATGTCTCTGTCCTCTCCGTGGAGAGGGGTTAGCTGGGCTGGCTGCAGTCATGATTTAGTGTGCCTTTTAAAAACAAACAGAACCCTAGCAGTTATGATGATCAATCTCCTAGGAAATCTGAGTACAGAATGCTTGTTTCCTAAATGTTGAATTTTGCTGTAGGTGGTGGGACAGACTCCTTTTCCAGTGCCTGCTCCGCACTGAGTATGGGAACTTGAGAGCAGTCAGCTCCTTAAAAGCGCAGACCTAAACTGCAAAGACAAACCTCTGGGAACAGGCCAGAAATCTGAATTCCCTCACCCAATGCACCTGTATTTGCCTTAGCTGGAGTTGCAAAAATGCCATCTTTAAATTCTAACATCCTTGTGCTAAGTGATGCATGGCTTAAAACTCAGTCTGCAAATTTGTGCTTGTCTGTGTGCAGTTAGACACTGCTGTGCGTGCAATAGATCACTTTGCAAGGAGGAGAGGATTGCTAAACCATATGCCCTTCTTGCAAATTTACTTTCCCTTTTTCCAGTATCAGCAGTCTAACGATCCGAAAGTGCCCGTGAATTTCAGGAGGCTGTGTGCACCATTAGACTCTTTTGTCATATCTAGCCTGTCAGAAAAATTCCCCAGAGGGAAACAACAGGGCGGTGGCACCGCTGGCATGCGGTGCCCCTGGCATTAACACTCTCTATCACAGCAGCAGGCACAGGAAATACGCTCGCAGCAACTGCAAACATATCAAGCGCGTAACAAATGGTGTTTTCTCTTGGGTAACGCTTCTCTTTCTCTGTCTCCCCCAGCATACAGCGTCGGCTGTCCTTGCAGCTGCCCATCCTCCACCACGCCTACTTGCCCTCCATAGGAGGCGTTGACGCCAGCTGTGCCAGCCCCTGCGTCAGCCCCAGCGCCAGCCCTCGGCACAGGCACGTGCCGCCGTCCTTCCGAGTGATGGTTTCTGGGCTGTAGGAAGGGGAGATCAGTGCTTCCTGAACTGCTTTTAAGTACTCAAAGACTGGACTGAACATCTGACATAGAACTCTGCTACAAACACATGGCATTGGCTCTGACCACAGAGGAACTCCTGCTGAGGCCACCGCCACGGGAGTGCCAGGGTAGCTCGTGTGGGAAGACAAAGGAGAAGGACGCGAGGAGCTTGATCTGTAGCCTTATTCATGGAGTTTTTATTTCTTCACGTAGAAGTCACTGAAAACGTTTCTTCCCAAATTTCTACTAGCAACAAGGAGGCTGGGATATACGAATCTTGCAAAAAAGACTCTGTGAAAAAAAAAACACTCAAATGTCACTGAGCTTTACGTGGCTGCTGAGAACATGCAATTCTATACTGTATCCATGTGAGGAAAAATACAGCGGTTGAGCTATAACGTATTTATTGAAATAGATACACTCATTTTTACAAGAGTTGTGTTAAATTGATGGAAACATTCTGCACTGGTTAGTCTTGCTTGTTTTCATTTCAGGGATGATGTTCAATAGGAAAGAAGGAATGTGAGAAACGGTTCCTCGGGTGCCATTGAGACTCCAGGGTCACCTCTTACTGGTGGCCGTACGGGAAGCCCAGCAGGGGCTGAAGCTACAGCTCCACGCTGCTGCCAGCTGGGGAGCTGCTGGTGGGATTGGAGCACTTTGCCCTCCTCCAGGGGCGGTGGCAGTGACTGCTGACCATTGGCAGTTTCGGTTTAGCCAGGCTTCGGCATCTCTTTCAGAGGAAACAACACCAACTAAACTGCCTGGGAAGGTCCAAGGGGTGAGGACAGCTGGGCAGTAAGGTCTTAATGTCACAGGACGAATTGTTTTTCATAGTTTGTTTGAATTATGTCACACATAATTACAATAAAATTAATTTAGTGGACTGGGGGTGGGGGGTTAGGGCACAGCACTTTGCAGCTGCAGGTGAAGCCTGCGGGGCACACAGATGTGACTATACACTATGTTTGCTTTGTACCTGCGTGTGTGACAGTCGTAGCAGACAATAGAGAGGACGGATCAAATTTACCAAGAGAATATTCTATTTGAATCTTAAAAGGACTGTGGGGGAGTAAACAAAAACAAAAACAAACAAAAAAAAAAGGTTTTTAAAATTTAGCTCCATCCCCTGACCCAAGGTAATTAGGAGGAATGATAGCGGCACACCATCTGGACCAGCTCTGGAGCCAAGCCCTCAGGCACAGGTGAGATAAACATGCAGCTTCTTTTTTCCAAGGGACTGGAAATGTGCCATCTCCTTGCCAGGGCTGTTTGCTAGGAGCCGGGGAGAAAACACCTGAAGCATCCACTGGGCTCTCAGTCCTCTCTGACCAATGCCTGTGCACTTCAGACCAGACCTTGGGAATGACGTTTCTACAAAGGTTTACAAATTAGCAAAGGCTGAAGCACAGCTGAAAAGGTTCATTAGCCGAGGGACTTAATTGCAGCTTTGACAAGCTAGCATAAATCTCCATTAAAAATAAAACACACCTCATAGTGGCCAAAACCAACATGAATATATATCTGAATCTTCCAATCAGGAGCATCACAAAATATTTCACTTGGCACATACAGTAAGAGAGGTTATGGAAATATCTGTAGCTTTTAGAACAAAAACATGTAAGTATAAACACAGATAAAATAGAACTCATTACTCTGTTTAAGCACTAAACACTGACGTTGTCACTCAATGTGTGTTGACAGTATTCTCTTGCTTTATTAATATCATCAGGGCCTGGTTTATTTTAAAAGGAATGTTAATTTTTAAAAAGAGAAAAATTACAATATTGTATATAATGTATACACAAAGATCTCTGTAGAAATATTATTCCAACTTAGCAGGAAAAAAAAATCAGAAGTATCGGACCATTGGAGGTGAGTGTGTGTGTGTGTCTGTAACTTCGTGAATACTGACTGTGTGACGTTTATTAGGTTTAAACCATGCAGTACATTCTTTGTCTCAATGATACTGTAGTTCTCCCATAACATTTTTTTTACTTTACTGCAGATAACAAGACCAACCAAGTGAATATAGCTATTTAATGTTTCTGTTCTTTTATACTGCAGCAAAAAATGTACTGTAAATTTATGAAGAGGCTGTGCCCCGATGGCATTTTCCAATGATGTTAGTGCACAAATGCTTTAAACTAGACTGGAACTGCCAGAATAAAATGTAAATGAAGAATTTCTTGTATAACCTTATACTGCATGAGATCAATTTTTAATAAATTGTTGCAAATCTGTTTTTATGAATAAAATATAGAAAACCTAGCTTTTTGGACTCACTGTCCTCTTCCTCCACAGCAGAACTATCCTATATATATAGGAGATATATATAGCCTTCCTTGGAGAAGGAGGAATCATATTGTGACACCATACTGTAGTAAAAGTCTGAATATAAATCCAAACAGTTGAAGGGTTCACATCTAGAGAAAAAAGATAAATGAGTTTCTGCCTTGAAATGCAGTTACTGTAGTGTTCATTACTGAAGCCTAAACTCATTTTTAACTGGGAAAATAACATACATCAAACATATTCTGAATATTTACATCCAAACCTAAATAACTGAATACATACACTGTTCTCTCTTGCACCACAGAAAATGTGAGTTCAGGAGAAAGAGAAAAATTTGAACATTTCATGTAAGTTGTTGAAGCTGAGCCGATCTTCTAGCCTTATGCAAAGATCTCTGCTTCAGAGGGCGAGGAGACTATGAGAACGATCACAGAATATTCCATGAAGGCAAACACTAAACCTCTTCCTCCAGTTTTGTGCAGGTTTTGTGTTCTAAACCAGGCTCTTCTGCATGGCAGCACGTAAGGAGGGTGAGGGATATAGGGCAGTGAGATGGAGGAAAGAACATTTTTAGTTGCTTGGTTTTCAACAAGAGAACCCTCAAGCCAGAATACCCAAGAAGTATGAGGGCATGGAGAGCCATGACAAGTGCGTTTTCTGTAGATATCTGATGCAGCTTAGAAGTTCTACAAAACACATGCTGAGGAGAAAATATGAGTGAGAAGCCAGCAGCGTGGATCATGGATCTCAATACAGAATACTAGATGGCAGGAGAAACTCACACAAATACATCAAAACTCATTCAAGAAAGAAAGAAAGAAAGAAAAAAATAAAGAGCCTAAAGCAACTCTATTGTGAAACGTACATTCAACTAGAAATTGTGGGAGGATGTGAGCGACTTAGAGTTGTTCAAGAATAACAGGAAAAAGAACAAAATAAATCGTTGCTCTGAGAGGTCAAGAAAATAAGAGAGGTGTCAGGGAAGTAAGTTTACTCAAACCCTTGAGTTTCCACAGTCACAGAAACAGCACTTTCCATAAAATCATAACAGCGCCATTGAATTCAGGGAAGATCAGCAGTTTTGCAGTACTTTAAAAGACATAACACCTTTTCTTGAAGTTTTATAATCAAATCTCTGCTCTTTTCAGAACATGCTTATTCATCACAAATCCTGACACAACATACCTGTTCTCCTCAAGACTGGATTAGTGTTTCTGGCCCCTTCTGCTTAGGCTTGCCTAGGTTCTAGAGGGCAGCCCAGGTGGCTATCAGCAGGGTTGTGCTGTGCACTCACACCACGGCCCAAAGGATGGGCCTGCTGCCACTTGGGGGACTCAGTCCTGCTGCCACTGACTTGTTTGATTGGGATTTGCTTCTCCCTGCCTGAGAAGACTGACAGGTTTATTACACTGCTTTAAACATCGTGATTTCTATCTGAGTTCAGTTCTCATATTTACTGACTGCCTCTTCCATCAGCTGCGACGGTGAATGGCACTTATGTCCATTGCTTTAATTTACATGGATATTATTCACGAGTGCGCTTCCTAGAGTACTCTGCCTCTTGAGCCCATCAGGATCCTGCTGGTGCATGGCTACACTTGGGACTGCCCTATGCTTAGTAGAGGACATTGCAGGTCTAGGGCTACATTTGAAGAGATGAGAAGACAAGGAGCCTTATGTTGGGTTGCTGGCAAGGGCAACCCGGGGTGCCAGTACCACTACATCAGTGTTGCCACCAACCTCTCCTACCTGCAGATGTTTCAAGCCACTAGCTTTTCTAACAGCAACTTGTTTAGACCCCATGCCCAGGTGATGAGGTGCTGAAATGGGCCAAATGAAGGGTAGGCAAGAGGAGAAAGGAGAGAGGGGCCTCTCCAATCCCATAGCATGACCTTCACCACCCCCAAGAAGTCAAGTATCAGAGTCAAGCATGACACAAGAATTTAAACAAATTACTGGCTCTGAGATGCTAAATTCAGTCAAAGTAGAACTGACGAGAAGACAGTAGCAGGAGGTGGGTGCAATCTGTAGGTACCAGGCAGCAAGAAACCTATGGCCTCGCTCGCTAGCAAGAACACAGCAGAAGGAGGTTCAGAAGACCCTGAGCTTCAGGAAAAAGGATAGATACCTTCATGAGCTGGCAAACAGACTTTCACTAGAACAGAGAGTTTCTTTATGCAGCAGCAGACCTCTACCCTCTTTCAATGGGTGCAATTTAAGCCAAGAAAAGGGTCAACTGAATTTAAGACCTACAACTCCAGAC
Source organism: Alectura lathami (assembly GCA_013399715.1). Taxonomy (NCBI): domain Eukaryota; kingdom Metazoa; phylum Chordata; class Aves; order Galliformes; family Megapodiidae; genus Alectura; species Alectura lathami. Next base: position 144,277 of record VXAV01001144.1, read on the forward strand.
ACTTCAGGTACCACATCACCCACCTGCCTACTGCTGCAGTCAGTGATGTGGGAGGCTTGCTTGACCAGGGGAGGTGCAACTGTTAGCAAACCACCCCACAGATTTGAAGTAGTCCATTCTGGCAAGTCAGTTTAACAGGAAAATAGCGTGTGCATTGCAGCAGAGCGCTGATGGGACACTGAGCAATTGCAAGCAGCCCAGAATTAATGGTCTGGAAAACACCTTGACACCAAGGCAGGGACCCCACATGACGCGTCCATGCTACCTCTTGTTCTGGGATTTTGTCAAGAACCTAAATGCAAAACTCATCCTAAGGACACATGCATGCAATAATCGTCCTTGACCCTGTCTCACTCTGCTACACAGTGCCAAAACATGAGCCTGCACAGCTGAACATCCCCTGTTTGTCCATGCCTATGGAAAAAGGAACATGAAGCAAAGTGAAAAACTGTGAAAAAGAGCTGGTAGGAAATCTTTACATGGTTTTGTAATCACAAAGTAAGTGCTCTGTTGCACTGCTATCCCAACTGGCAGAGATGAACATCGTCTCTTGGGCAATTCAAGAGGTAATGCAGAGTGAGGCAGCATTGCTAGGACCATGGGCCCACCATGCTTTGAGGGGTGGGTGAAGTGATGAGTGCAGAAAAGGAAATTACTGACCACAGATCAGCTTCTCGTCAACAAAGGTAAAAGGAAGCAAAGTCTTAGCTCATCTTAAAGGCATTCATGTTTCCAAAGCCATTGACTCCCCATGACAAGAGGAGGGAGGGCAGCAGAGCACCAGAGAAAAGACCATAGCAGGACAGGCAAGGACAGCAGCTTCACACCAGAGCTGCAGAGGGAGAGTGATGGGTGAAGATGGATCACTCAGACAGCACAGGATGGAGACACTCACTGAAGAGCCAGAAGACCAAGGCTTCCTCTAATGTCCCTGCACACCAGAGCCGCATGCGTGGCTATGATATAGAGCCAGGAACAGGGACGTTTTGGCAAACCAGCTCCAGAAAGAGGGTTCACTGGTCACGTAGGAGGGCAGAAAAGGAAAAGCTGCAAAGGTTATGAATGAAAGAGCTCATATTTCAAAGTAAGTTTTGATTGGCCCTGTTGGTTTGAAAAAGCTACCAAAATACTCTCAGAAACAGCATAAGCCTTGGGGCTTTACATTCCCTAGGATCTACCACTCCTGACTTTCAACACTGGCAATAAATCCTACTGGAGCTAGCTTGGCCCATACTTAGGTCACTGGAAGACAGTGGAAGACAGTATTCCAGGGAGGTAACAAAGCTAATGGGAAAAAAAGGAAAAAAAATCAACACACAAGTAGGAGAAAATGGTTTGACAGTTACAAAGGTGCAAATGAACAAGGGGCTCAGCTGCAGTCACTTCTGAGGAAGGAACATCAGTGTCAGCATCAGACACAAGCACCACTAGCAGAAGATAGTCACCGTCGTCCCACAAAGCTAGCTGTACATGGGAGGCTGTTAAAATTGTCAGAACTGAAGCCAATGCCATCACTAACTGCCTTGGTGTTGCTAGTAACTAAAACGGGAGCAACCTTCCTCCAAATTTTGACCTCTTCTTTTAGTAAGTTCAATTAAATACTCGGATACCCTAGGCTATTTCCAGGCTTTCAGCATTAGCGGGTTGCTGCAGGGGTGTGAAGTCTGCAAATTACCAATCCTTATGAAAATTTGACAGAAATGGGTTTTTGCACACACACAGAAACATGGTTTTTTAACTAGACTGTCAGGATGTGGGGAGAGGGAATATTTCATTATCTTATGTATATACTTACAAGATATTTTACTGTTGTCAGAGACCTTCACAGAATTTCCTTTTGAGAGTATATACACACATAAGATGAAGGTGTACAGCTGAAAAGCTGCTGTTCTTCTGTTCCCATGAGGAATATTTCTGTAATTCATGCCCCTGTTCTTCGAGGACCTTTCAGACTCTGCCTGACACCCCAGCTAATATTCTGTATTTACTGCTCTGTTTCAGCTTAAAACACCTAGGAATTAACTGATGTTTGAACTTAAGTAAGCAACTTATGATGAGAATGAAGCTCAGCAAAGTGGAAAAAATGCATGAGTTGTTCCAGCATAATCAATGTGTACAAACAAGAGTAGTACTTGCTACAAAATTTCCACCGGTATTTTACTGAGACAAATGAAAACGATTTTATCAAAAAATAAAAAATAAATAAATAGATATATCACAGTTTTAAGTGACTGTACAGCTGTGAAGCAAAGCCCAGGCTGTGTTACCCTGAGAGGTTGGTTTGGGCTGCCCCAGGCTGTGACCAGCATGGAGTGTTCCATGTGCTGGGGACGTTTGCTCACTGGACACTGCTTCTGCCCTCATTTCAGTGTTACAAATGGCAAACTGATGAATCTGCAGACATCTGCCCTGGTTTAAAGTCAGGCTTTTTGTTGGGTTGCTGGATGGGAGCAGTGGCAGCAAAGTTCACGGGCTCCTCCCAGAAGTTTTCCCAGTGCACTGTGATCCCAAGTGATCCCAAGGCAGCAAGACTCGCTACCTCCTCTCTGCTTCCAGGCTCAAATAAATTCTCCTGGCTGAGCCATTCTGAATATACCAAGGATCTGAAACCTCTCCTTTGTGCTCCTGATCCTGCCAGTATTACTGCACCCTGTGCAGGTAGGCAGAGTGGCCAGGACATGGAAGCCGGACAAACCCCTCCAAAAAGCATCTCTCTGCAGCACATTGTGCAGAAAGGATGCATTGGTGCACACCTTTTCTTTCTTTTTTTTTTTTTTTTTTTTTTCCT
>VXAV01001144.1:147090-196115 GCA_013399715.1 Alectura lathami
TACCAGCTTGACTCTCTGTCCCACTTCCATTGTTCATTGGGTAGCTGTTACTGGTGCTTGAACAGCTGATACGCTCAAATCCTTCTGCCAAGGCTGTCAGACCTTACTTGACAAATCATGAGGAGCAAACCCTCCCCTCAGGAGACCCAAATGTGACCAAAATAGCTTAAAGCATTATAAAGTGCCTATTTTAATACAACCTCCCTTAAATAAGCTTTCTATTTTTTCCCAGCCTACGTCAGCAACCAGCAACCACTCATTGTCTTCTAAAAAGAAGCACACACCCAGCTCTGTTTCAGACCTAGCAGGCATGCTTGCATCACTTTTTCATACTCCTTATTTGCTGCTATTTTTTATGGTCTTGTTGCTGATTTATTGCTTGTTTGTTTTCAAGCAAGACAGAAATGAAATGAACTTTCCCATATGGAGAACACCAACCACAGAGCGCTCACGTCTGTGCAGCGCAAATGCTCAAGTACAAACTGCTTTTCCTCATCCAGCATGCAGAGTACGTATCCCAGGCTGTGCGGCTAGGAGCTTAGAGCTGCAGACAGATGAAAGATAATAAAATGAGCTTGGGCCTCATTAACTTACCCTGCAGATGGGAATATTAACATAGATTAAAATCTATGCTCCAAAAAGAAAACCCAGTCCCAGCCCTTGTCACAGGCAAACTTCAAGCAATGAGTTCCTTGAATTAATTAGTTCATCATATTTTGAAGCTGCAATAAGACACTCTACGTAAAGAAGGCCCTCTCCACATGGCTGTGAAGGTTTTGTGGCCAAATGCAATTTTGAGAATTAAATCTCTAGTTATGCGCTTTGCCTATGGCTTTGATGAATATTCTGTTGCTCTGGCTGCACATACAGAAAGAGCCCAGGAAGGCAGTTTTATCAGGACCTAGTTCAGCTTGGCATGTTTAAAAACATTTACATTTAAAAACACTTCAGAATTTAGACAATCTCGCACAAAATAATTCAATATATTCAACACGATGAAAAGATGTTGCTCATAGATTCCTCTCTTTTCTGGAATAAGGCTTTCCTTTCACTGATATGCAGTTCTTTTAATCTATTCTATATAGAGGTTATGTTAACTTCATTATATTACCATTACATTACTAGCACTACACTAGTGATGCAAACAATGAGTTTTCATCTTATTTTTTCCTTTTTCTAAGGAAAACAATTGTCTAAGACAGGCATTCCAGTACTCCATCTGTGACGGAGAAATTTTCTGTCTGTCTGTACGTCACTCAAAGGTCACGTAATCCCATGAGACGAGTAGGGTGGCCTGTCACATGCCTTTCAGGGATGTGTTTACGCAGTTGGCAAAGATTTACTTTGACGTTTGTGGTACATCACGTAACACGCTGCTTTGTGCACTGTAGGTTGCTTTATGTTTAACACACAGATCACTGGCTCAGCTTGCAGTGGATCCCTCTTTGCCGATGACAGTCCTGTATCTCAGATGCCTTCACTCTGGCACTGCTCCAGGCTCAGTTGCTGTGTGCAGAACTGCTCTTCCCCAAAGACAGACCTTTCTGCATAAAAACATCCCACACTCCACTAACTTGCTTTTGCACCTGTCAGGCAGTCATTTGGCTACCCATAAATTACAATATTCTTTCTTGTCCTACCTAGTTCCCTCTTATTTTTTTCTTCAGTCCCGATTGTGAGAGTTTCTGGCTTCAAGCTCTAAGAATTCTCCTCTGCGTCTCTCCTGGCTATTCACTTTCAGCTCCTTTTGTTTCTTTACTGGCCGAAACTGTTCCTCATAACTGCCAAGAACATCTGGCCACCTCATGGTTTGTTAGGCTGCTGCCTGAGCACTTCCCAAGAACAAAATCTGTTGAAGATATAAACCAGTAGTTGCAGTGTTGCTGTTGCTAGTGCTGGGCTATGTGATGTGTGTTAACTGCACAATGACTCTGCAGTTGGAACTTACTGGTTGTGCTTTGGGCAGCCGTGATCTTGGTTTGGTTATGACTACACAAATCACTAACAAGTTGGGAACAACTGCTCTGACTTTTTCTTTTCTCCATCTTGAAGTTGTTTCTGCAATGGTAAGGTTTAACTGTATGTGGCAAAGGTCTAAAAGGTAAGTGATGCTTGTGTGACTCACTAGCTCACAGATACAAAAGAATGGCCAGACTGTTCAGGAGCACAGGAAGATAGCCCTATAGTAACCCAGGACTGGAGGAAGGAAGACTGCTGCCTGAAGACCTCCCGGTGAAGAACTTGGATCACTGCAGACCCTTTCTTCTAAAGGTGCTGCTGACCTTAGGGCCCTGAGGGCTGAAGAAAAGTGAGCATAGAATCACAAAGAAAGAGACAGAAACCAGAAAATCTGTGTATGATGGTCATAACTGTATAGGACTTTACAAGAAGTAGGTAATTTGGACTATGTGTGTTAGAGTCATTAATCACATGTTTTTTTCTCTGTTGTGATTAGACTAGGAAACTAATTGCACTAATGATAAATTGTTGTTTTAAAAGTGTTCTCTATGCCCACAGAAATTGCATAGGCTCTAATGCAGCAAAGAAGCAGTAGTGGTTCTTTCATCCTACATCACTCATTCCCCAAGAAGTATGTGGTTGCCGCTCTTCTCCATCCCCTAGCATTGGCACCAGAAAGCAAGAGAGCACAGACTTCACCTGCTTATGGGGAGTGTGAGATATTCTCTGTGTAAACTAGTCTGTATCCTCAGTTTCATAAACTGAATGGTTCAGTGCTCCCTGAAATCTGCATTAAAAATGCTGACAACAGTGAGAAGTGCTTTCCTGTTTCTGCCTCAGCAGCCACCATTATTCTTTGTATTTCCTCCACTACATATTCACATAAGTTTTAATCTACTGAAACAAGTTTGTCTTCTCTATAAGGGAGAGCACTGTAGTCTTATTTGATCATTTTGTTGATCGTTTTGTAATCAACATCCCAAACATTGTTAAGTATCCAGAAACCAAAAAAATAAGGGGGAAGTAAAGAACAGATGAAGAAGAAGGAAGAAGAATGCTTTCCCCTTTCCTTCTCCTAGAGCAGAAATATTTTTGTACTTGGTTTTTAGATCTAACTGAGTAACATGTTAAAAACAGTAATATATATATATATATATGAAAAAAAAAAAGAGGCTAACAGTGACTTTTCCCACCACTTGCTTACCTCTGCTCCCCAGTTTTTACACCAATCAAACCAGTCACTAAGCAGACCACATTACTTGCACACGAAGATGATTCCATATTGAACCAGCGTTATTTCTTATGCTTTCCCAGATGGAAAACCATAAAGCAGGGCAAAGGTATATTGCAAAACAAAACAGAGTCTGGAGAAGGGTGAAAACATATGTATGGCTGCATATATTAAAAGTAGTTTAGAAAATCTGTTAGTCTTCTGGAAACTGATGAAGAAATATAGAATAAGATTCCATTTTTTCAGCCAAAGCTTTACATCAGTAGCTGCTGTCTGGACGTATTGACAAGTTGCATAGGTTCAAGCACATTGATTTTATGCTGCAGATTTAGACATTCCTGCTACCAAATTTGAAACATCAGAGTCCTATTTTCAGGGTTAATCAACCCCATATTCACAAGCAGATAAGAAATATTACATAAATATTATGTTGATTTATCATTTATCAAGCAATTTTTGACAGGATGTGCTGGGTTCATACATTTTTTATAAATTGTTGCTATTTTGGTAGAGAAGAAATGTGGGGTGAATAAAGCCAGCAAGTATTTACGATTTCCTGTGTTGTTCCTACACAGCATGCTAAGATTTATAGCTAACTTACAACTTTCATTGCCTTGCCTCTATACATTTTCCTTACTCTGTGTTTTGTTGTTTTTTTTTCTTAATCATTAAATTCAAATTGACATCCTTGGGCCAATTCATTTTTAATTTAAGAGCGTAAAACAAAAATAGCTTCACGAGCAAAGAATTAAACGAATCAGAAATGAGCATATGGCAAAAACCAAGTCCTTTTAGCTGTTCTTTGAATGCACTATGACTTACAACAGTGAGGTTATATGGTAGAGTTTAGAGTACAAAGCCTACTAAATAATGAATACAATACTTCCGTGTAATTTGGCTGGCAATAACCCTGAGCAATTTTAATTAGCTTCATCTCCCCTTAACTGCAAGGACAGCTGAAGAAAGTTCAGCCTTTCTACGAGAAAGGCTTTCTGCAAGTTGTGTTATCTAGATTTGTGTCTATCTTTCTCTTGCCTTTCTGCAAGTTGTGTTATCTAGATTTTATTTATTTATTTATTTACTGCTAGCACAACTCAGCTTTTCAACTGATTTACCAGATATTTGTGTGATTTCTGTTAGATTATGCAACTAAAGAACCATCCCCGTGGTGCTTGGAAGGAAACCCCAATAATCCAGTGAAAGAAACAGAGCACCCTGCCCAGGCATCACAGGAGAGCAAGCAGCTCAGTGGGGGTCCATCTCCAGCAACTCAAAGCTGACAGGCAGCCGAATCCCAAAAACTTAATCAGAGAGGAGCACCCTGACCTGGCCGCTCCCAGACCCCTCACCACAGCACACTCAGTCTATGATCTCAGTGTGAAACCCGTCAAGATGAGGTTCGGAAGGAGAGGCTCTCCAGATCGTCTTAAAGCCTGAGGGGTCACTGCCTCAACTGGCGTGGAACTCAGCACGGGATGCAAGGGACTAGCATTTGGGGATTTTGTAACACTGGCTGAGAGATGTTTAGATGGAGGACCAGGCAGGGACAGTGAGCGATCAAGGTGGTTTGTGAGGAATAAGCATGAGGGGGGAAAAATAAAAAAAAATAAATACAACAAATAGGTGAAAAGGGATAAAAGGAGCAGATATATTTCTGTGTGGTCACCTAGTCCAGCACGCAGGTTATTGTGCTGCCTGCATGCCCAGGTAGAAGCGGTAAGACTTATGTCTGTGGTTACTCTCTGCTCCCTGAAGCCTGGTGATCACCTAGGTCACTGGCCTCATCTGCTGTCCCCAAAGGGCACCATGTAAGCAGTCAGCCATGGTTCAGTACACTTGGTTCTTAACCACTTAGCTGCTACCACATGGACAATTCACATAATTTATGTGAATTCCTTTTCCTCCTCCATGCCTGCCACGGTGACAACTGGGGAGCAGACCTCCTCAGCTCAGCACTTATCCCTTTCTGGTTCCCAGCATCAGTAACATTCTGGGCAGATATCAGTAAGTAGAGATAATCTCAGGACCAGAAGCCAGATGATGACTGTGGCCAGATCTGCCCAAAGAGCTTTAAAGCTGTGCTTGCTTGAAGCTCAAGACCTTTCCAGTCCCCAAACCTGCCAAGTACAACAAGTTTCTCTCGTGAGCATGGATATACCAGCAAAGCAACTGGTCCCAACACACTGGATGGATGGTCTGTTCCTTGCCCCTCTCAAATTTCTCTTACATGAAAGGGAGGAAAAAAATGGATAATTTTTGTTGTTGATGTTTTAATAAAATCTAATATGTTGTCTGCATTATGGCCCGAGGCATGTTATAAGAAACACTAATCTGATCTTCTAGTTCTCCTTATCTCCCATTGTCTGGTAGCAATCTGTCTGTTATTTCTTTTCCAGTCACTAAGGGAATGAGAAAAATTGACCTACCCTGTTTCAGTGTAACAATTTGCTACAAAAGTTGATATTCTTAGACAGCAGATGCTTGGAGTATTGCCAAATGGGAGAAGAAAATTGACATTGGTTTTCTGTTGTTCTTACAAGAGTATTTATAGGTCTATAACATATCCTCACCTCCGTAACAGTCTGTCAGACAGCTGGAAGTCTTCTAAATTACATGAAAATATCAGTTTTAGGTTCTGTCACTACAGATACTTAGAGCGGCCAAATCCAGAGAACAGAGCAGAAGTCTGCACCAGAGAATGAGCTGATGGGAGAGCTTTGCATGGTGGCAGACCCCACCACATGGGCTCACTGCACAGAGGAAAATGAATGAATTACTGAAGTAGATTTTCCTTTAACATCCGTCCATGTTTACTGGGGTATGTGACTCCAGACGTTTTCTCCTGCTGTATTTTAAAAGATGTTACACCACAATGTGTGTAACAGCACATACATCTAATTCCTTCAACAGCTGGTGAAGAGCACACTGATTCCAGTCAGTTTGTTAGGGATGATGAGGAACAGCCAGGGAGACTAATGAAAAGAGACATACCAAAAGGAAGTGGAACTTGAAGGGCAGTTAGTGCCTCATACCCTTTGTTTTTCAGAACACTTCTTCCCAGCCTAACCCACCTTCTCATCAAGAAGTGTTGGCTAGTGGGAGGTGCTCGGGTGATGTCTCCACAGACAACGCTTTCCCTGCTTAACTACAATGCCGCTGGGCACAGGGATTGCCTGAGCTTTTAGAAAGGCTGTTTTCTGGAGGCAGCAGGCTAGCTTTTGTAAATCAACAGGAATTCTCTTTATTTTGGATTCACATCTACTCTGTTTAGGCTTTCTAACCAGACACCACATGACAAATTAGGTAGTTAAAATTTCTAGCTAAATGTCTTACTGACAAACTCATCTGCTGTTTAAACTACACATAAAATAAGTATTTAAAAGTTAGCTGAACCTCTGGGCTCAGGACAAAGTATATTTATCTCAGGGCAAAATATAAAAGAAGAAAACAATGACGTCCAACAACCACAGTCGTCATCAACAACTCACGAACCCCACTTACCCATCACCCTCTCCTCATCTCTGCAACTCTCCACACCTTGGAAATTTTGCAGTAAAACCTGTGCAGGTGCAATCCCTATAAAATAAAAGCTATTTCCAAAGCTGAGGTCTCTTCAGCTGAAAATACTGTGTGTATCAGCTTGCTTCAGCTAAGCTGTGAGATGTCTGCTTTAATGCTTCTGGCAATTGCAGTTGTCACCAGATGACTTAAGAGAATGTTGGCCTTTAAGATATTTAAGAACTTTAACTGCTTTTTTCAATTTGCAGCAAGAAATGAACTTAAGGTCAATTTGTAATGCAGAACACCGGGTTAATCACAATTTAACTGATGGACTGGTTCACACAAGAAAAGCATCACACTTGAAGAAACAAGGTAACTAACGACGTTTAGAAAGACCACATTTCTTGTATCGGGTACTGACTGGCAGAAATAGGGATGGTTTAGTTCTGAGAGGTCACTAAAAGCTTTCACCTAGAAATCTGGATGTTGAATTGTATTTTCTGGGGGCTCAAAAACAAGCTGAATGCAGAAGTGGAGTTCTATAAACGAGCTTTAAATAATCAGAAAGAGAAAACAGGACAGACAATATGTCAGCATGGAAAAAATGGATCGATCCTGAAAAACAGAGCATTCATGTATCAGAGGACAGCAGTAAGAATCTTGACCATGTCCTCTTCCAGACTTGTTCTTTGTTGTACCACGAAGCACACGGAAATCCACATAAGGCACAAATCAATCTGTTGTCCTGAAGGAAATATTGCCTTTCCCACCCAGGTAGAGAAGTCTTATCACAGTTGATGCTCCAGGCTGCTAATCTTGATGACCTGACTCATCTGTCCATCACCAGGCCTACTTTGGCTGTAAATACTCTTGTTATTAAGCGCTTCTGCCACAAATCTTCCACGCCAGCTATTCGTGCTGGTCTGCCTTGCTATACCACCACTGATGTGTGGTCCCAGCTGGGTCCTTACGTGGGTGGTGGTGTTACACTCATTTGAAGCCACACAGACTCTGCAGGCAAACACTCTCTGCGGTTTCTTCTCCCAGGCAAGCAGGTTGTTGTCATTGATTGAAACAACCTGGAACCTAACCCCTTGCTTTAGCCATCAATGGAATGATGAAATGAAATGTCCACCCTTTACCAGGTGGTGGGAACACGGAGCACACAACTCTCTCGCACACCCGCACCCTGCCTACTGGAAATGCATCTTTCATGCCCATGCTCTGGAGGAAGAAACAGAAGTGTAGCAATTTCACTATACTCATTTTTGTTGTGAATTTATGCAACCTACTTGCTTTCGGTTTCCCCTACCCTGAAGGCTCAGCCAGGCAAGATGCAAAGGTGGCCAGGGGCTGGATCCTGCACTGTTCCAGTGCTGCATGGCCTGCAATGACCAGGCTATGGACTGGTCACAGCTCTGGCAAACAGTGAAACAGCCATGACTTAAGTACCTGCAGATTCCTCTATAGTGCAGGAGAGGCCTTTGATTTCTCCTCTTCCTTGAGGGCTGTTAAAGCTTTGCTAAGGCCTCACTCCAGACCCAGCCTGGGCAGAAGAAGAAGGCTCCCTGTCCAGGCCTGACTCTTACAGGAAAGGCCATGCAGGCTGTTTAAATACGTATCATCTTGCCACCTTCTATCAGGGAGGACTGCTGTGGCTTTCCACTGCTTCATTATGCAAAAAATATGTAATCAAAGATTCTGATGTGAAAATGAAATGTTTCCAGTGACCCAAATAAAATGCAACCAGTGCATCTCTCACTCACTCACAGAAAAGGCACAGCCATTGCCAGCTCCAATCCCTGAGCACAAATTAGAAAAAAATAATTTGGTGTAGAATTATTCAAATAAAAAAAAGCTAATCTGCATTTCTCCAATCTTCCAGGGAAACACTTGTTTCAGCCTGAATGGATGTAGGTTTCCTGCCTGCATGATGAACTGATGCAATTTCACACCGATCATTGAGGGCTTGTACTGTGGCATAGCTGATCGGAGGGGAAGCAGGCTCACAGGTGAATATGTAGCTGTCTGGCAGGTCTGTAAAAGTGTCTCAATCCTCGATTTTTCATTTTTAATACTACCCAGAACTGTTACTAGCACTGCAACAAAACAGACTAAGGAAGAATATTAAATTAGTTTATGTAGTATAAGCAGCAAGGTGGCAATGAGACCCCAGAGGAGGCTGCTGATCGATTTTGTTGTCGCAGAGCAAGACAATTTCACTGCCAAGAAGCACTGCTGAGCAGGGAGAAATTGCTAATAGCACAGCAGCTCCACATCACATCCAAGCTTCTTATGGGCCACGTGCTTGGACGATGCAATGGGCAGCGGAGCATAGAGATGCTGCTGACGTCCCCAGCATCAGCAACAGTAAAACTCATCATTGTTTAATCCTCCAAATGGAAATATTTTTGTACCCTCCTACAAGGGCATCAGTTGTTTTCTAACCTTGATTTTCAGCTTATTTCCTCAGTTAGTAAGCAGTGTTTCTGGAGACACTCATTGATATGCTGCGTTTGGCTTAAATATTTACACAACAGCGTCAACTTTTAAGGCAAAAGCAACATGATCTCCTAGCAGCGGACTTTCCTTGTCACTTAGTTTTGAGGCTATATTGATTTTTTTAAACAGCTCAGGCCACTGTTTGCGTGAAAGATGCTTTAGAAAGTTACTCTATAGTGGTTTTCAAATTATTTGCTAATGTGCTCTGATACTAATGCCTGTTGTCTTTGCTGTCTTTCCTCTGTTTTAGGAAGTGACTCTAAACAATTATCCTGATTCCAGAACAAATAAAGTAGCAGCAGCAATGTGTGTTAATTCCATCAGTCCTTATGACTTTACCAAGCCTAAAAATTCAATGCCTCTGGGCACTGATTTGCCCATATTCTTTGCCATAATTCTTCACAAAACCCCATTTAAAAGTATCCATTGGGTTTCTCAGAGGCTTGAGTGACTTTCCAGGCAACACTTGGGCTCAGAAAGCCACGAGCAAGAGCATTCTGCACACGTTCTGTGCCTCTGATAAACACAGAGCTTTCTGGCTGCTCCCTGCAGCCTTAACCAGTGCAGGAACAAGGCCCCTCAACTTCCACAGCCCACAGCCGCCTCCCCAGGAAAGCAACGCCCCCACAGCCACCCTGCAGCCAGGTAACCCAGCTCTGCGTAAAAATACGGGATAATTACAGCTTCATTTCAGCAGCAGGTGCAACTCATTAACCTGCAGCAGCCTGCCATCTCCCAGGGAGCAGAGGCAGCTCAGCTCTACAGGAGAGAGAAGCCTGTGGGGAAAATTCTCAGAGAAGCAGAGCCTGGTGGAGATGTTTAAGCCACATGTTAGGCTTTGCTGTAGTGACATATGCTCTCTTCCCCCTGAGGTCTGCCTCTTGCACAGGCAGAGATCCTCAGACCTTCCAGCCTGGCTTCAGCTAGCTACCAGGATCAGCCTCAGCTTTCCTTCTTTTAGGTAGGACAGCAGGAATTTTTCCTCACACAAGTAATGAAACATGGACAAGTAGTGCCAAGTGGCAGTGGGACTCCTGAGCACCCCAGCCACGACTTTGCTTATGAACCTCCTGCATCTCAGCTTCTGAAGGGGAGGCTCGGTGGGATCTCATCAGTGACTATAAATCCCTGAAGGCAGGATGCAATGAAGACAGAGCCAGGCTCTTCTCTGTGGTGCCCACTGCCAGGACAAGAGGCAGTGGGCACACACTGGAGCTCAGGAGGTTCCCCCTGAACACCAGGCAGCACTGCTGTGCTGTGCTTCACCAGTACAGGCTGCCCAGAGGTTGTGAGGTCTCCTTCTTAGAGATCTCCAAAAGCCATTAGGTCATGGGCCTGGACACCCTGCTCTAGGTGGCCCTGCTGAAGCAGGGGTGGGACCAGATAGAGCCTGAGGGCCCTGCCAGCCTCAGCCATGCTGTGCTTCTGCGATTTTGGCACTTCCCAACCAGTTTGGTTCTGCATTTCAACACTTGACGCAGTCCACGTACATTTGGCATGTGCACCTGGAGTTATCCATGCTTCAAGCCACCCTGTCGGCAAATGACGTTCTGTCTATAGCCAGCCACGCTGCCAGGTGAACTGTGCTCCCCTTGTTTTCATTAATCTGCTGCCATTAGCATTAATCAGCCGACGACAGGAACATGACGCTGTTGCATATGTTTTTATGATCGCTCTTAAATTGTCGTTACTAATAAAGCCAAACCAGGCTGGAAAAAACACTTCTTCACACAGCTGGGAGTTGAATGGAGACTAGTTGCTTAACCTGCAAGAAAGCAATTTTATTATTTCAGATGCCTTTTCTCTAGCCTAATTGCTGTGGTCTGTTTTACATTTTAATTAATGTTACTTGGTTTGTTCAGGCAGTTTCAGCTTGCTTGTTCATCACTCTGTGGTAGGAGGTGAGCTTTTTAATTAAAAACAAGGCTTCTTGTAAGATCATCGGTAAGAAAGTCATAGGTTTTAAATAAAGCACGTTGTAGTCGCTTAGAAAATAAATGTGCAAAGTAGTTTGAAACTGCAATCAATGAGTCTCCCTGCTCAAGTACAAATTGGATGGAGGAATAAAGATACTGACAGAGAGAAACTGAGGAAAGGACAGTTAGTGATGCACTGAAGTTTCCTGATGGAAAAGAAGAGCAATACAGCAAAGTCATGATTGATATTCCGCTCAGCCCACTGGAGGTCTGCATATGTTCCCCACAACATCCCCTTCCCCTTGCTAATTATCTCACAGCCTTGCTGTCTCTCAGTCTCCGGGTCACCAAAGTCACTTATTAGCAACCTGACTGCCAACCACAACAAAAGACATGGAATTGCCTATTTTAATTATGGTTTCATTGTCATGCAATTCACAGCCAGTCCATAGTGAGAAGGGCTTCTCACTGTTTGCTTGACAGCCCAAAAATTCACACCAGAGAATGAGAATAGTTGCCACACGGTAGGGAGCACAAGCCCAGAGCTCCTGGGCATTTGATGGCCCCCAAGCACCAGCAGAAGCTCTTTCCTTCTAAGTGCATGTCACAGAGGTGTCTTTATTCCTCAGCCCCTCCTCTGCCACCCTTAACAGATATTTTGGCTTCCACTGGTAAAACTGCCTGAAAAATATTTGCTGTGCAGAGATCAATGAGAAGCAACAATTAAGGCTGAGCGAGGGTGTTGCTGCAATGGAAAGGAGGAATGCTGGAAGATATTCAGAGAGAGAAATGTAAAGATGATGAGCATGTCATTTTGCAGCACTGGAACTCTTTCTGAGGTGTGATTTCACACGGCCGTAACTAGTGGAAAATTTTCAGGAGACCTTTTCAAAACGAAGGAAGTTTCAGAAATACTCCAAACTTCCTTAGGCACAGCCAAATGAGCCTCAAGTGGGAAGATGAGAAAGTGGAGAATAAAATTTAAAAAAAAAAAAAATAATAAAAAAAAAATAATGGAATAGAGGCCAGCACCCCTCCCTTTGCTTTCTATCTTTTCCCTTCCTACTTGTCAGATGACAGAAACACCGGGCTGGCTGCTATTGCAAACAGGCAGTTTGCTCCAGCCTCGTGCAGCTGCAGTGCAGAACCTGCAAAGGCAGCACCCCAAGTGCCTGATGCAAAGGGCAGGGCTGGCAGCAATCAATTTGTCTTCCTCATACAGGTGCTTTGCTGCATCCACCACCAAAGCCCCTGGAAGAAGGTCAGTGAGGGAGAAAAAGTAAGGTTTTGTTAGCTGGCCAGTGCCTAATGCTGCTGCTGCAATATTCAGGAGCAGAAGAAGGGATATGCCTACATCCATCTCTTCTCCTTCATTTCCTGAAAGTCAATCTCAGCATTTTTGATTGGTGAGAACGACCAGTTATCTCGTGATGCATTGAAGATATTTAAGGTGGCATCCTTGTGGCATATACACAGGTAGGTTACTGACAGCTCCAAGGTACAAAAGAGAATGAAGCAATGGGATTGATGCATGGAAACAATAACGAGCTCATTCACAAGAAACGGCAAGGGCCAGGAGATCTCTCTGTCTGTGGGGAAAAAAAAAAAAAAAAAAAGTAATACCAACAAATATCTGTAACACATTGCCAAAGATGCTCTCAGAACAGCTTTTAAATAATTTAACAAGGAGTTTAGATGCTGCTGAATGGCAATGCTCTGGCTTTCAGGCTAAGTTTTCTGAAGTTTACTATGAACTCAGAAGACTGAGTGCATTCTAGCTTGGAAACAGAGCTGAGTGAGCATTCAGATGCACTGGGATCAAAGTTTGTTAATATTTTAATGTTTCTAACACGATGCAGAGTGCATGAAAAGTCTAAGCCTTGGGGAGCATGCTGCTTAATTCAAGTATTGAGTCACGACCGAAAAACAAGACTGCAGTTCTGTTTTCCTGATGGCAGATCAAATTCTGGCTATTCTCAATAGTCCAATATTGATCACTAAAATGACCTCTTCTTCCCCTCCTGCATTTTTTCAAACAAAGAAAACAGAAAATGAATCTGGTTCAGGACAGTAATAGGCAATCATGAAGAGGTGTTGGAGCTGACTGGCATTAGCTAAGCCACTTCTCAGGCTAATATAGATATAAATTAAATCAGCATTTGGCAAACAAAACAGTCATGCTGGTGTTTGAATAATTGCACACATTGTCAGAAATGCCAGTGAAGGTCCTTCAAATGCTCTGGACACTTTAAGCCAGCTCTTATCTATTTAAAATAGAAGTCCATGGAACAAACGTGATCTCCATAACAGCAGGGCATACATGTGGGTTAACACAGAGAGAGACTGGTCAGGGCTCTCCTTTGCCCATAGCAATCCCATAAAAAAGCCAGCTCTACCAGCTCTGCAGTCAGAGGTGTGAGGACAGGAGTCTTTCCAGTGAGAGGGCAATGTAGCATAGATCTCTTCTTCTGCAGGAAGAAATGGTGTCAACCTTAGCCTACAAGCCTTAGCTCTGCAGCAAGTGATATAAAGAAAAGTCCGGAGCTCTGGATGGCTTCGGATGCTGGGAGGCACCATGCTGTCCATGAAGCATTTGGGCTTCCAGGTGTCCCCATTGCCTCTTTAAATTCTATTTTGCTCAGTGCAGAATGCCAAGGTGAAACACAGGACAACTCATTTATGGCCATTCAACCAGGAGGACACATCCTGAGCAGAGCTGTACCTGTCCTCCTGATGACAAACCTGCTGCAAGTCAGATTTATTCTGAGAGGTGACACCCTCCAGGGAAGTCCATCTGAACCCCAATGCACTGCAAAATCTACTGCTTTTACACTCTAGGGCATTAGGGGAAGATCTTCTTTGCAGTGGTGTTTGGATTCCTTTCCATTTTCCGGGCTTCCAGCGCATCGAGCTGGCTCATCCTGCCATGGCTGCTCTTCTGCAATGCACAGTGGGCGGATGGAAGTGGGAATGTGGGGTGTCCACAGTTAGGGTGAGACCCTGACACATTGTGAAAGGACTTGATTGCAAGCAGGGACTATGGGTTTGACTTGGTCACCAACCCCAGAACCATTAAATTTGTGCAGCTGCTGCTGACCAAGATGTATACCACATTCAGCTAACTTAGGTGAACTTTAAGCCTCAAAGAAGATGAAAAAGGGAAAGCAGACTGATGTTTTCCTATATCTGATAAGGCAACAGACCTCAATACATCAGTCTTTTAAACTAACAGATAAAGAAGCAAAAATTTTGTAGTTCCATGTGTACCAGTATGTGGCTGGCTTTCATCCCATTATAAAACGCTGTTTACAGCAACACAAGTTTTTACCCTAGTTTGAAAGGACCGAAGAATCTGATGATTTTGCCACAGCTTTGCTCATCCCTTCACAACATGATTCCCAGGACAGTTTCACTAAGAACGATACATTATTTTGTTTGTGTCCTGAAAGACTATCACCTGTCAGAGATGTCACAATATGATGTTAGTCCAGTGTTTGAAAAAGACTTTATAGCATCTAGACAGGCCAGGAGCTTTAGGCAACATCTTGACACGGCGTAGGGGCCAGCTGATTCTGTCACACCCTGGAGAGTGCCATGATGCTTTGAAAGAAGCACCTGTCATTGATCTGGGCCCGCAGTGGATCTCCCGAAATAGCCTGGTGCTGACTATCCTCCTGGAAACGAGAACAGCACAGCCAAAACCCTGCGAGCATCTGGCATGAGGCGCTTCCACATGTCGTGAACGCCTGCTAGCA
Organism: Alectura lathami; assembly: GCA_013399715.1. NCBI lineage: Eukaryota > Metazoa > Chordata > Aves > Galliformes > Megapodiidae > Alectura > Alectura lathami. The sequence continues at coordinate 161,955 of VXAV01001144.1, forward strand.
AAGATTCATATGGCCATTATCCTATGAAAGGTTGATTTGCATATCTGTGCCGCTTGGGAAGTGGATGTTGTTTGTATTAGCCAACAGCTGATGACAAAAAAAGAGCGCACCTGGCTGCAACATGGTGTGATTTCTGGAGCCGAGATGAAGCGGTTGTGTGCAGACACACTGCCACAAGACACGTCAAACTGCTTCGGGATTCAAACATGGGGACGGTGTCACAGTCAGTCGTAGCTCTGGCTGGTTTCAGACACCACCCTGCTGACAAAATACTTGCCCAAAATAAGGGCTACTACTGGTCAGTATGGCAAATGAGCACCTGCGCTATGGAATGAGGAGATATGCCTGCAAGGGGAAAAACCGCACAGAAGAACGGGCTCAAGCCCATGTCCAGAACACCAGAGCAGCGAGGCTGTGCCAGGCTCACCTTCCTACCAGAGCAGCCCCTTCTGTGCAACCTCTAAAAGGAGAGCATTAACCCCCAGAGCATTTCAGACAGGGTTTTGTATCAGTACAAAAATCTCTATCTGTGCTAAGGCAGCCTTGTGCAGGATTCAACAAGGATTTTACAAGGGAAATGCTTCCCTCGTCCCAGTGACTCAAAGAGCGCATATGGCACTGTTGGAACAGAACAGGGACACAAGATCTTCCCCAGAAGCATATGTTCACCTTTCTCCCACACCTACACAGAAACACGAGGTGCCTGTCACAGCACAACAGTGTGCAGCCTGCTGTGCAGGGCCTGTGTTGTGCAACCACGGAGCTTTCCAGCCCAGCTCCTAACTCCATCAACTCTGCTTGCTGGGGTTCTGCCATGCATACTTGGGCTGAAATCAGGCACTGCTGTCTGGGCTGGATTGGCTCTTCCCCTGGGCCTGGGCCACCAGTTCTTACCCTCAACCAGTCAAGCGTGTTTTCCCAACCTTTTTTCCCTTGTAGAGAAAATGAAAGCCACACCTTCATTCGAGATGCGTGGAGACAAGTACATGCTGCGTTTTTACATGACTTTCCTTAACAGTGAGTAGACCGCATTTTGATGTTGGAGCTGACAGGCCACTCCACCACCGCAGCAGCAGAACAACTCTCCAAGACCAACAACATAGCCCTGTAAGCCTTTCCATCCTTTCGGAGGAACCCTTTTAACCACGTTATAGTGAGCAAGCTGTGGAGGAGCAAAGAGATGTTTCACACTTCGTTTGCCTTATAAAGATCTTCCTGGCTAACACAGTGCTGCCATGGAAAAAAAAAAAAAAAACCAAGTCACTGTACTGCTCACAAACTCAGCAGGTACAATAATTCCCTTCTGTGTCGTGCAAAAGGACAAACTGAGCAGCTATAGCACTTTTTCCAGGTTCAGATGCCCCTGATAGGTTCCCACCACAGACCAGAACAATATCAGAAAAATCAATTTATGACTTAAATGAGGAAAGAATAAAACAGTCCAAAGGCAATAAGCAGCTGTTCTCTGTCCCATAGATACCCAAAAGGCAGCACTACATTTCACAGAATCACAGAATGTTAGAGACTGGAAGGGACCTCGAAAGATCATCTAGTCCAATCCCCCTGCTGAAGCAGGAACACCTAGAGCAGATTGCACAGGAACGCGTCCAGGCGAGTTTTGAATGTCTCCAGAGAAGGAGACTGCACAACCTCTCTGGGCAGCCCGTTCCAGTGCTCTGTCACCCTCACTGTGAAGAAATTTCTCCTCATATTTAAGCGGAACCTCCTATGTTCCAGCTTGCACCCATTGCCCCTTGTCCTGTCGCTGGATGTCACAGCGAAGAGCCTGGCTCCATCCTCCTGACACCCAGCCTTTACGTATTTATAAACATTAATTAGGTCACCCCTCAGTCTCCTCTTCTCCAAGCTGAAGAGACCCAGCTCCCTCAGCCTTTCCTCCTAAGGGAGATGCTCCACTCCCTTAACCATCTTGGTGGCTCTGCACTGGACCCTCTCCAGCAGTTCCCTGTCCTTCTTGAACTGAGGGGCCCAGAACTGGACACAATACTCCAGATGCGGTCTCACCAGGGCAGAGTAGAGGGGGAGGAGAACCTCTCTCGACCTACTAACCACACCCCTTCTAATACACCCCAGGATGCCATTGGCCTTCTTGGCCACGAGGGCACAGTGCTGGCTCATGGTCATCCTGCTGTCCACCAGGACCCCCAGGTCCCTTTCCCCTACGCTGCTCTCCAACAGGTCAGTACCCAACTTATACTGCTTCCTGGGGTTATTCCTGCCCAGATGCAAGACTCTACACTTGCCCTTGTTAAATTTCATTAAATTTCTCCCTGCCCAACTCTCCAGCCTGTCTAGGTCTCGCTGGATGGCAGCGCACCCTTCTGGCGTGTCAGCCACTCCTGCCAGTTTTGTATCATCAGCAAACTTGCTGAGGGTGCACTCTATCCCCTCATCCAAGTCGTTGATGAATATATTGAACAGTACCGGTCCCAGTACTGAACCCTGGGGGACCCCACTAGATACAGGCCTCCAACTAGACTCCATCCCATTCACCACAACTCTCTGGCTTCTTTCCTCCAGCCAGTTCACAATCCATCTCACTACCCGATCGTCCAGACCACACTTCCTCAGTTTAGCCGCAAGGATACTGTGGGAGACGGTGTCGAATGCTTTACTGAAATCAAGATAGACCACATCCACTGCTTTACCATCATCTAACCACCTGGTAATGTCCTCATAAAAGGCTATCAGGTTGGTTAAGCATGACTTCCCCTTGGTGAAGCCATGTTGGCTGCCTCTAAGGACCCTCTTATCCTTGATATGCCTAGAGACAGTGCCAAGGATAAGTTGTTCCATCACCTTCCCAGGGATAGAGGTGAGGCTGACCGGTCTGTAGTTACCAGGGTCCTCCTTCTTGCCCTTTTTGAAGATTGGGGTGACATTTGCTTTCCTCCAGTCCTCAGGCACCTCTCCCGTCCTCCACGACTTACCAAAGATGATGGAGAGCAGCCTAGCAATGACTTCCGCCATCTCCCTCAGCACCCGTGGGTGCATCCCATCAGGACCCATGGATTTGTGGATGTCTAGATTGCTTAACTGGTCCTTAACCCAGTCCTCATCTACCGAGGCAAACTCCTCCTTTATCCTGACTTCCTCTGGGGCTTCAGGGGTATGGGGCTCCTCAGGACAGCCTCTGGCAGTATAGACAGAGACAAAGAAGGCATTCAGTAACTCTGCCTTCTCTGTATCTTCTGTCACCAGGACACCCATCTCATTCTTCAGTGGCCCTACATTGCCTCTAGCGTTAGTTTTATCTGCAATGTATTTGAAGAAGCCCTTTCTATTGTCCTTGACCCCTCCTGCAAGGTTAATTCCATTATGTGCCTTAACTGCTTCAAATAAAGTTTTGATTTGTTTCAAAATGAACAAAAAAAAAAACAATCTATTTGTCATGACTGTAAATAAGCTGTTTGGTTTACCAGGCACTTTCCGAAAAAAAAAAAAAAAATTAATAAATGAAAAGAATAAAAGAGAGCAATAAATACTTCTGTAATGGTATCAATATTGTAGTGCAGGAGAAGAGGCAATAAGACTGATGAAAGGAAGAGTACAGCCGCATTAAGAGCGACTCAGCCACAGCAAGTCTTTCCAGCCTGGAAAACAAATCCATGAGAGGGGTCTAAAATTAGGGATGACATGGAGGCAGTGAGAAACAACTTACCTTTTTGCTTTTATAATAAGTGGGCATTAAATGCTCAAAACAAACAAGAGCTGGTTCTTCACATGGCACAGATCTAACCTGGGAAATTCTTCTGCTGGACAAACCCATGAAGAAGAAATCCATCAATGGCTAATAAACACACGGATGCTTCCTCTGGTTTAAGACATGCCTGAACCATAAACAACTGGTGTCTGGGAGAGCTTCACCACGTGATCCCATGTGGTCACTTGGAGCTGCCTTCAGGAGGTGTATGGGACTTCACAAGCTGAAGCCCTTTCCTGGACATCAGCATGGTTAGCCAACCTTTTGAAAAGAAAGAATGCATGCTGCAACGAGCAGCAAAACAGAGGCAGGAAGAAAAGATCCCTTTTTACACTGAGAAAATCAAAGTTAAAAAAAAAAAAAAATCTCAGTTTTTGATATCCTTTTCAAGTGGAGATGTTGGGGTGAGGGAGAATGTCTATAACAGATGATAGGACACTGTGATCAGAAGGTGCACATCATTTTCTGAAGTTGTATGGATGGTTTCCCATCTACAGGACAAAAATAGAAAAAAAAATGCTTTCAGAATCAGCATGACAAGAAACACTTACCACTGAAATACTGCAATCAAACAACTCAGGGGAGACTATATACCTGTCTCCAAATATCTTTGTAATTTATTTTGATTTTTCACCTATACACGGCAGGTTCTGGAGATGTGAGTTTATCCTCTTCCTTATATTGCCACCTGGTGGTCCTAGGCATATTGAAGTAATGCATCACCAATTTTTCAGCGAAATGACCGTATTTGAGCATTTTAAAGAGCACCCATTTATTTTTCTCTGAAACAGAAGATAAGTGTATTTTTAATACAGAACTTGTGAGGTGCTGCTTGGCTTTGCCACCAACGTGCCATTTCCTGTGTGTAGTGCAGTAAGCTCTTGACTGCCTAAACAGCTGGCAGTGCTGCGCACTCAAGGTTATAGGGAGATGGCTAATATGGCTTGCAGTCAGCAAATTGTTCTGCCCTTTCCATCTCTCCAGCGGTGGAAATGTGGTACAAGGACATCTGGGTGGTCTCAAGGAGGGTCTTCGTCCCCAGAAGCAGCATTGCCGCAGTGAAAAGAGCATGTCCTAGTAAAGGAGAAAGCATTATTGACTTGGACTTCAAAGGCTTCCTGAGGGTGGAAATTGCATAACAAACCCTAGAATGGTCTCTTGTAAGACCACATGTATACCACTGTCTCCCGTCTGGGGGCCCACAATGTTGGAAAGATGTTAAACTGGAGCACGTGGTAGCAGCCTTCTGACAGCTACAGGAGGAAACCATGCGGAAGATGGAGACCAGCTCCTCACAGCAGTGCATTGCAGGAAGACGAGAGACAACAAGCAGAAGCTGAACCAAGGGGGGTTCAGAGTAGATGAAAGAAGAAACTATTTCACCATGAGGACACCAAGCACTGAGACAGACTGTCCAGGGAGGCTGTGCGGCATCTGTCTGTTGAGATTTTCAACATCTGACTGGGTAAAGCCCTGAGCAGCCTGGTCTGATCTCACAGCTGACACTGCTTGGAGAAGAAACTTGGACTAGAGTCACCCTGAGCTACTTTTCAAGTGGAATAACCCTGTGATACCCTGGCCTTATGAATTACAGGCTGTATTTTATTTCAGTTATTAGTAAAATCTTCATTCTAACAATCTTCAATACTACTAACTTAAGGAAATGTGTTTTTGAGCAGTTAATGGGAATTGCAGCATTTCACTTTCCAGACATAACTCCTGGTTTGAGCTATAATACTTCCCACACAATAAAACATACCCAAATTCCTTTTGATGGATAGAAAAAGATGAAACTGTCCTTTTCCTAGTAGCAGCCAACCAAAATTATCATTTGCACCTTTTTATGGGCCTTACACAACCCCCAGATCACATCTCATCTCCTGTTGTGCTATGTAGCTATAACCACAGAGGCAGTCTACCAGACTGACCCAACACCCAGCAGGTGGAGAGGGGCTCCCACCTCAAAGAATCCCAGTGGGCTTCGTGAACTGGAACTGCTACTGGAGGCACAGCAACACCAGCGATGCAGAGACAACATGTGTGCCCACCAGGGAGCAGAATTTTGACCAAGGCACCCATGGTAGATTCCTACCATCAACAGGAACACCACACCTTCAGGCCCTTGCGCACATGAGGCAGACTCACCCTGAAGACCCCCACAGCAATACACAGGATTAGATTCTCCGGCTCCTCCCTACACTGCAGCTTTACCAAGATCCTGCTCGGCTTCCTCTGCAGAGAGAGAAACTTGTGTGACAGAGCACCATGTTCTTTGCAGACTGTGGCGAAGACTTGCAGCATCCAGAGAACCAATACGCAATGGCTCCATGTAGGACTGCCTGCCATGTCCAGGCAGAGGATTTGACTGGTAGGAAGCTCTTAAGCTCTAAAAAGAGCAGCTGTGGAGTACTGAAATTCACTCAAAGACTTACATCTTTATATGAAAACTCCTAGGACAGAGCTCTGCAAGATTATGAAATGGAAAGGCAAACATAACAATTGTTTTATCTTGAAAAGTGCTAGGAGAACTTCCCTTGGAGATTGCAGTCAATTCGCTTTTGTAGAGGAGAAAAATCCTCCCCAGTGGCAGGTAGACAGCATATGCTTTAGGAAGAGAGGAAGGTATGCTGCGCACACATATGCTGCTCCCAATTTGCTGCCAGGGAAAAAGAAAGTAATGAGACTGGGCAGCCTGTGTAAAGACCAAAAGCCCAGCAAAGGAGGAATCATACACAGAGACATAGAAGGCAGAAGATAAAGTACTGAGAGGATGTTATGTGTACATCTGATATGTATACACTCCCTTAGGATCACGTATTAAAAAGCATAGGATTATCTTGCAAGAACAATAGGAAAAAAGAAGAGGATGCAGAGAAAAGAAGGATGGATTGTATGGGGATTTAGCAGCCTGCAAGCATAGAGAAGGGACTGAGAAGGCAAAACACCTTATTAAAAGAAGAGTGGGTGAATAAAGAGAGGAAAGACTTAGAGGAGGGGAAAAAAAAAAAAAAAAAAAAAAAAAGATCAGGAATCCTTGTTTACACAGGCTCTTGTTTCAAAGGGAAATAGCTCCTCTGCTGTGAAAATCCTCTTCGCTGCTTCCCTAGCTGGGATCAGTTAGAATCCATGCAGGGGTGTTACCACTGTAACATGGCAATTACCTTTGGCATAGCACCTCCTCTCCTCTTGTAGGTACACCAGGAATGTTGGCTGAATCACGCACACACCAGTTACATGGAGCAGATTTGTTAGAGCACTTCACATCCAGGGCATGCCTGGTTGCTGCCACCGTCCTGGGGTACAGGGGTGAGCCCTGTCACTATGCTAAGGCATCGCAGTCTGTCATCTGATCTACTCTAAACTCCCTCCATGAAAAGTGAGAGATCATTTTCAGTTTCATCACTGCATTACAGCACAGGTGAGTTACTGCAGAAAATAAAACGATGATGCCGGCAAAGGTGGAAAATGCCACTGAACACAAACTGTGTGAGTACAGTCACCAGAGGGCATCACACAGGGCGAGAGCAGGATCTGTGTTCAAGCGTGAGCACCAGGGACCTACAGAGGGAGCCCACAGCCCTCTCTACAGGGGGACCGGCCTGGTCCTCTCCTGGAGGCAGCACCACAGGGTGAGAAGTTTCCACCCCGGTGTGATGCTCACAGCCTGCAACTTGAACTCTCCAGCCATGGGATGGTGTAAATACATGGGGGTGCAGCTGAAACATCGCAGCTCCGCTGCTGGTGAGCAACAGGGAGGCAGCAGAGGTGGCTGGGGTGTGGAGTTAATCATGTGATCTCTGAATGGGCTGCAGTTGTGGAACGAGTAAAAAAAATGTAGAAGCATAGCAGGGGAAAACCAGAGGTTGGCAAAGGCATGAAGATGGGCAAAGAGCAGCATCAGATGGAAGGTCCCAAATTCATAGGACAAAAGTGGGAATGGTTGGAGGCTCCAGGGCTGGGTAAGGTACTGCGTAAGCACTCTCCCCAGCCACCTCAACTACTGCTCCAAGCTGCTGTAGATCCCAATAAACTGGTAAAACAGTAGTAGTAGGGCATTACTAAGCTGTGCTCAAACTCCCACATCCAAGAGCTTCCTAATGCAAGGCAACTTCTGATTTTTGTACTGTCAGAGATTTTGTCTCATCCTTTGTACAGCTCCAGATGCTCCTTAAAACAGAGCAAGCAATATTTTTGCTGCCCATCTCAGTTATTTTAAAGTTTTGTTATTTGCAACAGTCACTTCTTCCTTAAAGTGAGATTCTAGCCTAAATGAGGACACAGCTGCTTCCTCCTCTCCCATCATCTCCGCAATAGCTGCAACCAGCAGTGAGCCTCACAGCATTCTCATTTCTTCCCGTTAAATATTTGGGAAAACAGAGATTACTCACAGTTGCCAAAGTGATGTTTTCAATAGCTGAGAACTCAGTAATTGACTTCCTTGAAATTTTCACCAGCATCTTGTTGCTTTATGAAGTTCCAGCCCACAAGACAGATGACAACAGAATATAATTTTTTCCTCTTTTTCTTTTTTTTTTTTATGTTTTTTTTTTAAGGCTTACTGTAACATGGAACCCGTTCTTTCCTTCCCACTTAATAACTGAAAAATGGGCGCAGCCAACCACTCACGATCGGCAGCACTGTGTAGTAAGCACCAGGCAGGTGCTCCTTGGGTTGAACATCAGCACCTCTCATCTTGCCATTTTACACAAGCTCATTCTCTCCAGGTCTTGGTGCACTCCGCAGCATCCTCCCCACTGAAGTCAGGGTTACCACGTCTTTTCAGCTCAGAACAGACCTGAGGATGCCTATGTTCTGGACTGAAAGATTTGAGATGGCATTGGATGTTCTCAGGAACTACTTCCTTGGGGCTCTGAACCAGGTAGGAGAGACAGCAGCAGCACCATGCCGCAACTCAAACTGGACTGGGAAAAAGCACTATGGCACAAGGCATTTGAAAGCAGATGCCACAGATGCAGACTGTGATGATTACAGGCTTTTGAAGTATATTTATGGCTAGAGTTGAGGCAGGAAGAATCGACAGCCCCTATTTCAAAACTATGGGTTGGGGAGGGAGGAGATACCACACCAAACCCAACCCCACATATTTGGAAACTTACCCAACAACTGCAATACAGGAGGCAATTTGCTTCCTAGAATTGAGATTTGGGGCTAAAAGTTGGTACTGCTAACGTATTTTTCAATAGCAAACCAGTAAACTGTTTTGTTTTCTTGGTCCAATTCAAGACATATACCTTTGGTAAACACCATCAAAAAAAAAAAAAAAAAAAGACAAAAATNTAAAGGATTAATTATATTAGGGCAAATATGAGATGAGCATTGGCATTTTGTCAGAGGTGCAGTTACACTTTTGTAAATGACTGTAAGTTTTTACCCTGCTCCAACCTTTTATCTCAGTTTACACACATGCACATATCCTTGAGTTGTTTTAACCCACTGGATCAATTCAACCCTAGTCTGTCTTAAACATAGTGAGTTTGAAGGTAAAAATCCACAGATCTTACAGACTTGAGATAGAAGAAAATAATCCAGCATCTAGACGAAGAATCCACACCCTGAGGTCATGCTGGAGGCAAAAATCCACACACAAAGCTGTCGTAAGTAACTAATCATAAAAAAATGAATGGAAACTCGCAATCAGCTAAGGGACCAAACCTGTGGGACCAGACTCTGCCTTAGTGTTTATGGCAACGTTCAGCTAAAAACATGCTGTTATTTAATGGTAAGCTCCACAAGCAGGTACGTCAGTCAGCCCATGGCTCTTCAGAAAGTAACACCTCAGCGCTGCAGCGGCACTAAGCAGCTTAGCTTTTTAAACCTGCACAGACCCAGATCTGCACATTTCAGAAGCAAGGGTTGCTTAAAAAAAAAAAAAAGGGCAGTAAATTATAAGCAGTACCATGGAGAGCCTCAGTTTACAAGGGATGTCGCATTAGCTTTGCTTCCTGCTGGACCACTGGGATTTAAAATAAGCGCACTGCCCATGTCCAGTCTGATAATAGAAATGAGATCAAACTCAGAAGTTCTCATCAGAGTCAGAAAATTCATGCGGAGGATTAGGCTGCTATAGATGGGTGCATTTTGTCACATACCTTTTGCCTCTGGCTTTTTATCACTGGAACAGTGGCGCTAAGCCTTACCTAGGGACAGCCAGGAAAGAGTAACGCAACGATGGGGAGCATCCTGACCCCAGACAGTAAGCTTTTACTTCTGACCACTGGATCTGATCACATCGCTAAGGGAAAACAAATGCAGTAACAGAGGCTGTGTTGTGAAAAGTTGGAGTCTCCTAAGATTAGAGTTGGCAGAGCTTACTTGCTAGCCTTGAAGATAAATTGGAAGACAAATTTACCTTTTATTATTATATGGCATTGAATTATCTGCTATAAAGAGATACAAGCAATTTGCAAAGTATAGAGGCTAGCTATCTTCCAAAACACACCTCAGAGAAAGCTGAGAGTTTTCATTTAGGGAGAGCCACAAAAAAAAACAAACATAGTTTTAGAAAACAGGATATGTAGGAACGGAAAGAGGCACAGCACTTCACAACAGAGAACAGCACAGACAGAGCACCAGGGCAGCACAGAAGAAAATGTGGAAATAAAAATGGATACATACAGCAGTTAGGGATCTTGGTAGGTAAACAGGACTGTGGTCAGGTCAGTCAGGTCTGAATACACCTGAAGTCTTTATTTATTTATTTATTTATTTAATGTATGAAATCACACATGCATGAATGTATGCACTAAATTAATGAGTGAAATAGTGCCTCTCAGTAAGTATACACAAAAGGAAAAGCAGGGGATAAAACAAAAGTGACAGCCATTCAAGTGGACAAAACCAACGACAGTCGTTCAAATTAATCGAGTTTTTGCAAAAAGAAGGAAATAAAAAAAGAAGGCACTTTATTCCATCAGTATTTACGAAACCAATAAAATAAGAATAATGAAATAGAGTGGATATAGACAATGTCTGGCAAATGCTTGCTTTTCTCCATTTTTTAAAATAAAGAAACCAAGCAAAACAGATATTCTCCAGGGACTTTTATACTAATCTTAAAGGGTATTATTTTGCTGTTTAATGAACTCTGTTCTTCATTAGGCAGCCAACATTACCCTCAAAATGACCTCCAAAATCACACTGACTTTTCCTTTGTATCCCACCTATACTGATCCAAATAATTTTCTGGCATCAGCTGAGAAAATGAAGTCAGTACCTGACTTGTCACCCAGCCGCTGACTGACATGCTGGTTTGAAAAGACTCTAGTGGATTTACAGAGACGATGAAGTAATAGCTCATGCTTGTTTAACGACAACATTAGTATCAGGAAAGACTGCTTGTTTAATGGCAGCACAAAATACAAGAGGGACAACGAGCAGTATGTCTCACTTCTCCCTATAGGCAAGAGCAGCTGCATGGCAAGACATACTAGTTTTGGAAAGTCTTAACAGCAAATTGAAGGTGAGGTACCAAATTGCAGTTGTCACACAGAATAAAGTTCCATTTTTGGCAAATTTTTGAAGCCTCATGAATGTTAGTCTTGCTTTTGTCCGAGTACAGCCTGTGTTTATTTAAGAACTCCTGGGACAAGTAAGACACACTGCTCAAACGCTTAAAGTACACATGTGAAGAAAGCACTGGGTACCACAAATAACATGAATGCGGCAAAGCATCTTTATTAAGATGCAGAGCTAACATTTCTTAAGGAAATTTTAAAAAATGGATTTTTTTTTTAATGCTGGAAAAACAGAACAGAAAATAAAAAGCTAAAATATAAAAACCTTTAAAACAAATTATTATAAAAAGAGTTTGGTCCACCCTGAAGGAACTGTATTCTGCAGCTCAAGATGCAACACAGTAAAAAGTTAGGCACAATTCTAATTATTTCTGCACTACCAGCTTGGGTAGCAATTGATTCTGGGGTTGAAACCATTTTTGTTCCAAAGTTTAACTGATTTCTAATTAGACTTTGAAATAGGAGACAGACGTGCTAAGGCAAAGGCATCCTTTCTGAAGTACTCTCACACTGTACTGTCACTTTGTCCTAATTACAGGACAATTAGACAATTAAGTTAACCTGTTCAGCTTCTCACCAGAGCACTCAAAAGGCAGAAGGAGTCAGTAGAAGAGCAAGTAGTAAACAGTACAAGGACCAGCAGCCACATTTCAGCTCCTGCCTACTAATATTTGCATGTTTTTCTAGCCTAAGCTGTAGAAGACAGCAGTCAAGCTACCGCACCTGCTGTCCATGAGCCCCAGGATCTTCACCAACCAAAATGCATACAATACCTCCTATTTCCTGGAACTACAGAATTAAAAAAATACTGGACATTTCAAATTACATGAAAGTTGTTTTAATAAGTTATATTTCAGATGTTTCACTATCCACCGCAGAACACAGAATTCAAAAATCAACACGGTTAAACAAAGCTGTGAGTGAATTCATTCTGCACAGACAGGCCTGCTGTCTTTGCTAAAGAGCAAATCTGTTGACATTGAATATTTTAACACAGTGATCAGCTCCACAACTTGCAAGCTGCAACCACTCGCTGTTGTTGTGATCGTTATGTCCAGCTCTGCCCTGGTGATGTCTCCAACACAAACGCTTCACAGCAAGAGCATGACTTTGGCTGCAACGAGAAGAAATCCATACGTAATTGCAAAATGTCAAACACAGTTGGGTACCTGAGTGTAAACATCAACATTTATATAATTAGCATGCTTAACACTACCAACGGAGGAAAAGCTGACTTGTGACAACCAGCAAGCATTAAGTTCTTAAAACAAGTAGGGTCATTAACACCAGTGACATTTTATCTTCTCACTCATTAACAATTTACACAGCTATTGATTTGAAGCTTTACCATGTTAAGCTGCAGACACAGCATCTCAGTTATTGAGATTTGACAGATTTCTGGCTTTTAGTCTGTGACTTCCTGTCATTTGACATCTCTTTCAAATTCACCTCAAGTACGCACAGGCCAAAGACACCATCGACTTTCATTTCTGGTGCTATCAATGCCAATATGTAAAGAAAGAATCTAAGAAAATGCTCCAAATTAAATATTCAAAGTCTCTCCACAGAGTTTCTCTAACTGTCACCATAGCAGCACCACATTAAGCTTAACATTCCTTTGGTTTCTACTAGAAGCTGCTCTATCGAACTTCCTGTCACCCACTACAAAATGCTTTGCTGACGTATATACACCGCGACTCAGTGATTCTTTTTTCCCCCTTTAATGTTTCCTATCATCTTCTTTTATGGTTAACATTAATAAAAATTTTGTTTTTTTTTTTATTTTTTATTTTCAGGTTTTGATTAAAGACATCTGTAGGTTTTCAGGGATCAGCCTCTTCCTTAAAGGTTAACAAATTTTGATATGCAAATAAAGTAGTTTCATATCATTCTGTAACGTAAGAACAGAACTCCAGCACTGTCAGTCTCAACAAGAACACTTCCTTGCTCCTAAGCTACTTTGAAAGACATACCTGCTATCCATCTCAACACACTTGGTCCAATCAGCTGGTGCTGGTTCTTGCCCACTCTGCTTCCAGGTGTAAAAGTTAATCTTCCCATTCTCTAAGCCCACTGCAACAATATACCTGCAAAGAGAACAACCGCATTAATTCTAAGAGAGTACAGCAGGCAGGTCAGCAAAGCTAGCTCTAACACAAGCTAACACACAGTGTTGCTTCAAATCAATGTATACCTTTTCATGAAAGAAAATAACCAGAGTTTAAATCAAAGCTTCTTCATAAAAATGAAAACAGCAAAAACCTGCAGATATATTTGGTTAGTAAAAAAAAAAAAGAAAAAAAACACTCATAAGCAGGTTATTACAGCATCAGACCAGTCAATATTGTTGGAAGAACAAATGTGTTCCAGATGCACCACCCTGCCCTCCTCTGCCTTTTTTCCCCCCCTCTTCCTTTCTTGTTACACTGTTTGGAGAAATCACAGTGTACCTGAAAATAGGCTAGGAAAGAAAAAAGAGAGTCAATTTTGTCAAAGAATGATCAAATATTTCAGAGTTAAATTTTAAGAGCTGCTTAGCCACAGAAAACTGACTGAAGTGGAAAAAAAAAAAATTTCAGGTTAAACTCAGAATGGCATTACAGAAAAACAGCACTACCTTCCATCAGGAGCAAGCACACGGCTGATGCTAACGGCAGTAACAGAGTCCCCAGCGTCCAGTACTGCTGAACAAGGCCTGATTGAGTCCAACGTGCTGCCTTCCGTAGCCACAGATAAATCACACTGGCCCCAGATGATGACCTGTTAGAAAGAGAATCACCTAGGGAGTTTCACTTTAATCTTTTTGTACATGCATTTACAGAGGACTTAAGGAATCACTCAGTTAAAATACTCCCAGTGCACAGAACAACGGGGATGACCCCTACAAATTTCCATCTCCAAGGATTCAACTTTTTAGAAAGTCTGCCTCATTGTATCAAATATACTCACGTGACACATGTTAAGATGGGAGGAAGTCCAAGGGACAGACCACAGTCTGGTACATACACATTCAAGCACTTCATTTAGCATATGAAAGTCTGCCTGATTTCTGTGGTAACCTACACTACAGTCTCTTTGTGTATCTAGATCAGGGGTCCCTTAGAATGTAGCATTTGCTTATCTTAAATATACTTCAAATAATTCTGGGCGTTTAAAATTCCTTTTGTATTAATTACCTTTTTGTCCCGACTGCCGGTCACAAAATACCTGCTGTCTGGTGTCCAATCACAAGACCAAATAATTCGACTGTGAACAGCTGTATTTTTGTCTGTGCATGCACAGCAGCTGAAAACTGGTCCTGGAAAAAACATGCAGAAGAAAATCCTTGCTTCAGATACTTTGCTTACTAAAAGTAACTGTTATTCTTACTTATTCTGTGTTAGGACTGTAGGAATAATTGGACATGGTTCCACTCACGGGTAAAGCAATTGGGTACACTTAGTGTAAGTACGTTTTCCCTACACTTACCACATGATCATCATTAGTACCAGTTCAAGACCATTCCAGTCAGCCCTTACAGCATGAAAACTGGAAACAGTTTCTTTTACACACTTCTCTGTTTCAAAAGAAACCAACTCCAGGCATAAGACATCCAGGTTCTACACCAGTTTTCAGTAAGAACACTGACTTCAAAAGCTTTAGTATAGTGCAACTTCTACCACGTGTGCACACACACCCCAACAATCTCACTACAGTTCCTATTTACCAGTAAAGCCCCAAGAGCTCAAATCATAATGACCCAATCCTGAAGCTTAATCTGCTTCCAACAAGATAAGCTGCCATTTCACTATGCATATAATCAGGCAATAAATCTGATCAGCAGACAGGAAAGCTTTGGGAATGCTTTTCCTAAGAAAGGACTGTCATCTTGGAACACACATGTTGGATAACCACTTCCTGGGATGCCAATAACAGCAGTGTTGCTTATATATCAATGTTCCACAGCAATTTCCTCATCATTTTGCAAGGCTGGGAAGTCCTACCGAATCTTTACTGTCAATTCTATCTTACAGCCAGAGCCAGCCCTAGCCAAACACATCAGTTGTGTAGGACTATCAGAAAGCCACCCAAAGACAGAAATTAGTCCTGTCAAGAGTCTCAAAGCATCATGCTCTGCAAGAAGGCACAGGGCAGCACTATGCAGGACACCCCTGTAACAATGAACCTCCTAGTCTAGCTTGCAGAGATCACCAAGACAAAGGTTTTGCACATACCAGTTTGACACTCAGACACTACATTCTAGCACGTATACTTGATC
The DNA here is from genome assembly GCA_013399715.1 of Alectura lathami. Taxonomy (NCBI): domain Eukaryota; kingdom Metazoa; phylum Chordata; class Aves; order Galliformes; family Megapodiidae; genus Alectura; species Alectura lathami. The sequence goes on from VXAV01001144.1 coordinate 177,472, forward strand.
TCAGTAAATCTGAAATGCACAATCACAAGCAGAAGGCAGGAGGACAAACAGCAGACTTCATTACATCTGTCAGTTAAACAGTGTTGGATGCCTGATGGTATCCTTTCCAACATTTTAATTCCCTTTCTAGCTTTTCTATACACCATTAATTGTACTGCCTAAAGCCACAGGGATCCACTATTAATTCTTAAAAGCTGTAAGGAAACTGCCCATTAAGATATTTCACCAATTATCTTTCAAACACTTTGAAGTCAAAAATATTGTATAAATCTTGGAGTGTTCAAATCTGTATATCCATTTCATATATATTACCTGACTCTGATGAGTCTTCTTTCCTCCACAGTGACCAATTTCTGTCTCTAGAAACCGCTAATAAAAATTTGTCATTAGGAGAAAATGCCAGCTGAGTAACTGTCAGATTGTGAAATGACAAACTCTGTAGTTTCTTCCAAGAAGAAGTGCTCCACAAAATAATTGCTGCATGTTCTTTTTTGGAAGCCTTGAAAAAACATCAGTGAGAATTAAAGAGAGCAAACAAAAACCACATGTTTCGATACCTAAAATGTTAGGGGGCTTATTTTAAGGGCTACAATGGAGTTAGAGTCTGTTCCCTCTGCAAAGTCTCAAGATTGTTTCACTACTTTCTGTTAGCAAAACCAGATCATTTATGAATTACACATTTTCTGTATTCACTCCCAGGCAACCGTCATTTACACAGAATCTCTCACATTAACTTCAAGAGCAGGTTCAGCACAAACTGAATTCTGACATCTGCTCTGTCAGCCCTAGAAATACCACAGCACTTTTCACTAGATGGTGCTAGAATCTCTTCTTACCTTGCATGCCGAGGCAACTACAGTGTTTGCATTATTGCAAGCAACACAAAAAATTTCATACCCATGTCCATATCTGAAATAAATGTGAAAATATGTTTAACATCACAGTCATTTTTGCAACATGTATCAATGTTTTTATATTAAATTCCTTTGCAAAAATGAAGGGCACATACCAAGAACATCTTTCAACCAGCAACACTTTCTGTTTTGCATCCCAAATAAATCCTAATAATGCTCTGCATTCAATTTAAACATCTGCATAAACTCTTCCATGCTTAGGAACCATCTACAGACCAATCTCTCCAGCCCATTCCACAGTCCTGAAGCATCAGCAATGCAAGAACTACTGCAGTGATTAACAAAGCAGACTAAGACAGCATTTAATGTACTCATTTACTTGTAAAGCAGTTTTAACACTGTCAATAGAAATCAGAAGCCACATATTTGAACATCACAAAAGAAATACACCACAAACACACAGCTAAAGGACGACTGTTCTGTGAAATACTGAAATAAAGGATAAGAATCATGTCAACAGAAGAAAACACCGACACTGTAAAAAATAATTTAAAAAAAAAAAAAAAAAAAAAAGCTTGGCTTCCTCTAGAAATACATTTTTACTCAGACTTTACACAAGTTCTCCTGGAATCCATGCTCACATACTCAGATTGGATTTTAACTAATAAAGAGCAATACAACACGGGCTAACATACATTGCAATCAGTCACAACAGACGGGAAGCAGAATAAAATTGGAAACATCTAGAAACAGTAGAAAAATATCAGCTAAACACCAGTTGCTGGGGGGAGGCACTGATTTCTAGTACCCAGGCAAACACTTCACCTTCTGTTCCAAGCAAAGCCACAACAATTCTGGGATGCAACCTAGACCATGCAAGCACTTTTCTAAACAAGAACATAACAACATTCAAGGAACAATACAGAAATCCCCACGAACAAAGTTGAATGATCTTTGCATGAGGTCAGCCTCACTTGGAGCCCCCTTCCCGTTTTCTTGCTTTTCCAGCACCATTCATGAGCAAGGATGGCATGAGGACACCGTGTTCAAGGCCTTCAGACACAGAGGTACCACCGCCTGTTTATTTCTCTCGTGGCCTTATGCTCAGCCATTACTACTTCTGCACGGGCTAGACCTCCTCTGACTGAAGTGAGGATCCTACATCCTTGTAAAGGCACACACTAACAACTTCTCCATTATCAGATCCAACAGATTTGCAAGTTAACGTTGCAACTAAGCAGCCACCAGTCCCTCTCTCCCCAGAAGGCCTGCACACAGTTACTCTTCCCGAAAAGCCTGCGCGTCCCTAGACTTCAGACTTGAGCGTGGGAGTCTGTCTGTGGGATACGCCGAACAGCTACTCTTCTGGACTCTGTTCAACAGATCCAGACAGTAATTTGTCACTTTAGCAGATGGCTGTTTGGCTCCAAGTGAAATCCCACAAACATCAATCCCTTGTAACTACGTCTTTGCAACACTGCTGACCAAAGGCGTTTATCTGGAGAACGAGCCATCTCTTTAGAGCTGTCTCTTATGCCTTGAGGGCAGAACCCTGCAGATGTGGGGCAGAGATGAAAAGGAACAGAGGAGAGGAAGGAGCCTCCCACCTCCATGATGGTGGCCCATCACCAGCAACAACTTCACTCCCCCAAACCAATCCCCAAAGCTTAAAGCAACATTGCGAGTAAGTGACAGTTTGTGCCATTCGGCTTTGTGCAAACCCTAGAAGATACAAGAAGAAGATACAACCTTCTCCCTAGCCCCCAAATAAATACATTAATAACAAACTGAACTGTAACACGCATCTGTACAAGCAGGGGCTCACTGAAGTGTGACTTCATTAATGAAGAAGACTGCAAGTGCACAAGCCCCGATACAGCCTCTCCCTCCGCCCCTACAAATTCAATCCCAGCTCTGCGTTACGTAACACAGCACAAAAAAAGGCTTCACAATGGAGAGAGAAGCAACTGCATGAATGAATAATGAAGTGACAGTTCCAACCACAAGCGACTTTGGCCTAGCAGTGTGTATGTAATTCATCACTTTTTTATGTGCAGGTTTGCTGACTGGACACTCAATGTTCCCAGACAAATGATGACAGCGATTTTCTAGGGTCAAAAAGGATCTCTCAGGACTTCCAAGTGTCTTATGTGGAATGCACATATTGCATAAGCACTCTATGACAATTTTCCAAAAGGATAAAGATTAGCATACTCTCAATGGATTTAACATATTTTTATTTTAAAGTTACTAAATTACGTAAAAAATTCAGCAAGTTCTTCATACTAGAACGCACTCAACCAAACAGTTATCAAAACCAAACACTAATCCTTCAAAATCCGGTGTTGAGCTAGAGCTGGGAATACACAAATGCCAATAACAAACAGGCTATTTTTAGCAAGTCAGTTCCTCAGGCTGTTTTTCTGCTGCTATGGCAACTTGAAATCTGCATTATGCAATTTCATGTTACTTCTTTCAAGATTATCCTGCGCAAAAAAAAACCTGAAGACATCTTACATCTTGTTTCCTTTGCACAAAGGAATCTCTATTATTAGCAGTTTCTCTCAAAACAGAGGAGAAATTGTTCAGATAAGTCACCTGAAGAAGAACAAAATAAAGGGTATTTTCCTGAATGCATGATATGAAAGTTGACAGGCAATACTCCTGTAAGAGATTAGCAAGGATTAACACCTCACTAGACATTGAGAAATGTCAAAAGCAAATGTAGAAAAATTTTGGCCTTGGCCCCCTTTTTACTGCCATCACCAAACTACTTACAGAAGTGGACGCATTAGCAGCCATAGCACACACAGGAGAAGATGTTGCTAATTACAAAATGTACAGAGATGGTCCCTGGCCGTAGGAGTGTTTAAAAGAATTCAGAGAAGATTAGCTGCCCAGCTGGATGTAAAGAGCAGCTCCCAACAAAACCTCATACTCAGTCCAAAGGAAGCAATTTGCAAACAGTTTTCCCGCAGTTTTTTTATATTCGCCCCCCAAACAAAGCCATAAAATTGGTAATGCATAAGGGCAAGATGTAGTCAAAGGCTCAGCATTCTTGTTTCTGCCTGAGACCACTGTTTCAGGAGATTTGGGTAAGGAAACCCATGAGAGCATGAAATGATTCATTCCTTTGTGCTACAGAATCAAGATCAGAAGTGAGAAGGCTGCCCAGCACATTTAAATATTCCGTTTCCTCTTCACATCTCTGCTTCCAGAGCAGCACTGTGAACTACACTCACTTAAAACAGCCTTGCAAGAGCTGCAGTTAAAAGACTTTTTTCCATTGCCCCCTCCAGTTCCTCTCAAGTCCCTGGCACTGCTATTTGCAACTACACTGAGAGGTGCAACGATCTGATCTGATCCATAATGAGCCAAGATTATGCTGGCAAAGGTTAGTGTGCAGCAAGGCTTACTGAGACCGGCTCTTCTGGGGGAAGCTCAAGAAAAATTTGAAGCCTGTGGAATTGTAGCTTCATGTTCCTGAGACCCCGAGGGAACAAACACGTTACAAACTTCATTTGCAAATTGTTATGAAGTTATTACTCAGGACGAGTCTTAGAAGAGAAGGAACAAAACACAGTAGAAGAACTCTAAAACCCTACAACCTCAGAACAGCTATTGGCATGACCTATGATCTTTGCGATCCACAACCCGCTCTGTCAACATTCGCCACCCAGACTGGGTCTGTGCCCATCTTACTCCATGTTCATCACTTGGCTCCAGCACCGGACACAGCCTGTTTCAGCTGCTGCTTCCAGCCGTTGCATCTGACAGCTCTGCTGGGCTTCGAGGGGAAGGTCCTTCTTCAACGGTTCAGCCCTGAGCAGCAGCACTACATCCACACCAGAAAGACAGACTTTGAGGCAAGGACTGCCACAAAGCAGAAAGAAGCAGAAAATTTCTGCCACTTTCTTCAGTTCCCAGCTTTTTGATACGTCTATTTATTTTACAAGGTATGCACTGCACAAAATCAAATCAGGCTGTAAGTCAGGTAGAGCTCTAACACAAGACTACATTAATGTTGCAATAGCTTTCTGGAAAAAAATGTAAGTGAAATTAAAAAAAAAAAAAAAAAGAAAAAGAAAATAAGTAAAAGAAAACTTACAATTTCTGAATTTCAGGCCACAACGTATTCTGCAGCAAGTGATCCTCTGGAGGAGGTTCTAAAAGATATTTGTACCACATATTCCAAATTGGCACCAGATAATCTAAAATCAGCTAAATAACGCTTCAAAGTTAATATCCAATAAACCTCATTTTCTACTTCATACAATAGGAATACATCTCATACCTGTAAGGATCAAGGGTTGAAAATATATCTCAGGATACTGATTAGAAACTGAATTAAATGTTTCTTCATCCTCAGCTGGTTGAGCCGGCATATCTCCTATTCAAAATAAGGACTTCGTTAGCTAGAGAGATCATACTTGATGTAAGATAAAATATAACACACCCAAGGAAAAACCCTCCATTTTTTTAAAAATCCAAGGAACTGAAATTAGGTTTCTCCCCTTCCAGAGCTATGATCATACAAATATAAGAATCTAGTTATTTTAATGCACATGAGATTGACAGGATAATTTTTTTTTATTATTTTTTATAACAATCTAACCTTTGGACTAGTTCCAGTCTGGGACTGACCTCTCCTTTGGCACAGCCTCCTTCAGAGATTCCCAAAGAGACTTTGATCTATCTGAAAGAATCAGTAACTAGTGCTGATGTCCCCAAAGCTAAAAACTTTGTCCCTTTTGAAAATGTAAGTCAAAAATCTCAGACAATTAATTTCCAAATAACACACAGACACCAACATGAAAAGCCATACTTGCTGAAGTCCATCTACAATTTGCAAACTTCAGCAAAACTGCCAAGTGCTCAGCCTTTAGCTTTAGGCAACAGTGCTAAAACTAGCTGAAATTACTCAGTTATGTTAAAATTCAGCTCTCTCCTTCACTTTGAAAGCATTATTTATGATACAAAGTGAGGGACAAGTGCCTTTTTGCCAAATGCACATTTCAGATAGAGCAGTTTAAAAAAGCAGGTACAGAGTATTCCGCAGAACAGAAAGAGTATATTCTTATCCATCCTATCTTTTCTTCCCTCAAAAAAAAAAAAATCAACATTTATCTAATTTGAGACAACTTTCTGATCATTGCTTACCAAGAAGATTCCTCTGCAGAGTAAGCAAAACCAGCTTTCTATGGGACTTTAACCTACACTACCAATGCTGTCAGCATTTGGTTGACAATACAGGAAAATGTGACAGCCTTTCTATTTATAGTGCTACTGCTGGATATGCCACGTGAAATGACCTGAACTTGGTATTTGTGTGTGAAGATATTCTAGCAGATGGAGCTTTTATTTCCCTCTGTCAGTGGAAGGACTTTTGAAAGAGCAGAAGAAAGGATTTTTGTCAAAATATATTTTATAAATTTCTTTGAGAGAAGAGTAGCTTTGTTGTATATGAGGTAGTTTTAGGACAATTTAGCCATATTAAAGATCCTGGAGACAAAACTCATTAAAATGCTTCCTTTATTAATCGACATCTTCTAATCAAAGTTTAGGCAGAAAAAAAAAAAAAGGAAAAAAAAAGAGGGAGAAAAAGGTCAAACCTAATTTGTAGATTCCACTCAAAACCACTTTACTTCTACAAGTGTCTACAGGGGTGTTAACATTCGAGGAGCATGTGAACAGGACTCCAGAAGGAGTCCTCCAGCTTAGGAGGTCAAGAAAACAGCTATTTTGGAGAAACAACAAAGAGCAGTGGGCAGTTCTGGCTGAGTAATGTAGAAGCTAGTAATCACGGTGTTCAGGATGAATTATTCTTGGCTAGAAGCTGTCGGTTTTCTCATCTAGGGAACAGGGAGGAGCATGGAGAAAAGAGGAACAACTGTAGGTCAGGGAAGCTGAGTAGTATCCTGCCCCAGATATCCCCAGTCCATCTCAGGAGGGCAGTCAGCCCCCATGTCCAGGTTTGGGCAAGGCTTATTATGGGATGTTTAGGGGAAGAACCAAAGGCAGAGGAAAAGAAAAATCAAGAAAAAAATCGTGTCTTTTTTCTAGCAAAAAGACACTAAAGCAATTATTAANTTGCACACAAAGCACCATCACTGCTATTTCTCATTAACCTTACCTTCAAACACAGCTTTATTGGATAAACCCAATGCTGGCACAGTTGCACCTTCTGGAAGGTCGCACGACTTCTAGATTTAAAAAGAGAGAGACAGGTTACACAGATTGTCATGTAGGATCAGGTGTTAAGGGGCACAGGTTAATGAATCCCTGTGATAGTAACAGTGACTTTTCCAGAGGAGTGAAGGGGAGGCACTTTGAAAAACTCCCAACTCGCCCACAGCACATCCCAGATGGAATGAAGAAAAGTATGATGTCAGACACAATCCAGCACATAACAGAGATTTGGCTGGAGTGTATGGCTAAAAATTAGAACGGGTAAATGAGCTTTGGGCTCTCTGCGCAGAGACGGAAAAGGGTCAGATCTAAGAGGTGTAAAACCCCTCTGTCTGAGGGTCTGAAAAGTTCAGACAAAGACTGTCTTACATAATTGGATTTATGATTTAGGTGACAGCTTAAAGTAAAATGTCATATATTTAAATCTTCAGAACTTGATGTGAAAATGGATGACACCAACAAACCAGTTTGTGGCTTCTAAAACAGAAATGCTTCTTGTTTATAATCTAGGATAAAATACAAGCCGATAGATTTGAACTGAATATAATCCTGTCCAACCCCGTTTGAATATAAAGCTGTCTCTTTTGGTTTTACACACTTTTGGGGGGAAGGCATTTGAGCTGAGTTAAGAAAAAGGTTCCACACTAATGAAAAAAAGCATCCACACAAAACTATCTCAACAAAGCTGCGTAAGAGTAGCTGTATCACTGGAGCTCATACAGCCTTCCTCTTCAAACCAAGCCCATGTGAAACACTTTGCGATACTATGGATCATAAAAATAGCACTCAGAGGAAGAGCTGACAAGGAAAGTCTAGATAGAAGTAAAATAACGACATCTGCCAGCATTATAAAAGCACAATCTTATTTGCACTATGTCATGAACGCAAATGCGTACAAAGACTTAACAGAACTCCAGCAATAAACAGCTACTTATGTAACTTCTTGTGATCAAAAATTAATAGATTTCTTTCCCAGATATTTCAGTTGTTATACGGAACAGAAGGGCTAACACATCTCCAAAAAGCTACGCAGAAAACATTGCTTTTGCGCTAGGTCTTAAAGCAAACAAAGGATGGCAATGCTGCAGTCTTATCTTTCCAGAGTAGGAAAGCACCCTTATCTACAACAGCTGTAGGCCTAAGAACTGAAACCTCAAGGCCTCACAAGAAAATTTCCACAGCCAAGAGGAAACAAAGCACGAGCAAGTACATATTTATAAATATTTACATATAGCTAACAACAGTGCGGAAGGCTTTATGCTATTTCCAAGCACATGATTATAAACAAAAAAAAACAACACACAACAATAATTACATCTAGACAAGACTACTACACCCTCAAATTAAGGAGAAGCACATTCCCAGGCTTTGTTTGTTTTCAGATCACCAAGTCTGTACACTAGCCTGCTTGGGCTGGTTTTTCAAAATGTACCCGTAGCCTTTGCAACCTTCAGACACCAGGCCTTGCTTTGTTTCAAAACCAACCTGTTTCATACGATAACACCATAAAATACATTTGAAAGAACACACATGGAAGCCAACAGAAGGGCAAGGAGAAATAACGTTAAGTTTCAGAACCATTACAAGATTTTTTCATGGAATTCAGTGCATTTGATGTCATTGATCAAAGCATTGATTTTACACGCATGGACGAGGGCTGCCCTTATCTGGCACTGCTTTAGAACACTTACATGGGAGCACAGCTTCTCCATTGGAACACCAGTGATGTTACTGAAATTTTCTATAAAGGTCCTGGGAGCACGGAAAACTCGAAGCACTTTTTCATCTGCTCCTGACACAAACTGAAACCGGCCAACCATTGCCAGACAGCGCATGTCGTACCCGTGCACCTGAGGCCTTGCAATTTCATGCCAGGTTACCTGCACAAACAGACATGCAGTTAAAATACAACTCTGAATCAGAGAAGCAGCAAGATTTTGAGATGCAAAAAGTACTGGTACTTTACCTGCCGACTTTAAGGAAGGTTAACAGAGGCCTTCTACTGATGTATGCTCACAGATACCAGCTAACTCCCACTCCTACACCAAACAACTCCTGCCATCCCTGCAGTAAATGGCACCCCTGCCCAGGTGCCTTAGGGCATCTGCTGACCTTCGTTACTACGGCAAACCGCTCACTGAGGCTTCTTCATGCTGCAGAGTCAGGAGAAGGACGAACGCTGCTTAAGGAGACGGAGGGCTGTGTGCTATTTTCTGCTTTCAAAACTGTAGTTCTGACAGACCTAGGAAGGTTGTGATAAATATCTGCTTCCTTCATCTGCCTCTCATGAAGCCCAACAGCAGTGTTGCTGACAGGCTGCAGGTTCCCATGTTCTGCTTCTTTTCCATAACTGATACTAGCAAAACCACCTTATAAAAGCTTTGCAAAAACTGCCAAAAATCAAAATAGCTCTTTATTGGAAAACCAACTGGAAAAACCCTGATGATTTTAGAGATGCTTTCATTTGAAATAGTTTTCTAGTTTCCTGATTCACATTATATTCACATTTCAAGCATTAACCCAAGAAAAAGAATCAACAACTGATCAAAAATTAAATACACAAGATTTTTTTTTATCATCTAAGCAAAGAAAATTAGCAAGAATATACTACATTATTTACATTGATTTGCTAAAAAATTTATTCTACATCTAAAAAATGATTCTTCAAAAAAAGAAAAAAAAAAAAAGAAATCTTGTTTCCTAGAAAACAGTTTCCCGAAAAGATTTTTAGGATGTGGCATCTGCTGCTTCTCATACATGATGTTTCAGCTGGAACAATACAGTATGCGTTTCTGAGTTAATTCTAGTTCTGCTTGTTATTTTATTTAAGTAGAATTAATTTACATTACTTCAGTATTAAAGTGCCTGAAAACTGCAGTCAATACAGCATTTATATTCTACTAAATATCACACAGACATAAGGAAAAGCATTATGTTGACTCTAAACTGCCCATACTACACTAAAAACTCATTTGAGTTTCATTTTGAAATTTTCCATACAACATGAATGGAATAGTTGAGAATCAAACAAAAATCTCATGTTTCCACAAGAGCTTGACTGTTTTCCAATGAGAAAAAAGCATTTATTACTCCCTAAAACAGAGGCAGGGTTGTGTAACTTCTGCAACAAGCTTCTTCCAGAGAAATCCAGGTGCAGGTTTGCATGACAAGCTAATTGCTGTCCCCCATTTCCCATATGTGAACCCAGCACCGTTTCAGAACTGGTATTTTAAGGGATAATAATTCGCATTTAACTCTTTGTTCTCTTCAAACAAATAAATAGTAATAATCACAGAGTATTACGGTGTCCCATGTTCCATTCCCCCTCAAATAATCCATTACTCCCTCAACCCTTCACTCACCCCACCTACAGGATGCTACACTTTTCTCATACAGCCTCTGCGGCACAGAGCGTTGGTGCCTCTTGGCTTCACACGTGCCCTACCCAGCCAGATGGCTGCTGTTTGTCAGAACGGGAAGGGGAAGCACAGTCAGTCAGGTCACTTAGGTATGAAGATTGCCATCGCTCTGCTAAATCAGTTGATTAGTTCTAAAATTTCAGGCACAGCAGGAACAGCTGCACAGGTAAAGCTCAGTTCTTTCACATAAATATTTAGCAAAACGCATACCTAATGCATAGCAGTGCTTCAGTGGGTCACAGAGAACGGGCTATCCACAACTCTTCTGAATGCTAACCCTGGACTTGGTTTCCATATGTCAAATCCAACACATGATCTTCTCCACAGAGCTGCTGCAACCACCAGCTTGGAGATTAGGGGAAGAGGCAGGGAAGCAAATTGGAGATGCCCTTCCCATAACACAATGCAAAGCTTAGAACCTGATCTGGGATTGCCACCGCTTCTGCGTGGCCTGGGAGAAGGAAATCAAGGAACTGTTTACGCTACAGAAGCTTTGCTTTGCTAAGACAGTTGCAATAGCCACCCTTTACCTTCCCCAGCTAATAGCACATCTTGCACAGTGCCTTACATGACTTCAGATAATCTAGCTTCTGGCAGTTGCCTGAATGGAACATCAGCACAATTCTGCCAGGGAAAAAAAGAAAAAAAAAAAAAAAAAAAACACCTGTGTTTCCAGACTAAAAAAAAATGCACGACCAACACAAAACAGAAACTGCTGCCTTCCCAGACAGGGTTTCCCAAAGACTTCTTTTGGAATATAAAGTTATTCAAGAACAGCTGGTCCTGAAAAGTTGTATGCACAGGTGCCAAATGCAGTTCAGTGGAGGGTAATCATTCTGGTAAAACAGTCAAATTCATAAACAAAACAGTGTAAAAAATATATATAAATATACAGTGAAAAGTTTGCTTAGATTGTATGTGGGGAGTATCTTTATGATCACCCTCCACAGTGCTTAGCTAGGCACTAAACAAGGGCCATGATGGCTGTTAGAATCAGGCATGCATTCCTCCTGAATTATGGCAGAGCTTGTTTTTTTAAGAACCTAAGAGAACAGAAATGGTAGGTAACCCAGAGGGGTGAACGCACGGTTAAGCAGCAGTCATGTCCTGTGTTCACAAGAACTTGCACTAGCATTTTTAATGTGAAAACAACACATACCGAACCAAACGCTTACACAAGCGGTTTTGAACAGATCATGGCTTGGGGAAATTCAAGGTAAAAGTTATACTCAGACGACTTGTTCCAAACTCAGGACTGGTAAGCCCTCTTTACCAATCCCACAAAATCTTTAAAGAGCATACCTCTGTCTCATGTTTTCTTTTCCATGGAGCAAATAGTCTAGTAGTTTGATCAGAACCAACACTGATGATAAATTCTCCTTCTGGGTCCCACTGTACATCCTCAACACTGTTAAAATGCCCTGAAATCACAACTTCTGGAGTCCATTCTTTCTGTAAAAGTCACCAAAGAAGCAAGTTTTCAATTGACTGATTAGTATATTGTAACCAAAGTGACAGACAAAGCCCTTACTAGGAAAAAAATAAAATTGACGTTTGAAAAAAGCAAACTACTAGAACTCAGAGTGGCTACAGGGAAACAAATACTGATTTATTGCTCCAGTCTAAAAGAAACTAGTGTTATTGGTTCAGCTGCCATTTCTGAGCCAAGGACAACTCCAAATGTGTTCAGGCTGCTCCACTGACTTTGTGGTTCCCACAACCAGACACAAGCTTTAGAGCCTGGTTAATTCCAGGCTCCATTCTATGTAGGAGTGAGGCCAATGCAGAGTATTGTATTTTGCGAAGAGCCATTTCTATCTATTAATTTTAAGCTGTATTTTCTATTAACAACACAAGTCAAGTGACACAGGTAATGTTTTTAAGTGCTAATAATAACACGTGAACAACATACCTGAGTAACTGAAGCCTGTTTCCAAAGGTGTAACGCTCCATGAAAAGCGTGAGCAATGATCATTGACCCATCTGGACTAAACTGGCAGTCAAAAAATCCAAGGGTATTGCCACCCACTTCACCTATTCGCACCTGAATTAATGACCAGAAGTGAAATATCCATGAAAACGGCCTTCAGTTCACGTAAAATCATCGTCATCTCACGGCATGCAGAATAGTTATAGGCAAGAATTTACATTATAAACCATTCTTTAAACGTAGTTTCTGTAACTGCAAAGCTCAGCACTAAAATATCACAGGAATTAAAGCTGCACATAGCCTCCCTTCAAAAGCATCTCAGGAGAGGGATCTTGCTCAGTCTGAGGTCTAACCAAAATGCAAATGGGATGTAAAAAAAGTCACAACTTGCAAGGAGCTTTACAGCACAACTGTAAGTTGTAAATTTAGGCACAAGTGAGGACAACAAACAGCATCTCTACACAATCACCCTATTATGAAGTAATTCATACTTCTATGAAAGGAGAAAGATGTGAGAACTTTCCAGTGGAACAGGGGAAAAATTACACCCACAACTATAATTCTCTTCTCTCCCCCAAGAGAGGATTAAAACTTTCTTTGTGACAGGAAAAGTCATAAACAACAGTTGGCATAACCCAACACAAACAAATTCAGCTCAACTACTGCAATATGGTTTTAGCTGATATGCTTTCCCAAAGGCACCTACCACAGCATTATGCACATTTGGTTGTATTACTTGGGTTTTTGTTGTTCTTGTTGTTTTTTTAAGATGATCTACATTAGAACAGCACTCAAAATAATTACATAATACTCAGCTCAAATGGAAGAAAAACTGAATGTCACAACCCAAGAACAAGTTTCTGTGAATAAAACAAGGCTTATGACTTATGTGTTGGCTGCTCTGTAGCAAGTGCTTGGGTGCATGTTCCCACAAGGATTAACTATAAATATTTCAGGGTGCTTTCTTTCTCTCCTTACTGTGAGTGCACAGTGCGTGTTACTATGCAGCACGTGACTGCTATTCCATGAGTGACAGGTAAGCAGAAACTGTTCTCAGAAACTCCCCAATATTGTAAATAAGTAAGCAATAAAAATTACACTGCGTCACGCAACTTTTGACAAATATTATTTACTTGCAACATAGTGTCAGAATGAGCATCCTGCAAGAAGAAGTTGTTGCCTTTCTATCCCAGCATTTTACAGAATCTTTCTCCCCCCAGGACACTCACAATGCTGGTAAGGCAGCTTTAATACAGTATGTGTTGTGACAAAGACTGACACTTGCCTGTTCTAGCCAAACTCCAGATTCCTTATCAGGTTCCCAGACGACCGCGGTTTTGTCCATCGATGCAGACAATACCCTCATTGGTTGTTGCATGCTGCCACCTACAGTACAAGGAAAAATATTACAACCTAAGAATGCGTTCTAAAAGAATTCGCTCATACTGAAATCCAAACATGCTCACGAATTTGTTCAGCAGTGGAGACGTGCAGTGCAGCACCTAAATGCCACACTTAGCAAGTCCTACTTTCTTACTAAATGTTCATGAGCAGGTATGGTATTTTTCAACCATCATCTCCCACAGGAAATGTAAAACACACGCATGAAAACAACCATACTCATATTGTTGGAGAAGAGCTAGAGCTTCACAGAGAGACCACATAGAATTTCATGGGTGTGTGCTTCGAGTTCTTACCAGGAGATTTCTGGTTTCAAACAAAAAAATAATTTCTACTCACTGTTTTTTTTTGTTGTTGTTGTTGTTTTTGTTTTTTTAATTGAGTATTAGATATATGGACTTCAGTAGCATCTAGCACCTTGTAACAAATACAGCAGTAAGGACAGCTCCCCAGAACGCAACGCAACACTTTAGGCAACTGCCCAACACAGTCAGAGTGAGGAACAGGGAGCAAGGTGGCTCATCATTGGGGGAACACCTAAGAGAACAGCTGAGGAGCCTTTCTTGAGAACAGACATTAAAAAGACACTAGTGGGCATCTCCTGAGGCAGCAGCTTATGTCAGCACCAGATCTCCTACCTTCTGCTTTGAGAAGTGGTACACAATGCCCTAAATACATCTCTCCACTCAGCCTGCCTCTATTAAACAAGAAAATCTATTCTGGGGAACCCAGGTTTGAGTAGGGCCACATGAAGCTAATAAGCTTCATCATCTAACAAGATTTTTAGATTGCAATGCAAGATTTATAAGCCTACATTTTGTACAAATCTTGATTTAAGAGGCAAAAATCTTGTACTGGTGTCCAAAAGAAAAAGGATGGGGGGGAGAGCAGACTAAGCCAGTATTTCTGATGCACGTACTGTGCCTTTCACTACAGCTATTTTGTCATTCTAAAAGCATTCTACTGTTCACATGCTGTATACATGCTGCGAAGCTGTGCTTTGTACTGGTGAAGTCAGCTGCCACCAGTAACTAAAACATCTCAGGAAAAAGAAAAAAAAAGGCAGTTTTGCCAACAACAAATACACAAGGGCCTTTTGATAGCGCAAACATACGACATCAAGAATCTCATTCCCTTATACACCAGGCAGCCATGCACCAGCAAATCAGTACTGCAAACAAGGCTGTCAGAATATAAGGATTTAAAAAGAAAAATAAAGATGAGAGCAAGGTGCAAAATTAAAGAAACTAACAGTTTTTCAATGATAGTCTGCACTAATGCCTTAAAGCTAAATGCTAGCTAAAGTAAACTGATACTCAAGGAATTCCTGGCATGCCACATTAATGCATGGAAGACTGAAGATCAATTCTCTAAATGCTGCTGTTTGTTCCTTTTTAGTTCAAGAAAGGAGTGCTCTGGAGTTAACTGACTTTCCAAAGAACATTCATTTCAAATACATGTACCAAGAGAAAATATTAGAGCTGTTAAGTTGAATTGTTTATTATTCCATAACTAACAAATCAGCTACATTAAAGCAACACTTTCATCTATAAGAAAACATGACTAAAATACAGCATCATGCAACAGGCACAGCCTGTGCCGCAAGGTGCGCTATCACAGCACGTGCAGCCAAAACATCCCTTAACCTATAACACACTGTCTGCAGAATTTAAACATTTTCGTCGTCCGCAGTGACAAGTGAACTCGCAGACACAACACAAAGCCGCGTGCCTGTACTCCATGTACACAACGTGTAGCGTAACTGCTGGGGTGCGTCGTGTTGGTTTACCTTTGGAAAAGGAAGGTTGCCAGTGGACTGCGTACACCCAGTTTTCATGACCAGCCAACACAGACTCCAAGGTAACTGCGTACGTCGTATCAGTACCTACCACAGAGCAGAGAAAAGCACAGTTCTTTCTAAAAGCCAAGAAAAAAAAAACAGACCATTTCTGGTATCTTCAACCACAACATCAACTGCTTTCATCATCTATCAGTATCTTATCAGCTACCGACATTGAACAGACCCTTGAAAACGTCCTTTGCAGCCAGTCCTGCGCACCACGCTGATGCTAACAGGTCGCCTACTGCCTCAAAGCGGTATCACAGAGCTCCTGGAGAGTTCTCAAGGAATCTTGAAACAAACTCACTGACATCGGATCTGCCCATGCTCTTAAGCATTATTTACATCTCCAAATGACTGGAAATACAACAATGAATTGGGATGCGTACCAAGTACCGTGAAGTACCATGAACAATTTTTACACACATCAGCACACAAACCTCATTTTATTACCAAAGTTGTCTAGAAAGTTACCCCGCAACATCAAAATTCTGTGCCTGTGACATTGCAGTGCTCCAACAGTATGTTAAATAACCACAGCATCTCCACATACTTACCTGCTCTCTGCGGTCCTTTTCTAAGGTTTAAGTAACAGCAGTACCTCTTAATGCTTTGAATTTAAAAGAAAATTAAAAGTATGCTATTAAGCTAGAGGACAGCAGGGTAACAGCACTACTCCCACAGACAAGCAGATCTCCTGGCTGTGTACTGCAGATGTGCGTGTCAGAATACAGGCTGACGTTAGTCTCTCTCACTGCTTTACCATTTTTGTAACGCATCATTAACTTCACATAGCCACTGCTTTAAAATATGACTCCACTTCTTCTAACAGCTGAACAAAATAATGCAGCCAAACTGGTCTCTGATTCTTTTAACACAAGAAACAAAAATTAGATGGCAACCATCTTGACAGCCCCCAAAACCACTAACAGATACACAAGAATTTTACAGCCACTACCTACCTTTAACAGTAAAAACATTCTCCTTCAGTCTTATGGAATCATCCTCAGTTCCTGAAAACTGCTTTGATTTTGTACATACTTTCCAAATTCTTATCAAACAATCCTGAGCACAGCTTGCTAAGTATAGGTCTTCACCTATTTGGTTTAAAATAATAAATAAATAATTAAAAAGCCATGTTTTCGCTGCAAGCAATGCCACAACTTACCATTTTTCCAACTACTCACTACAGCATCACCCTCATTTTCCCACTGTACACACAGCATAAACACTGCTGGTTTACTCCAGCATCAGCTCATTCTACCATTTCACACTCCCCACTAGTTTAGAACATGCTCACTATGGACATTTCCCTGCCTGTTAGGCACAGAGTTATCTTACGGTAAATGCCACAGATATGCTTCCCTGTTGCTCATGGCCTTCACTACCCAAATTTCTGACAATGAGTAACCTAATACTTCTAAGAACTTCCTTCCTCCCTTTCTTTCTTGAGGACTGCAGCTTCCTCTAACGCTTTCTATTTTATTTTTGCCACTATAATAAATACTTGATTATTTAACATCTACATAGGTTCTCCTCAATCTCCTGCTCTTAAAAAACAAACAAAAACAAACAAAAAAAACCTCAACACACTAGGGGGAAGAAGAAACATACTACTTCCCTCTAATTTTCTGTCTCTGAAGACGAGGTAAACTATTCCTCACTCAGATACAGACGCTGGCAGAGGGAGCAGGACAAGTTGCTAAAATTCCTATTTGTTTGCATTAGGTAGCAGTTAGGTAAACATAGTGGAAGTAAGCAAAACAAAATGAGAAATGCAAACAGGAGCCTTTTCTGTATCAAACTTACTGCAGGGGCAATTTTGGTAACTGAAAAATAACTGCAGTATAGGTTCAACATTTCTTCTGTTTTTAACAAAACACAAAGTTCTACTTCGATTTTTAATATTGGTATCACCCATCTCAGAAAAAAAATGCACAGCTACAAAAGCAGAGAAGCCAGAGTGCTCCAAAAACATCATCTGGAGAGGTAAAATAGCCGTACTGTCACTAAACCAGTGCTCCACTTGATTCATCTTTCATACTGACCACAGAGTGCCCATTCAACACCTCTTATCCAGTCTTCGTGGCCAGGGAGTGTTAAGGTTTTCTGAAACTGAATGAAAATATCTGTTACATCATACAGAAATACACTCAATTACCATGCACACATGGACAATTAGCTACCAAGTCTTTTATCTTTACCGCTTCTATTACTCGAAATTGGAAAAATAAGCTGCCAGGAAGCATTGTAATTTACCGACAGATTCTAAATACCCTTTTCTGGGTTTGCCATCACTGTGTAAATGTGTTACCTTATGGCACTTCCCATACATCAGCAGGAAGCCATGAGAATTTAAGGAGCTCACCTTCAAGATGCTACAGACTATGATATCAATTTTGTTTTATTTAAATTAATCATGCTTGCAGTGGTACACAAAGAATAACACTAGGCAGACATGACACAGTAAATCATTTATATTAGATGTGAACTGGACGCAACTACAGATGATGTAAAATGAATACAGGTAAAACTGAAGTGTAAAAAGGATATATGTTAAAAATTAATTATGGAAATAAATTTAGCACATGATACAATAAGAATAATTTATTTCGGGACTAGAAACGTTCCCTATGTTCCTTAAGTTTTACTAAATAAGTTTCAAAGGGTGCTATACATCAAGAACTGTATCTGCAGATGGATACCTCTGTATGAGCACAGTTTCAAGAACATGGACAGCAACTTAGTCCAGATTCCCTTTTGAGAAATGCCACTAGTAGTATATTTTCATTTGTAACACACGTAATATTCCCATTTTACAGACTGGAGAAAGGGCTGAAGGGTACCTCACGAATTTCAAAAAGGAGAAGTGCAAGGACCTACAGCTGGGGAGGAACAAGTATGTTCCTCAGTATGTGCTCGTGGCCACTGAGCCAGAAAGGCCCTCAAAAAGCAGAAAGAAGCACTTGTTCTTCAGAATCTGCAGGGACTGTATCTGAACAAGCTCAGAG
>VXAV01001145.1:75076-85813 GCA_013399715.1 Alectura lathami
TACTGATACAAATAAAGACAGAAATAAATCCAACATGTCTACAACTACAGGTGTATACCAATGACAACATTAAATTCATTGCATTTACAAGATATCATTGAGTCTGTACTTCTTCTGTGAAATGAACAGATGATTTTAAAAGCTTTAATTATTTGAAAGAAGACTGGGTATAAAAATTCAGAAGTGTTCAAAACACTTTATTTTATCCGAATTATCAGAGTAAAACTAGAATCATTGTAGAATGGAGCCTCTCAATAGCTAAGACAATACTGAAGGTAATAACATCAGATACTTTAATAAGTATGTGTACTGCAAGAAGATGATACAGTACTAAGTGCATTATGTACAAAGTGCTATCCATAGGCAATCTTTCAAGCACAGAATCCATGGACTCATGATCTCTTACAAGTAGGAACACAGCATCCTGACAAACTCTGAGTGGATGATCTTGCACACTGAGAGAATGGTTACAAAAGTTGTTTGTTTAAGGAGACAAATTTCCCCGACTCATCCTATAAAATAGGATAGAAGAAACCTCCAGGGGTTATGTGCTCAATTCCTTTCTCCAGGTAGAATCAGCTATGTTTATGACATTTGCGACAGATATCTGTCTCACCTACACTTTCAGCCTACCAGCAACGGAGACTTTGTAACATACTCCAACAATTTCCTGCAGCATGCTTCCTTCTCCATACTGCTAGAAGAATTTTCCTATTGTCTAATATGATTCCTCTCTTTATTACAGTTTTTTTCTTACTCACTGTCTACATGGAGAACAGACTTTGCAACAGTTTATTATGTATTTTAAAATGTTAATATCCCCCTGTCATCTCTCCATGACAACTCTAATTTCTACAGTCTTTACAAGCAGATTGTTGCTCTAAAATCTTGTCTAGATCTCTTCTGTACTCTTTCCAAATGGTCTGCATCCTTCAGGATAGGGTTCTGCTCAGAATCAACTGCAAGAGCTTATATCCTTTCATGGACTATTAAGGGAGCCTAGGGTTATTAGCCTCACAGGAAAAAGTTAATCTTTGTGAAGCACTGAAGTAAATAAATTGTATTTTGTAGTTTCTTGCTGCATGTCTGCAATGTAAGGACCATTGCTCCTAAAATAACTCCCTGACCATTATTGTGTGGTAAATGATGTGAATGACTTGCTATATTTGCAATACAGATGGTCTCAAAATCCAGCCTTTATTATGTGACTAGGTTCTGAAGTGTGTTACTCAGCTATTTTACTAAACTTACCATGTGGAATACTTCAATTCAACAGATGGGAATCTTTAAGTCATATTAGGAATCAGAAGGCATTCGCTGAGTACAAACTATTTGGACACTGTAAAATAAAATCTTCACTGAGAAATAATCAGGCGCTGTATCTCAAAACATCTATCCATCTCGTGCTGTGCTCTATTGTTTGTCATTATATCACTAAGCATGCTTCTGAAAATATTTTGTTGTTGTTATTGTTTTGTGACTCCATCATGTGTTGTAATGCAAGGTCAATATTATCTCTTCAGAATATTATTTCTTTACCATCAGAATGCAAATCCTAATGCTTCCTTGTTATTGGCTCTTAGGCAATATGTTGCCTCATAGGATTTCTCAGAAGACTTTGAAAGAATATTGAAATCTAAAGGTAGAGGAAAATATGTTGCTGCTCACAGTTCAATATTTCCTCAATGTTGCTGCCTGTAGGTCAGCCAATTTTAGAGGATCATTGATCACTGATCCACCAAAATTCCTCTGAAGATTTTATGAATACCACCTAAGAAACACTGTACACATACAATGGATATCACCCCTGTCCTTCACCAGGACAGTTTGAAAGGTAATACAATACACAATACAATACTACAATAAATCAAAAGACTTGGGCAATCCATGAAAATATATGACAGTTACAATTTTTCCACTTGTCTAGCAAAGTCATCATTCATAATAGTGCAAGCACACAGCATGTCCCTAAAAAAATAAAATAGTCATACCCTTAGGAGTCTTTTCTGAACAACAATAAAAATTCCACTGGCTACAAAATTGGTGAGTAAGTTCTGTTC
This sequence comes from Alectura lathami, assembly GCA_013399715.1. Classification (NCBI taxonomy): domain Eukaryota; kingdom Metazoa; phylum Chordata; class Aves; order Galliformes; family Megapodiidae; genus Alectura; species Alectura lathami. The sequence goes on from VXAV01001145.1 coordinate 77,137, forward strand.
TCTCAGAACAGAACCAATGAATGCGAATTGTATTCAAAAGGAAGCATCCAGAAAACCTACCGTGGAAGCATATGAACTCAGAAATCCAATATATACAATAATGAGAAGTTACTAGTACACTAGTACACTATCTTTTACTGTCTATCTATTGCAATAGGTTACCTGTGGTGACTATCTAGCTCATGTTGGATAGAGGTTAGTAAAGGTTAGGCACTCAATGAATTCAATACAAATCTTTCAGCTGACATCAACAGCTATTGAATTTGGCCTTAGAACAAAAAGGGTTGTACCAGGGCATCATTTAGAGAGCTTTCTTTTTACTAGCTTAGTAGAAACAACATTGAGAACATCTGAGGTAAAGATGCTCTTTTTCTATATCTGGCATGAATACTGCTGTAAATATTGATAAAGGAAGGAACCAGAAAACAGCTAGATGTGTTATTTCCTTCTAGTTTATATTAATGCAAAGTTATAAATTCAATAACACACACTTCTGTTTTCAGTGCTTCAACCAAGGTCATATAATGCAAAATGGAGCTCTCACTCCAGATGCTGGAACTAGGAGAGTGTTTATTAATCTGAAGATGTGGTGCTCATAAGGGGTTATCGCCTTCATGACTGCCACACAGCAGATCTCTTTAAATTTATGTTGAGCAAAATTTGATTGCAAAACCAGATACATTATAATTGTATTTGACACAGTATTACTTTGACATTATTTTGTAAAGTTTTGGGTTCCACACAGAGAGCTCACAAATTTATTCCACAGAGGAATGAGGGTAAATCGATCTTTTATACATTTTAAATACGTATGTATTTCACACTAACAATCTTATGCGATCTGAAAATAGACTGAAAACAGCCTTAACTTTCTTGAGTAGTACATGAATTCACATACAAAGAATTCAAGGTAAAAATTATTAATATGAATTGTAGAATTTGTTACCAACCTTACTCTCAAACTCACTCTCAAACTCCTACTACTAAATATAAGTATGTGTTTTCTTTGTATTCTTAGGCAGCTTGTTTCTGACAACACTTCAACCAATTATCCTAGCTCTATCAAAGTTATTTATTTTTTTCCTTGCAGCTGGAAAATCCTTACTTGTAGCACTTGTAACTCAAAGCCAATCCAATTCTTTTGTACAATCTCAGTGTTCAGAGAGGGTCATTGAGAGCAAGCTGAAGACAATTCTTTTAAATGAAACTTCCACTCTGCTTGTCAAGTACTCAAGTTAAGGTCTTCTGTATTCTTATATTGGCTAACTGATGAGATAATCTATATAATAACACAATCCTATTGTGCATTCCCACTGTATTAATATAACTCTCAATCTACACAATAGCACCACCAGCATGTACTAATCAGACAGACACTGCACGCAGAAAAAAATTCTAAACTGATGTGAACAGTTGCGCACCAATCTCATAATTTCACTCTTAGAGTCCTTTATTTGTTCCAAACTTTGTGTATTAACAGTAAATATGTATAATTCAATACAGTCTTTCTTCTGCATAAATTGAAATTCACTTGAGTATAATGGCTTTAATTAAATAGATGGCAATTGCGTAAATGACTTTTCCATAATAGAATGTGTCTTTCACTTTAGTTATTAAAAACATCACTTAATACTCCCAGAGTTTAGCAGATATCCACTTAAAACTTGAAAATCTTACTCATACACACCTTTAGGTTGTGTTACTAAACATGGCTCAGTGCTCAGATATGATCTTATAAATACTGGAATTGATCAGAATAGTTCTGTCCCTTCCCCTAGAAAACTTGCATTGCTTGAAAACAACTGTAAATTTGGACTAGATGCTTTAATGCCTTTTAGGCTGAATTTTCACTGAAGACAACTGTAAGAGTTTCAATCCTTTCATAGTTATGTTTATTTTGCCATAATTGGTAGGATAACTCCTTTTCAGCTTCTCAGTCCACTCTGCTACCACTGGCTATGCCCGCAACAGCATGTAGTTTGGAGCAACAGCCGTGATGTAGTAAATAAAGACAGTTGGGGGAGAGTGGAAGAGGACTGAGATTGCAGACTAGCTCCCTCTGAAATAAGTCCACCTTACACCAGGATTTTGTGCACCAAAGCTGCACTGCAGACAGAAGTAATGCCGAAAAAAAAAAAAAAAAAAAAAAAAACATGGACAGAGGATTTGCTTCAAAACAGTCCCACTTATCCAAACTAAAATATTAGTGCAGACATATTCACTGAAGAATCACTGTTGCATTTCTCCTTCATCCATGTAGAGAAAAAAAAAAAAATCATTAACAATGACCTTGACAGAGCAGTGACTGTAAACCATGCCTGAGCTGAAGGTCCTCTGTAACAGCACGAACAATTTCACAGCATTTCTGATTCACCATTCAGTCCAACACAATCAATCCTGACTCCTTATCAACAAAAGAATTAAATCTTATTTAAATAATACTACAAGATTTCTTGTTAGAGTTCTGTGAAGAGTAATACATCATACTTCTTTTTATTTTAAATTTTCTAATAACAGCAATATGACATTCCTTACAATTATAGACCTCTGTCAGCTATGTCAGATATTGTTATCAGACAGGTACCAAAGCATCCCAGGAAGATTCCAGAAACAAAGCTTACTTTAAGGTGAGCAGCTAATGGGAAACACAAATTAACATATGGTGAGACTAAATTATGTAAAGAAAATCTGCTTGGGATAGGTTATTCTCATTTCTCCTTTGTTCAAAACATTTAAAGATATACAAATGCAGCAATGCAGTGCTAGATTTTGTTGACAAACAGTAGATTACTCCAGGCTTATCATCATGTCCTGAGTCTCAGCAAGTCCTTGCCCTATCATCTAATACATTTCACACCGTGAGCACAAATCTCCTTTTCTGCCTCAAATATACAATGTGGTCCTATTCTCACAAAGCAGTGAAAAACATTCAATCTGTCGAGTGAGAAGACAGATCCCTCTCCTCCTCTTCTAACATCATCACAAGGTTAATGTTGACAATGCTCCTGCACCATTCAAAATGTCTCTGCTTCAATCTTTTTTAAAATCATCCTATTAAGATTTTTTTGTTGTTGTTAATGAAAAATAATGCTGTGTTTGTTTGTTTGTTTGTTTTGGGATGCTAAAAACACATTCCTGTATGGCAAGGGGTTTGGTAGTGGGGGGGGCTGCTTGGTTGTGCCTCTGTGACAGCAGATTTAAGAAAGGATGACAAAAACCATGCAAAAGCAGATGGGAGAAAGGCATAAGAAAACATAGAGAGAAGTAGCCCTGGAGGCACCAAGGTCAGCACAGAAGAAGAGCAGGTGGTGCTCCAGGCATGGAGCAGAATCTCCCTGCAGCCCAGGAGAGGCCCATGGTGGAGCAGGCTGTCCCCCTGAAGCCCATGGGCACCACACGGAGCAGATCTCCACGTGCAGTCACGGAGGTGCCCACAGTGCAGCAGGGGAATGTGGCCTAAAGGAGGCCAAAGCCCATGGAGAGCCCCCACAGGAGCAGAGCCCAGGCCAGAGCTGCAGCCATGGAGAGGAGCCTGCGGGTAGGCCCTGTGGTGTGGAGCCATGCTGGAGCAGTGCTTGGAGAACTGCAGCCTGGAAGAGCTGAAGCACTGCAGGAGAACAGTGTGGGAAGCCACTGCAGAATCAGTTCAGGAATGGCAGCACCCATGGGAGGGACCCCATGTGGAGCAGTGACAGGCAGTGACCATGGACGAGTGGCAGAGATGAAACCTTATAGGCCAATCGCAACCCCCATTCCCTATTCCCATGTGCCACTTGGGGGCAAGAGGCAGAAAAAGGTAGATGGGGGTAAGGTGGACTTAGTTTGCTTCTAGTTCTTACTGCTCCTGTCTGTTAGTAATGGGTAGTAAATTGATTTCCCTTATGCTAAATCTATTTTGCCCATAATGGTGACTGGTGAATGCTCTTCCTGTCCTCATTTCAACCCATGAGTTGTTTTCTCCCCTGTAGTTCTGAGTAGACGGAGTGTGAGATCAGTGTGTTGGAGCTTAGCTGCCCATCAGTGTGAAACCACCACACCATATGGTCAGTTTCTGTTCTTTCCCAGCCTGACACTCAGACATATGTCTTGTTCTTCTAATTCTCATGATTGTGGCTTTTGTTGTTGTTGTTGCGTTTTTATTTTAAAATCAGATTAGTGTAACTATAGAAATACATTGTTATAACGATATCCTAGAGTCATAGTGAGTGAGTATGGTTTAAACTGAATAGATTCAAACAACTTTACTGACAAAAATTAACAGGACAAAATGCGTTTGCAAAATTTTCAGTTATATTTAGAAAAGAATGTTTAAACATTACTCAGAAGTACTAAATGTCCTTGGTACTTGTATATTTAAAACTTTCAATATTATGACTCCTGTCACACTTGAGTCATGATGCATTCAGATCTGCAGCCTGCAGTAGAAGGGCATAGACCTGTTAAAGTGGGTCCAGAGGAGGGTTGTGAAGATGATCAAGGGGTTGGAGCACCTCTCCTATGAAGAAAGGCTGAGAGAGCTGGATTTCAGCTTGGACAAGAGGAAGCTCTTGGGTGCAGCCTTCCAGTACCTAAAGGGGGCCTACAGGAAAAGATGGTATCAGGGAGCATAGTGACAGGACAAGAGGTAACAGTTTTAAACTAAAAGAGGGTAGAGTTAGATTAGATATAAGGAAGAAGTTCTTCAGTATGAGGGTGATGAGGCACTGCAACAGGTTGCCTAGAGAAGCTGTGGATGCCCCACATCTCAAGGTGTTCAAGGCCACGTTAGATGGGGCTTTGGGCAACTTGGTCTAGTGGAAGGTGTCCCTGCTCACAGCAGGCAGGTTGGAGCTAGATGATCTTTAAGCCCATTACAACTCAAACCATTCTATGACGTTATGTTTCTATAATAAAGCGGATGCATTGCTAAACTTTACAATTCAGATTGTCTCCTGTATAAAAGCAGATGTGACTGGAAAAAAATAGATTCTTAATTTTAGAACTATTATTTTTCTGCCCATTGCTATAGTTTTCTGAGAATTTTTATTTTACTAATAGTTGCAGAGATACTATTGACATAAACTTAACCTAATAAATTATCTTTATCACTACCAAGTAACTAAATAAATTTCATGTAGCAAAGCTAAAATATTAGTTGATATGAGCATCATCTGGAATTTCAGCACCTCCCTCTCTGTAAGAATTTTGACACAAATGGTAAAGGGCATATCTGTAAGACTTTTATGGAAGTAATAATGATTTCATTCATACAACAGAATGAAATAGAACCTTATATGCAGAAGGATTTTTTTTTCTAATGCTTATAGCTGAAATAACATATTTGGGTTATACAGGAAAATAATTAATAATAGCTACTTTCTGCCCAGCACATTAAATTACTAAATTTCCTGACAGCCAGAACTTACTAGTACACAGAGAAGTGAGCCATTTGGGAAGGAAAGTACAATTGCCAAATAAAGAATTAAAATGAAAGGGAAAAAATGCTCTGTCGGGGAAAAAAAATTGCATGAAGGAAGGCTGAATGGCAATATGTTGTTATAGTCTTTGAACGTGTAATTTGCAGATTGATTTCCCCGCTCTCTTTGCATAGTAGATGTAAAGATTATGCTGAAATCTAGGAAAATTTGATTGTACATGTGCCAAAGTGAATTGAGAACTTGAGTCAAATGCCTGCCCTTGTTCTAACAAATTCAGAACGAGGAAATATATATAATAGCTCTGCAAGGCATTTCTTTGCAAATATATCCAACTAATTTTCCAGCTATGAATTTTTTTAAAACTATAGGTATCCAGGATGAATTTTCCTCGCTAATTCAGTGTGTTCTTGTAACAGGATCAAATTTGTTCAAGTTTAGCCTTCTGTGATAAGTAGGAGTATCACACATACCCTTGTATTTCTTTCCTCTGTATAGTATCAGTGCCTTTCTACTTTTTTTTTTTTTTTTTTTTTTTTTTTTTTTTTTNNNNACTTGTGGCAGTTCCGACAGCAGTTGGCTGAGTTACTGAAACCTCTTCCCAGGTATATCCCTGAACAAGAAACATTTCTCAAGTGCCACCCATAGTCTGCTTGATTGATAGAAGCACTACCTCTGGAGCAGAAGTTGCCACTGCCATTCTTCAGCCGCTGTTTATTTGGTGCAGTTGGCTTTCTCCCTTCAAATACTTGTCAACATTTCTGGAAGATGTTTTAACTGGCACCCTGTCAGCTGACATATCTAAAGCAGGAAAGCTGACTAGCTGTGAAAGATGTGACTCCCAACCCCAGCAAGACTTAAAGCACTGGAAACTGAAATAAACCCCTTAAGAGCATATGTTACCCTACTTACAATGAAGTTTTTGTGACATTCTTTTAATTGCAACCATATGACACTTGCTTGTAAGCCAGAGGCACTGAATATGAATGAAAAGTTTCATGTGGAGTAATGAGCTTTGAGTTTTCAAAGGTACATTCTAAATAGAGGAGTAGCTTCGCTTACAACACAGAAACAAACAAAACCCCAAAAGCTTGTTTATAAAATGATTTTGACTGTGAAGTGCTAGAGAGAGGGTTTATAGACAAGTCATTCCTGGCAGAAACCTAAAAAAAAAATGGCCAGTAACTAGATTTTTAAAATGATACCATTAGTAGAGTGCCTTTCTTGTGAATAGATGGGACTGATAGGGGCAAAGCTGAGCATACAGGATTTGGACAGAAGGAGGCAATGAGTTGAATTACTTTTAATAGTTGTACCACGGATTCTAAAATGTTTTGACTGTAATAGTACCCTCAGCTGTGCACATGTTAAAGCAGTATTCCTTAGATACCAGTGAAGTTAGTACATGTTTTATCAAGAATAAATGAATTTAGAATTTCACTAAATAACAGAATGGTTGAAGTTGAAAGGGATCTCTGGAGGTCATATGGTACAACTCCCCTGCTGAAGTATGGCCACATAGCACAGATTACTCATGGACTTAGGTCTAATGTTTTCATATCTAGCCTCTCAAGCCTTTTTTCCTGTTTTTCTTTTCTTTAACATATCCAACAAATTTTCAACTAAAGCATACTACCAAAGAATGCTATTTTTTCCCCCCATCATCTCCATTCCTCTCTCCACCTATTTCTACATCTATTTGTGCTACTCTTACCACCACCCACCTAACTGCTCCTGCAGTCTGCAAGAATGCTTTAAGTTCTAGAGGAAAACACACTTTAAAAGATGTAGTTGAAAGTTACCTGATTGGTTTTTCTGGTAATAAGGAATTTTGTAATGAAACTCCAGAGTGTTTTCCATTAGCACATCCTACTTACACTGTGTGGGGTAGGAATAAAAGACAGCTTTACATAATAGTGTTATGAGAAATCACAAAGTGAGATGACAAGCTGAAGATATGTAATTTCATGAAAGTGTCATTAATTTCTTTGTTGTTGTTTCTTAAAAAGGGATTGCAAACTGGTACAGTCTTAATTTTAAATGAGTATAAATAGTATAAAAGTCTTAAATGGGAAATGCTAGGGGGAAAAGAAGCTGAAATATAAAGAAACAAGTTAAAATTAAAAGTTGGGTGTGCTAGATTGTTCTCTCTCGAGTTACCTGAGGTTAGTCCTGGATATAATTTGGTCGCTGCATCAGATAAACACTTAAGCATGTGTTTAAATATATCTCTGTTTAGAGAAGTACTTTAGCACATGCTCATCTTCAAGCATGTGCTTTAAGAACAATTGACTTCTGTGAAATTTAAACACAAGCTTGAAAATGCATTTATGTAATTAAAGATTTACATTGAGTAGAGATTCTTCCCTGAAAGGGGGCCTTTGCCATGTACCTACAATTGGTGAAACTGAGAGCTGAAAATGAGAGAATACCATTGAAATGGTATTGGTTACTAGGTGCCTAAAACACAGAACAGAAAAGAGCAGCTACTTAAGCAGAATGCGTATGCAGGAGTAAAAATTTTGCTTTAAACAAACACATTTCTCAAATACTCGTGTTTGGGAAGAGGCTTCCCCTATGTTGTCTGCAAGTCCCATGGATACCTCAGTTTCTTTTTTCCAGAGGACTGCAGGATATTCCTGACAGACTTTATTCATCAGTTACTCTAGGCAGTAATTAAATGATTTTTCCACTTCTACTACTATTTACAAGACCCTGACCAAACTGTAGTCTCCTAATGGCTCTCAGGAAAGAAAGAGCCTGACAAAACTATTGTCTGCCTCCTAGAAAATCCCTGCTAAACATGTTTAGCCTCCCTTCACTCAGGGATTCAAAGAAATTTGCCATCTTTGAACTACTCAAAGAAGGGAAAGATTATGAAAGGAATGTGCACTAACTTTCAGATTAGCAAAGGAAGACCAGAAACATTAGTAATACATTAAAAGCATTAGCCAGTTCTGATCCGTACTTTCGGTTTGGGGCTGATACTTACAATAGCAGAAGACTCTTAGACTATCTCTGGCTAGTAATGGAGTCACGTGAAATCTGCAGCAGGCAGATTTATGGTAGAAGGAAATAAATTTCCAAGACACAAATGATTTACCCAAAGTGGTGCTGGAAATCTGCATTAAAAGGGAAACTAAATGCATATCAACAGAATCCCAGGTTAGCTACCAAGAATGAAATGTTATACTTGGAAAGTCTAGAAAATTCTTTTCAATATCTAAATAGCTCAGAAATCTAATTTATTTGCAGAAGTGGAT